>JAYKAV010002838.1:0-70704 GCA_035582835.1 Phoebastria nigripes | reverse complement strand
CTCAAGTTGCGCCAGGGGAGGTTTAGATTGGACATTAGGAAAAATTTCTTTACTGAAAGAGTGGTTAAGCATTGGAACAGGCTGCCCAGGGAAGTGGTGGAGTCACCATCCCTGGAAGTATTTAGAAGACGTGTAGATGAGGTGCTTAGGGACATGGTTTAGTGGGCATGGTGGTGTTGGGTTGACGGTTGGACTTGATGATCTTAGAGGTCTTTTCCAACCTTTATGATTCTATGATTCTATTATTCTATATCCCTTTGGTCATTTGGGGTCAGCTGTCCCGGCTGTGTCCCCTCCCAGCTTCTTGTGCACCCCCAGCCTCCTCGCTGGTGGGGTGGGGTGAGAGGCAGCAAAGGCCTTGACTCTGTGTAAGCMCTGCTCAGCAGTAACGAAAACATCCCTGTATTATCAACACTGTTATCAGCACAAATCCAAAACATAKCCCCATACTAGCCGCTGTGAAGAAAATTAACTCTATCCCAGCCAAAACCAGCACACTATTTAAAATTTAAAAACAAAATGTGAAGAAATCTGAGCCTACTTCATAAATATGGATATCCTTTTCTCTGGTTCATTTTGTAAATTCCTTGCAGCAAAGCAGTTCATAGTTAGCCAAGATATATCAGTAAAAAACACATATCCCTTGGCCTCCTGACTGTCATTTTCATATTAACAAACTAAATTGCCCCAGCTCAGGACCAAAGAGGGTAGAACGAATGCTCTGGCTTTGTACTAGAGAATCAAACTGTCCCCAGAATTGGTATAACCATACTCAAGAGAGACTCCCCTGTGCCTCAGTACTCCTGGTTTGTTTGCCAAGTGGGCACAATTGTTAGCCCAGCAATTGCAAGCTCACAGGAATTTGGTCAGCAGTTCTTGGAGGCCAGACAAAACTACCTTAAAGGCCAGGTTCAACCCACAGAGTTTTAGCCATCCCTGGTTTAGGTGACAGGTCTTTAAGTACTGGATTGCATTCCAGTTAGGTTACAAAAAATTAGATTTTTTTACTCTTACTAAAACATTACAGTGCTGTTTTACGGTAATAGCTTTCTCCTACATTTTACACATCAGCTTTAACCCTAACTAGGCCCTCGGAATTTTCCCTCCCTTCTTGCCAGTCCTTTCAGCAGCCATATCACTGTCACATTCAATCTTTGGATGCTTATTAGCAGTGGCGGTATATACTGCTGGGTCACATCCCACTTTGGCGTTTGTATTGCTAGTAATCATAGTTTGAATGCTCTGACTTAAGAGACCTTTTCCGTTTTATAATGGTTTGCACAGAAACAGCGGTCTCTGCTGACATCTCATGGCTACACTAAGCAGTTGACTGTATTTGGAAAGAAACCATTAATTTCCGTACATACTGGGTTTTGTATGGTTTGAAGAGCAGAGGAGACTGTCATGCTCACTAGGCCCTAGCTCCTGTATTTTATAGCTCAGAGACTCTCATCTAGAAACTGCTAGTCAGTAATATCTCCCAGCCGCTGCCCATCTTAAGTTAAAATGTCAGGTGATGGGAAATGTACTGTTAACCTTCCCCGTTCTTTAAAAAAAATAATCACAAAACATTCTTAAARGTTTTTACTGCTTCTGTTCTTAGGAGATAGATACTATAGCCATTCCATTGACGGTTATGTTTTGATTAGATCAACCAGTATTGTTTTTTGTTTASATTTGTGGCATAAATGTTGAAACTATTAAGCTGAAACTAATCAAATTGAATATCTGAGGGTTCGAATAATAAGAGAAAAATAAATAGCTTTATATCATGGCTTATTTCCTGAATATGACAGACTGTCTAAGAATTGAACAACTGAAAGGGACAGACTTCAGGATTGGTCCAGAAAATGTAAGAGGGGTTCTGCAGGAAACAGCATGCTACATTTTTCTGTGGCTCTCAATTTGTTTACCCTCTCAATAAAAACATTTTTTCCAACAAAGTCAGGAAGTTCTGCTTTCAGTATGAGACGAGCAACTTCAGTGAGAGTCACCAAGACATTGTTGAATTTTGAAGCTATGCAACAACTGTCAAAGTAGAAGAGACCAACTCTAACCTCTCACATTTATTAGATGCAATCTTCCTTTCCTGGGAACTGTGGCAGCATTGTCCACTCCTGATCTACAAGTATACCTCTGCATAGACTACTCAGACACCTCTGTAATTCTTCCAAGCCAAAGTACTAGGGTAGAGCATCTCCTGTAAAAAAATGTTCTTAGCTGTAGTGCAGGATCAGGTTGCTAGATTTATATGTTGGATGAACACTATTTGGGGATAGTTCCTTCATCCCTGAACTGTAGTCCCCAAACAGACGAACAGCAGTTGGTTAACAATCTGCAGGTATGTGGAGTCAGGTATTAGAGGGAAAGGAAGAGGGATGCAATGCCATACCCCACCGTAACTAAAGTGGCATTGACAGATTGAAATCGTTTGTTACGCGTGACCTAGTTTCTCAGCCTATCACCTAAGAAAACCCATCTTTGTGATCTTACAGGAGCCTTTCAGGTTCCATCACCATTGAGGAGAAGGCACTAAAGTTAATACTTGTAAAACTGTCAGAAAGGAAGGGATGTGGGACTGTAAGTACGCAAGTTATCATCAGTTAATGAGTTACTGCTTATCAGCCAAGTTGTCACAACTGAATGTATTTACACTCTCAAGTCACCTCACATCACTCTTGAGAATTAAAATGCATTTATTCAGAACACCACCTCTGGTCCCGTTCGCATGATGGTTTAAGCTAATGGGTTTAATATTTCATTTGGAGCAGACCAGAGCTGATGAGCAGTGAAGTATTAAAAAGTAGCATCTTAGTCCTTGTGATAGTCTGCTTATACCGCTCATTTCAAAGCTAGATGAAAGACTCCTTGGTTGGGGTTGGAGGGATGGCAGGCAGTTCCCTTAAGAGCTTTTGGCTCATTATTTTACTGTTTTCATTTTTGCCAAGGACAAGGCAAACACTTGTCATGGAAGGCTGGGACTCTCTCAGTGTAATGCTCCCTAGGTGTTGAAAGGAATTTGTCTGCCAGTAGTTGAACAGCATTTGCTAATGGCTTACGCTTCTGGACATCACATCTGGCTGCTGAAGGAGCTAACATATTTCTCCATCCAACCTGGCCTTCTCAAATATTTATAAGCTAATGTTGTCTGTAATGCCTGCAGCATACAGAGAGGCTGAACTGAATTGCACTGTGGAGGAGTCTCTATTTCCACAGCCTTTTGGAGTTGGCTGCATCAGCACTGTGAGAACCATTTGGCGTCATAAACCTTTTATTGCCACAGCTCCCACTTGACCAGTATTATACAGTGAAGCATTTAATTATGCAAAAAAAACACATAAAAAGAATTTTATAACTATCAGGCAAAATCCATAGAAGGAACAAACTTTGTAGGACTTGCAATAACAAGTCTTCCGACTTCTCTGCCTTTCTGTTTATAAACAGTACATTACAGGCATGGCAACAGGCATAGCCAGCAGACTTGGAAGCTATATCTCCTTCCTGTCTGTGGCAAACTTCTCATATGACAGGACCTTGATTTGGTCCAGGGCACTTCTGATAAAATGRAAAAGTTCTACATAAGTAACTGAGAAGACCAGGCCTGTTTCATTCAGTGAAGAGACAGGTAAGACACCTGTTTAATACAGTGTGCAGCATAAAAGTGTAAATATTTCTTTCTCAAAACTCAAGAATAAAGCAATATTTAATGAAAGCAAAAGAAGAAAGAAATGGCTACAGGGTGCTTTCTCAGCCAACAGAAATCAAGACATTCACAAGCCTGTCTTTTAGATTCAGACCTACAGGATCACTTCATACTCAGATATCCATTGTTTAAGCTGCTACTATAATTTATGCAAACACCCAAGTGACAGGACTTGCTACTGTGAGTTTCATTTTGCTGAACAGGTGACAATTAAAAAACCCCATCTTTACTTGAATCATTCAGTCCCCCTGATCATATGCAACAGGACACACTGGTGTCAGTCTTGAGGTACTCAGCACCCAGTAACAATGAGGGTTTGAACCAGCTGTAACTGACTGCCCTGCAGGCATCCCTGAAATAACACGTGCAAACAAGTAGAAGAAACAACATCACCGATGGCCATGTTTTAAAGAGAACTATTCTGCCTGACTTTTGTGGCTTGCCACAGATGAACCTGTAAGTGGAAGTTGGTGTTAATAATCCAGCTGAATAGCAACATCTTTGCTGAATGGGCTGATTAACAAAAAGGCACAGTACAGCGTCTTCATTGTCCTACTTCAGTGAACACTTGCTTGTCACATGTCATTAGCATGCAGAGACCCATGACTGTAACTCAATGCAGGGAGCTCTGCTGGGTTGGCTTCCTCTTGAAAGTAAGATTTGTTATTCCCCCTCAGGGTCTCTGGCTCGCTGTGTGGGTAGCCAGGAGGCTGTTACATCAGCAACATAAATGAGAAAAAAGTCCACTTCCCGTACAGATATCCAATAGAAAAACCACTCTCCTGCTCCCAAGCCCCTCCTGGGCACAGACCTGCCCTTCGGAGTCTGTCTTGGGCTCACTGTCCTGCTCTCCTGTTCACCGGAAAGTCCTTTTACTCCTCCTTGGCAGTAATAGCAGTGCATCAGGACCCTCTGTCACCATAACAACTGGGATATCTGTCTTATAATTCAAACTGCYCTCTCTAACTTCAAGGGCCTCTTCCTACACACCGTCTAGAGCTCATCAATCCTTCCCTGAGCAATTCTACATTYTTTATTGGAGTAGTAACTCCCACACCCACTCTTTCTAAAGCTGCTTCTCTGCCATTTTATTTCCAAAAGCCTGATGAACCGTAAACTCACTCATTTGGGAAGAGRATTGAATTTGATACAGGTAAGCCTTAGTCTTTTCAAAGACCAGCTAACCCTGTGATTAACCCCATTGTCTTGGGTTTGCCTGTGGGAACGGTTGCCCCAAGGAGTTCAGAAAGTAATCCCACAGAGACCAAACCGCTCACATAGCAAATCCCCTTGTAACTCCTAATTCCTTTGGAATTTAGACAACACGACAAGCATTAAAACACTAAAGGCTCTTAGAAAGCAGCATGTCCCTCCAAGATGACAAACGCATCCCCAAAATCTTACTTAGCCACTAACTAACTTTGTGACATTGGACTAACTGATATCCGTTTCTGTACTTCACCATCTTTAATGGCAGTGTGGCTACTCAATTGCCTCAAGTTGAATAAATGACTTCACTGAACCTCCTCGATAGCTCATTTAGAGATTGAATCATTTTAATCTGATTTTCTTTCATTATATGCAGAGATTTCAGCCTGCACTGTCAGTTGCAACCCRTACAAGCACTGCAAGTCAATACAAATATTTTCTACTAATTTGGTTAAAATGTTATTACCCTCTAAATAGCACTGTTACATGAAAAATAAGGATACAGTATAAATTAGTGCTTGAAATGGGGTTTGCAATACACATAATCATAACTTGGCATTTCACCAAACTAATTTATAAACCGTTATCATGACATGGCACCCAACTAACCAGTAGCTGTTTGTATGAATGTAATTTTACTGTACAGAAGCAGTCCCTGTGATAACAGCATTGCCGGTTCTATGTTGCTGTGCTTTGCCTGAGCAGCCACTGCACGTCACTGTTGCTCCACACAGAAGAGACAAAAGAGACTCATTTATGTGAGCAGATAGCAGGACTTGGAGAGCCTCTTTGCCTTTTCAATCCAGGGAAGAAAACGTGCCACGAACCAAGGGATGGAGCTTGCTGAAGTCAAGGGGGATTTTTTCCCCAGGACTGAAGGGAGGTCGTACCTGTTACTCTCTCGCTTTTTCATTTGCCTGTGCAAAAAGGCTTTATCCATCTTTTCTCTTCAAAGGTTTAAAAAGAGCATGGTCATCAGCCAGGGACACAAAGATCCTGAGGGAATTGCCTGCTCTTCACAGGGCCTGTGTGAACTGTGACAAATCACTAAACCTCTTGATGCTCAAGTTCCGCAGCAACAACACCATACCCTGCCTCACGGCGTTACTGTGAGGACTGAAATTAAACATACGAGATGCTCAGGTATAACTGTAAGATCAACATCATGTATACCTTCTTAGATTTGGAGCGTTTCTTCCTTTCAAGCAAAGGGGAAATTTTGGAGTGTTATGTTGCAATTTTAGAAATAAAGAGATTGAGAATTTGGCATGATTGTTAAGCCTAAAAAGGCAGCTACAACCAGTGGTCTAAATGATGTTTTTCTAGAAGCACGACACTCCTAAGAAAGCTTTGTCAACAACTATGTCAAGTCACATAAGCTGACTAACACTAAGCTCCTCCTTCCAGTACTTGCCACTAAAAGTACAGAAATATTCCCAGTTCCTCACACGAATTTTTTTTCAGGTTTTCAGCAATTGCCACATTGTCTGAGTGCAATGGGGAGGCTTAATTCCTTTTTCAATAAGGTTTCATACAAAACAATTCAAGAGGAGTGAAACTGGCAGTAAAGACAATTCCAGTAGAGGGTAGGAAGGAAGAGGCTGAAGGATAAAATAAAAAATAAAACAAAACCACGAGAAGATGTTGAGGGGAATTAACAATAGAAGAGATATATAAACTTAACAGAAAATGATTTAGCAAGTAGGGACCTTGTGGGATCTTCTGTAGCACTCCGCACTAAAAGCAATAGTTCCCCATCCATGGGCTTTCATACTGCACTTGCAACGCATCAGTGATAGCTGTACTTACCACGTCCTACTGTTGCAGCCCAACTTGGCTGCCATTGGCATATTAATTCATCACATGGCTGGCAATCCATGGATCTGGGATCATAAGGAGGAAGCGACACTTCAGCTGCAGGTGACACTGAAGTGCCGTGTAGACGTACTCAAGCCAGGTTTACTCATCTAGCTCCAGCTTCAGCAACAAAGCTGAGGGACAAATTTCAGTATGGAGTAGCTGTGTTCCTGCCAGGCTTGTGTGGCACGTGATGACTCCCATGCCACTGCGTTTTTCCTGATAATACTACCCTGAACTGTGATTATCACAGTTATTTCACAGATGCTTTCCCACATCTCCAGTCTGCAGAAGAGATACAACCTGAGAAAAGCATTCTTCTTTTCTTCCCTAGTACTCTGCTAAAGGTAGCAGGAATCAGATGCCAACTTTATAAGGTTGAGCCCTGGCATTTCCCACACGGGGAAYGCTTGCACAGACACAGAAACACCTGCATCTCTCTGGCTGTATGAAGAAGCTAAGTCTCTGCATGCTTGACCTGAGTGCTGCTGTAGATCCTGTGTCACAGAAAGGAAGAAAATTCCAAAAAGAAATTATCCTGCAACCTCCAGCCATGATCTTAATCCTTTGAGAGGCCTCAATCAGGCCAGAATTCTTCACGCAGCACAGGAACAAGGAGCTTTTTTCCCTGAGGTTACAAACCCGATGTTTATTTCATAAGCCCAGATCCACAAACATGAGAGGAGAAGAGATCATACTGCCAGAGGGAAGGAAACCCTTTCCTGAAGCAAATGACTGGGCTGTAACTCTGCATCCTACTGAGACAGGGATGATTTATAAAAGAGAAAACATACACGGCTTGGCGATCAAAACAGTTGCCTCAAGATTGCTGAGCTGAGTGAAGAAGTGAAGGGACACAGAAGTGAATCAAAGTCTAGAATCAAATGCAGAGGACTGAAAATGTCCATCCTTCTTCAGACTTCGTGAGAAAATAGCATTACCTTTGCCTGCAACTTTTGTTCTCCATTTTGTGTGTCATTCCTGCGCTGCTAAGGGATGTGTAATTTCAGGTGTCTTGGTCTCTACATCACGGTAGCATGCATTGGTCAAGATGATCCCTGCTGCTGTACTGCCCTAAGTATACTTGACCTGCAGCTGTTTTCTCTCCTACAAATAACAGATGAAAGAAATCTGACAAAAACGATGGGCCAGATTCTCCACTCAAGCAGAAGCCTTGGCAGAGAAAGCGGGGCCTTGGGGAGTCACAGCTGCTGCGTAATAATGTCTTGGTGTCTGCTGGCGCTTGAGCCTAATTGACTGCAAGTTCATTCCCCAGGCAGGGCTAAGGAAAATCTGTGCTTTGCCTTGCCCATTGGCTGAGCTGAGAATTATCGTTTAAACTAGTAATACCTGATTTTTACTGGACAAAAATTTTAGCAGATAATTTGCTGGTGCAGCTTTTAGCAAGGCAGCTCTGAACAGATTCAAGTTCTTTGTGTGACTAACATACTGCTGAATGGTTGGAGCCAGAGAAGCCAAGTCTGGCTCTGACCTGACACCATAAATAGTTATTGTCTGTATAATTGCAAGATTTGCTTTTGTTTTGTTTGCTACATGAGCCCAAATGAAAGCTTGAGGATCTATTTGCAGACCCAGTTATCTAAAGCTTTTCAGCATACATGCTTGTAGGACCAGCTTTGTATTATTTAGAGCTTTTGCTTGTTGTTTTAGGTTTAATGTGTTTGCTCTCTTGATGGCTCCGCCAATATACATTCTGCGCTGAAAAAGTTAAGTGTCAATATATAAAAAAAAGATAGGGCCAAAAATACCCATCCAGAGTTTGGAGATGGAAGGCAAATTGCAGGTTTGTCAATAGTGTGTTTGGAAGCATTTTAAATAGTGAATCACTTGATGCTAGCTATTGTAAATATTGGTTTAAAGGTGCTATAAAATTGATGGTGCACAGTTAAACCTTCCTCCAAATCCTGATCTATTTATGCTGCCTCACTTAGTGTCAGATCCAAAGACCACTGAAGGTAATAGGAGTCTTTACCAAGTCGTTAACAAGCACAGTGTAGTTTCAGCAAATGCACATAATCTTGCAGTGGGAGCACAGTACATTTTCTTACAGTTTTTGTTAAATTAGGCATACTATAGTCCAGAACACACCTTTCATTTTTTTTTTAATGTGACAGCAGAGAAAAATGGCATAGAGTGACATTCAAAGAAGAGTATCACTCTCTACCTTAGCTACACAGATTTTTGTGACGTAAGGTTAGACAATGAAAACAGTATTCAACTCCCACCACAAATCATAGTGTGGGACATGGTGACTGAGGTCTGAATCCTGAGCAGACCTGGACTGAATGTTATTTTGAGTAGCAATTGGGTGAGGTTTGCTGTTTCTGCAGAGTCCTTCATTGAGTGCTGGACCTGATCAGAGTAAAACATTTGAGCTGTGATGCCAAAACAGTGAACCTGAAAAATTATTAATGTAACTTCTACTCGGTCCAACCCCCACTCTGTGAAACTTGAAGGAATTCTTTATCACATTGGCCCTAGTCTCTACAAAATCTTATTGCATCTTCTCAAAGGCATGTAACCGTCCCAATATTTGTACAATAGATTAAGTCCTAATTTAGAAGCAATTAATTATTATTGAGGACTAGATTTCACAAAAGGCTTAACATCATCAGCACAGCAGTGTTTTCCAAGGATTTAATGTATTGGATGTATATGGAAGAGTCTGGCCAGCACTGTCCTAACACTGGCTTCTGTTTTTTATTTTTGTTTTCATGTAGATACCTAAATGGAAGAAAAGGTTTTATGTATGGTGAGCGCCTTAAAATCTGGCTGAAAAAGTTCTGAAGAATAAATGGGAATTCAGGCTTCACAAAGGTAAATCAGAGTTTTGCTGTTGTTGACCTGAGTGGAACTGGCATATGTAGGTTTGGAGAGCTTTGAATGAAAATCCATTTCTCAGTCTTGCAAAGACAAGTACTTAATTCGGCCCAAACCTTATGACACCATGATCCTTGCCTGGAGTATTAGTGTACCTGAACTCCACATGGAGAAAGGCATTAATAAGGAAGAAAATCCAACGGGAGAGTTATTCATGCTCATTTCCTTTCGTTGTAGCTGTCTATTGTAGTACGTCTGCATTTTCGCCCTTGTCTCCCCATTTTTTCCCTATCCTTTTCCCAGAGAATAAAGTGAAAACAATTCTGCTGTGGGCAAGTCTGGAACCTGTCTGGCTCTTCACCTGTGGTTTCCATCACAAAGAAAACTGTGATTAAGGGTGACAGGGCCCTTAGGAGACTGGAAGGTGAGATGGCAGCTGGAGAAGAAAATGACAGGCCTCTAGAATTATCTGTTCCCATAGAACAGGTGTCAGCAATCGCAGATAAGGCAACGCCTGAAAGTTTCAGTGCTCCAGGCGGCACTGAGAGGGGAAGATGTGTTTGCAAAAGGGCATGTTCACTCCGTTATAGAGTGCATGTGTTGTGCTAAATGTCCTTAAATCCCTCTGGTAATGCAGCCGTCTGTAACAATAAATAGCAAATAACTATTGTCTCCTCTGGGACTACAGCTATCATGCTTCCAAATAGGAGTCATCCTGCTCTGTGTTGAGGTGTAAGAGACCATACATTTACTATGAGTTCTGGGGGAAAACACTGAAATGCACATAATTTAATCTGAAATCTTAGATTGCTTCTGTTCACGCAGTTTTGCGTAAAAGCGATAAYAACACTTTAAAAATCCCAAGCAGCCCACTCCTTCCAATTATTCTAGGCTTAAAAACACCTGATAGGTAAGAAATGTTTGTATGTTAGAACTGAAAAGTGTTATTATTTGTCTCTCTTTCCATTCCACTGCCTGCCCCCTTTTTTCCAGGGACATTCTCATTTAAAGTTCCCCCCGGAGTAGAGATACAATCGAAAATTCCACATTGTGCAACTTTTGTGATTGGTAGGAGTATAAGAGAGTAGATAGATCAGCTGAGAAGTGAGGAATCTAGCAGATTATGTACATACACAATCTTTTAAAAATGAGTAGCAGCTCGCCCTCTTTGTTTTAAAATGTTCAGGTATATTTCTGGAAAAGAGGATAACAGAACATCTAATAATAGCAAAGCTTTTTATAAGCCAAGCCAAGACACTCTTGAAAGTATTTTACAAACATGAACATAACTATACTTCATGACTCATCTGTAAGGTAACTATCATTATTTCTCTTGTTCAGATGGGAGAGATGGCATTCAGAGAGACCAAGAAAGTCAAGCACACGTTAAAAGATTGACGGCGATTAAAACAAAAAAAAAAGACTAGTAAATGATATTGTTACTTCAGCTCACTGCCTGAAATTATTGGAATGCTAACACCCCAAAAAAATCCAGGATCATGTTTCACACCAAAATACACAGAACTAGAACACCCCAAAGAAAGATACAACTAGTTCAGAGGCTGTAAAGAACACCGAGGTTTTCTGAGCTGATCACAAATCTCAGACCAGGCTCAATAAAACATTTAGAAACCCTCCAAAAGCTAACATTCTTCCCCACTGCAATACCCGTGCCCAGTTATTTGACAGTTCTTTCACATGTAAACCGATATTTCTCTCCTAGATCTGGGAACAGAATTCAGCAATGTAGATACCTGCTACCTGCTTGCTGTTTTCCAAATAGGTGCTTAAGCCTTCAAAAGGTTGCAGTGATTTAAAATCTGAATGGGAACATACTGATTTCCATGGTTTTGAAGCAGTCTTTTAGAAAGGCAAAACCTGTTAGATTAATTCCTAGTAAAGAATGTATTACTGATCACTGAGCTATAGTATGCTATGAAAGGTCCATGAGAAGCCTGTCACACAGTTAAAAGCTGAATTTTGCAATGAGTTTGGTGAAGGACAAAACTGGTCTTCCTAGAAGCTGGTAAAACCTTCTAAGGCCTGAAAAGACCTCATATTAAGCTAATTATCTGCATCCTTCTTCTRAAAAAAAATGTTTTTGCTCTTAGAATCTTGAGCTCTAGAATCACATCCTAGATATCAGTCCTAGATAACAGTCACAAATTGTGGGGAGTGGGACTTAGAACTGCTGTGCACTTCATCGATGTAATACATGCAACACTTACAAATCTAAAATCAGGATTTAGCAGCTCATCAATAGAAAGATCAAGACCTACTCAGTGTCTTTTCCCTTTCCTCTGTAAGAGAAGTGAAAAATGGTTTCCTTCTGGCTAGAAGTCTAGCATGTCCATGTCATGTTAGTCTCACACAGCCACATAACCCAGAACTTCTTCCTCTCCATGGAACCTTTAAAAGGGTATCCTTTCCACTAACTGCCTCCAGGACTGGATTTCCCTAATGATGCCTTCACCTTTTACAAAAYTGCTTTTGTCTGTAGCTGTACGGAAGCACTGAGCATTTGTTTCTCCATCATACCTTCTAACAGCTTGTGATCAGCCAGCATATCCACCTTGTGCCAAAAGCCAGTCACAGAATCGTTCCGTTCCAGAGAGTGCTGCCAAAAACTCCTTTTCTATCTGTCCCCTTTCTGTATTTGTCAGGGCATTTGGAGCCAATGCTTTTGGCTCCTGATCTGCACCACTGTGACTCCTAGTCTTCCTTCCGCTATATCACACTGCATCTCTTAACTGCTCTGCGCTTAACCAGCAGTAAGCTGCAGCATTGCCTCTTCGCAGCAGACTCAGTTCTCCATAACCTGATGAGAATGACTTACTGCATCCTCATGGTTTCATGTGGGGTCTGTTTCTAATTTCAGCTTGTCCTTTAGCTCTTCCTGTTCTTCCAAGAAATCTTGCTCTACTATTAGAAAACGTCTAGTCTATATGATGCTTGGTGCTCAGCTTTCTCCTTCACCCTGTAGAAATGTTGGTGCTGCACTAGCATCAGCCAAGCTTACCTGTCCACGCTATTTAGCGGTGAACGATGCTTCTGTAAGTCAAGTACTTCAAAGTGCCAACAATAACATCTCTTCCTTTTCGTAGCTACTGACTAGTAGCCTCTGTTTATTCACTGAGCTCAGCACTGTTCTGTACCTTTCCAACACCTGGTTACATTTCTCCAGCCCAACACTGGTGTTTATCCTTGCTGCTTGGATTTTATCGAGCTGGAATTGAACTGGTCATTGCCTTGTTAACACAGCTGAAAATATGGCAGTGGAATGACTGACAGCCTTCTTTGGTAGTGCATGTATGCTGAAAATCTTCAGATTTCTTCACAGGTCCCTATACCTAGGTCCACTGAAAAGGCTTTTGAGGAGGACTGTGCTTTCTTGTAAGATTCAGGGAGCAGCAGAAGGCAGAGAGGGTCCACAGACTACACCCAGAGTTTTTTTTTCTCACCACATAGGCTGTCAACTCTGTCTGATTCTTCTCAGGCTTCTAAAAACATCTCATTTACAAGGGGCGTGCTGAGAGGCTTCGCAGGGGTATTAGCACAGTCAGTTCCATTACAAGAACATGACAACTGTCTTTCCCTCCCATGTCCTCCTTGTCTTTCTGCTGATCACTCTTAAACTCTGCAGAATCACTTTCTATTTTCAGCTTTTTCCATTATTTTTGCACATACCTTCCACCTCCTGTCCTGTTCCCATCCTAGTTGCTTTCCTTCACACTTTCCTGTGGCATCTTCATCCGCTCCCTTTCACTGGTACATCTCAGTGTTTATCTAATGGTTCTTGTTTTTTCCTTATAAAATTTTAATACCCTCAGTGCTTTGCATTTGCTCTTCTTCTTCACTTCTATTATAACTTACCAGGTTTTGAACTACATAGGCCTTAAAAATTTTACAAAAGGGATTAAATTATATCCATATTATGATTAAACTCAGATGAAAACTGAATGTTGTAATGTTTGAATGTAAATGGCTTGACAATGGTATTAAAGAGATCAGTTATATCTCAAAGCACTTTAACCAGTGCTACAGTTTGGAAAGAGAGTAATCCCACAAAAAGATTCAGAGGTGCATGTGTGTATACGTACATATATATGTATGCACACACACACTCAGAAATAAAACACATGCAGTAGACATAACTGAGTCAACTGTTAAACTGATGACTGTAAGACACTTTCCCAAAGGTTTACAGTACATTGAAGTATCCACGTGGATGACTATTCACATCTGTGTGCTGGCTGGAAGCTGCACTTCTACGTGGGCCTTTGTGAGCACGAGGTCTGTTACGTGCAAGAGAGGAGACAAAGCCTTGGTGAATTTTTTCTAGTTCTGCTTTGCTTTTCAGAGTTACTTCGTTTAAAAATAAGCCAATTTACAATGTTTCAGAATATCACAGCCCATTTTAGAATCGAAACAGGCTTGATTTTCTAGTTAGCTGCAATTACTGGTAAAGGCAAGGCAGGTTGCCTCAGAAAAACACCCTCCATCAGAGGTATGTAATTCTTCACAGGTGCCAAAACAAGTGCTCAAATGCTAAAATCAGTGAAATAATAGAGACAAACACAAGTATTATTTAATGTCATATTTTAATGGGCAAGAACTGTTTCTGTCCTCTAAAACACAGGGACAACCACTCATTTTCCTTGCATTGTTCACTGAGCAGTTGGTTTATTACAGTTATATAATATATTATAGCAGGGAGGATATGTTACTGCGTACACAGGGGCTGGTCAGATGTTTGCAGTATTGATGTATTTAAGAGGTCAAGCAAGGTGTTTAGTTTAATAACAATTGAGTTTCTTATTCACTTTTTTTAATCTGTCTTTCACATAGCTCTCAAAATCCCCCTTTTTTTCTGATCCACCATGTTTAAGATCAAAAACAAAGAGAAGCATCCAATCTAATTTCATAAGGCTTCCAAAACATGGAGACCAACAAAAGTGGGATGAGATGTGGCCAGAAAGCAGTTCATTAGTCACGTACATAAGGAAAAGTAAACCCCACCGCTCCTTGTTTACTTTGGCCAGATGCTGGTTTCCAGAGTCAGTGGCAGGGCCATAATATGTCTAGATCCTCCCATAGTTTGCCTCAAAGAGCTTTTCCAAATATTGCATGTTGATTTCCGCTTATGCATAAGCAGTTATACAGTTGACTTGCCTAATGTCTATATTAATTTTGGTACATTTTTAATTAGCAGATAGCTAATTAACGTAGTATAAGGTTATCTTGTTAAATGTTAATTGGATATGTAAACATTCTTTACAAGTTAATATTCAGAGGAAAAATATGTAATATGCATTTGTTGCCTGTGTCATTCTGAATTAATTACATGACAGCCAGATTTATCCCTTCCCAACTTGAGAACCCTCAATAAGTACTCTTTTAAGAATCAATTGATACTTAATTAATATGTACTGGCTGTCTTATTTAATTTAAATTTGTTCTTTCAGCAAGTTACAGCATTGCTGAAAGACAYAGCGTTTCCCCTGTGACACAGAGCATTTTCCGCTGAGAGCACACGAGGGTGCTGTGAGAAAAGGCTCGGTGCTGCTGGCCCATATTTCACGACTGGGCACACAGCCTCCTCCTTTCTTCTTATCAAAACCAAAAACTACCCACACGGAAATCTTTATGAAAGTTGCATGTACTCTGCTGTATCTCATTCCATGGGGCTTCATATTGCTCAGGGCTCTGTGACAGCTCCCTACCTGGGTGGTGTTTATTACATTCGATGATGAGGTCAGTAACCTTCTCCCCCGATCTGGTAGGGAGCGAGGTCCACATTCCTTCACTCCCCTTTCATGTTATCTTCGTAACATCCACTGATGAGATACGCGTAGATTTAGCTCATTGTTTCAGTGCATTGATATTCCTAGCTACAGGAGAACAGCATGATTGAGTCCCCGAGGGGCTGAATTCTGGGATGGATGCATGGCAACGATGTTCACGTATAATTTATTATGTGTATGAAATCCTTAACATCAGCAAAATGGTCGCAGAGTTTGCCTTTCCTTTCATCACACAATAAGGCTGTTAATGAATAAGAAACGTCTCTGTGTGCTGCAGTTTAACACATTCTGTGCCCAAGCAGCGGCAATGGGGATCTGAACAGCTTTTCTGGCTGCCCAGACACAGATTCACTCTTCTGTACATTTGCTGCAAATGATTGTGGTTTTAATTTTTGGAGGATTAAATCTCCAGCGATCCCCAAACACTTTATAAATAACAATTAAGTATCACCACGCTCGGGTGATAGGAGTATTACAGGCAGGTTAACTGAAAGACAGAGGTGAAGCCTCTTGCCCAAAGCCACGATGTGATATAATAGCAGCTCCCAAGAGCTCTGACTCTCAGTTTCTCCCTCTAAACACAAGATCACATGTCCTTTCTCAGGTAACCGCACTAACTGACCTCTTTCTGGACAGGTGATCTGTCATCATAAGAAAAATAAAACCCCTTGAATTCAGACTGGACCCYGTAAGTGAGGGCCTGGTCTGACTCTCTGAGGTCAATACAAAAGATCCCTTTTACCCTTGTGTGGTATCAGAATGACAAATGGTGAAGATTAAGGGTCTGATTTTCATAGGTGCTTAGACCCTGGGCCTGCTAGTAACTTCAGGAGGAGTTTTGAATGCTCAACCTTCCTAAAACCACATCTGAGGCTTGCCCAAGGTCACGCAGGCAGCCTTTCGCAGTGCTATGGCAGCAGTAAATTTGTCCAATTGTCTTGTCTCCGAGTTTGCTGGTGTTACTAAATTTTCCTCTAAGGAGGTTTACCCCATTTGTTGCAGCTGAAAAAGCTGTTCTTTCAGCTTGAAGCAGCTGAAAGAATCTGAATACATTGTATTGTAATCATTAAATACCAGTTTTCTACTGGATATAAGCAGAACACCTATTTTTAGTTAAAAAGCTGCTGTTAGGTTACACAATATCTTTTATGGCTGAAGTAATGCAGCAAGCTGGCACAAACCAAATGGTACTTGAGTGTTTGCAAATTGAGCATCAACACAAACAGCAGGTGGTCACTCAGCTCTAGACTTTAATGCTGATTGTCATCATAATAGCTATAGTAATAATACCAAATAAATAACATTCAGCAATCTATGTGGTTTTTTCATGGGGGGTTTGAACACTGAAGATCCACTTTTACAATTCATGCTCAGACAATTATTACCTGCAGCTTTATTTTTATTATCACTTTCTCAATTTTCCTATTGTTGAAAGTTAGGATTAGTATCCCTGTATCCCTGTAGTCAAGACCTTCAGATCAGATAGATACTTTCCTGGAGTTCCAGGGTGCCTTTTTGTTGTACATGACTGCTGCACCAAGTTTTGCCTAGATTGAATTTTTTAGTCTTGTAAACCCTAAAAGTAGGAACACATGAACCACTTTAAAACATCTAGGAATCATAACTAAAAACTTCTAAAACAGGCATGTATRACAGCAGTATTCTTACTGCATTTCTCCTAGCTTCACTAAATATTAACTGATCTGGTTAGCTTCCCTATGTCCATCTCTTTGGGCGGGGGGAAGACTGAATAGTCATTCACTTTGGAGCATTTTATGACACTGTGTCTGTGTAGATACACGTGAAGAATTCAGATTACCATGTAGCAGCCAGGAATTTTAAACTGGAAAGCAGAAGTTAGGTTAAGAAAACCTCTTGGTGTCCAGAAATGCTGAAAACTTGCAGATATYCATCACTATTGGCCCACCTTCTTCTTCTTCTTGTTATTATCATCATCGTTGCTATTGTTACATATAGCCAAACTTCTATTTCCTTGTCCCCACTAAAGAGCACTAGCGACCATGAGGACTACTTGTGGAAGAAGATGCTAGTTGATACAGAGATGGCCCAGCCTGTCCCTGAAATCAGGCTGAATGCAGTTTTCATAGCTCTCACTGTTAGGCACTTAAAATGTCTGCTGTTGTATTTACTGTGAGGAGAGTTTGCCTCTATGGTCAGTTCTAACAGGACACTGGGAACATATCAGTTACAGACCAGCAGACATTGGTCCCTATGTGACAGTTCCCATGTGCTTGTCAGACTCCCATCCTCGCCGATGCTGATGTGCACTAGCACAGTCCGGTACAGGAGGATCCAACAATGTAATAGCATTAACTGCTTGGTTAAGTCCACCCATGTGGTGAGGATGACACTGGTGCAGAATGAAAGGTCTGAGATAAACGGCAACTCAGATGTAGAAGGAATAAAAAAAGCTGATAAAGGGAAATTCTAAAAGAATCTTGTGGGTCTGGAGGAAGAAGGTGAAAGCGAACATTACGAAAATGAAACCAACAGAGGCTTTATCTCAACAAAACTTAGTTTTAGGTATACAGTAGTATTTATCTTGTGCATAAAAGCCTTCCCAGGGGTGCTACAAGGCATACCCTTGAGTAATGCAACACCTAATTATCACTATTAGAAAACAATGAAAGATAATGTTAATGCTGAACATGTAAAGCAGATACAAAGTTTAATTTTAAATTATTTTCAGTGCATTCCCATGAAATTTCAGATCCCCAGAAGCAAGCAATATACAAATGCAGCCTTACAAGTGTAACACAGCAGTTTACTTCTGCTAGAAACAGGCTAGCCTTCATCTGAGTATTCTGGTTGCCCCAAACTGTAATTTGAGGGGACCTATGACTATCTACGAAATCATGTCAGATATTTTTGGCTGAACAAAAGAGAAAAGACTATATGGAAACATTCCAATGTTGTTTGAACTGTTTGAAACTAGATTTCCCTGATCAGCTAAAAATTAGAAGCAACACGAAACAGGTTAATATGGGATTTCTAGTCTGAGGCCCTGAAGCATGAGCAATCTGAGATGAAGTTCCAGAGACCGTGGACAGGACACATCCTCATGTGACACAACTCCTGCTTTTGCACACACCTGGTTGGCATAATGAGCACTTGACACCAGTGAAAACTAGCCGCTATAAAGCAGGGAAAGCATGAAAAAGATTTAGCAACCACTCTTGCAAGTAGATGTCATGTGATTTCAGATTATCAGCAGGCCAGCCTGAAAAAGAAGCAGGCATTGTACTTTTACAGGTGTAACATACAGGGAGATTGCCGAAACTGCTCTCAAAGAACTGCAATTCCCAGAACTGACAACCCCAAAGATCATACAAATACTTAAAGTGAAGCATTAAACAGGGTCTTGTCGGCTGAGTGGCATGTCTGTTAAACCTTCTAAAGCAACACAATCAACTACTGTCAGAAAATTCAGATTCATATTTGTGTCAACATTTGTGCTCTCCAGTGTCAGCTGAGATACTCTTTTCTATGCTTGTCTCCTGAAATGATTAGTAGACCTTGGGAGAGTGAAAGCCATTTTTGTGAGCAGCTGGTTCTGATATTGTAAAATGAATCCACTCTGCATTCCTCTGAAATCTGGTGACAGGTGGGATTTCAATCAAAAATGGCTGGCATTTCATGGAGAAAGGGAAAAAGTAGGGAATCTACAAYGAAGGCTGCATTTTTCAAAGGCACTTCAATCTCTGTGGCAGAGATGGATCCACAGTGCCCACATAAACCCCTTATTCTAGTCCAGCAGTTTGCTCCAGGAGGTGGGAGTTGTGTTTCTTGCCCAGCCTTGGTGTACACCGTTGCATTTGGTCCCTGCCTCCAGAAGAGGGTAACGTGCAGCCAGGTTAGCACAGGGGCCAGGCTGGAGGTGTGCAAAGCTGCGGGACCAGATCTGGGGAGGCTGACTTTGCAGACCTACCACCACCTACTCAACGTGGTCTTCACAGCAGAATGCCAGCTTGGGGACGCTTTCAGGACTAAAGCAGGCAGAGGGATAGATAGAGTGAGCTGGGCGCAGGCAGGACCTAACGCTGGAGCAGAACAGATGCCATCCCTGTTTGGGAAGGGAGCCTGTGTGGCCACGCGAGCGCAACACAAGCCTGGGCTCCCTAGCTGGTGCTAATGAGGGAAGAGCCATGCTCCTTGTGCCTGCTTTACTGGCTGTGACAACACAGAAGCTCGTTAAGTGGAATTAAAAGCCCTTCCTGCCCTTAATATGTGTGAGAACAAAATGAGTTTCTTCAGCAAGATGCTCTCATTTTGTGAAACTTCAAAGAAAGCTCAAACTCTCTGTTTCTTCACAAATAACTCAGTTTGAGTATTATAATATTAATAAATGCATTAGAACTATTTTTAAGTAAGCAAAGACTGGATGATAGTCATCCAAATTAATGAAGGGTACGAACTTAAAATTGATTATGTAAACCGCGCTAAATCCCTGCGCAGATTTAATGATTTAAATTCAAATTTAATTTAGATTTAACTCAAACACTAACTTGAATTAAAGCCACTTTAATTCTGAATGAGACTGCCCAGAACGGGCTTTAGTATAGGTTAACAAATCTGCTCTGTGCAAAGATTTTCTTAAACTGCATTATTTTTTCTTAATGCCATTAAGCCAGTAGTCAGTAGATTGAATACACTGGGCTCTGAAAGACAGCCTACGCTTGGAAGTAGAGGGTGATGCACCAAAATGCATAAACAGCCCCCAGCTATAAGTATAGGARAAAACTCACATTTTTTAGGCTAATTAAATCCCTCAATGAGAGCTTAGTCTTGCACCGTTCGAAAGAAGAATTCCCTTCTCTGGTGTGCAGGGGAGCAGGCTGAGGCCTTGAATCTCCCCCTTTTACCAGTGTGCTCCTCGCTAAGGGCAGAACTGAAAAGGAAAGAAAGTTCCCAGGTTACCGATTCCCTTTACTGGAGTCCATAAAAAACAAAACAAAAACAAAAAACCAAAGGAAAACTCGACTGTTGCAAAGGAGACAGAAGCTCCAGATTTTCCTCTGTTGAAGACATTTGTTTCTCTTATTTCAATCTCTGTATTTATCACACATGTTTATCATACRCAGTTTCAGTTCACTGACCAGAAAAGGCCACTGGTGTGTTTGTAACGAGTTCCTCACTGGGTGCAAACTGGTATGAGCAGCAGAAGGAGCAGCAGAGCCGTGTGCTTCTGTATGCTCTAGACCTGACTTTCTCCACTGCACTTCAGCTGTTGCCACTATCCAGCTGGATGTAGTTCCAGTTTATTTCACGGTGGAAATGTAGCACTGTACTGTGTGTCCCTGTCCAGGTGTTGGCATCGGGGTCTGCAGGAGCCTCTGTGAGGAGAGACCGGGGCTGCCCCATGCCAGGCACAGCTGGCTCCAGCCATCTGCCTAATGGCCCCACCTTGGGAACACAGCTGAGCCCCTCAGCAAGGCTGATGGTGCCTCTGGGAAAACGGATTTAAGAAAGGGCAAAACCCTGCTTAGGTGGTGAGCAGTGAGGAAAGCAGTGTGAGGTGCTGGAGCAGTGGTYCTYCTGCAGTCCTTGGGGAGACCATGGTGGAGCAGGGGAAAAGCGTGAGGAGGAAGGAGTGGCAGAGAGGAGCTGTTATGGGCTGACCACAGCCCCYGTTCCCCTGTGCTGYGTGGGGCAAGGGGACAGGAGGCAGAGGAGTCCAGGATGAAGGAGTGAGGTTGAGGTGAGTGAGGAAGGGGGTTATGGGATGTGAGTGTGTGTTAGTTTTTGTCTTTGTTTCTCACAGTCCTACTCTATTTTTAATTGGCAATAAATTAGATTAATTTTCCCCAAGTGAAGTCTGTTTTGCCTGTGATAGTAATTGGTAAGTGATCTCCCTTCTTTATCTTGACCCATGAGCTTTTCTACCTTATTTTTTCCCTCTGGCCTGTTGAGGAGGGGGAGTGTGAGAGTGGGTGGGTGTCTGGCCAAGGTCAGCCCACTGCTGGGCCTTATCTTGGCTAGATCAGTGCAAGTTTGAAGAAATGCTGTGAAAGCTGGTGATGTTGAAGCACATGCATGCTTCTACCTTGTAACAAAGACATTGGACAGTGCTCTGACAGGCATCTAGAACAGCTTCCTAAGGCAGCAGGAGGGTTGGTTACCTCTAGCTGTGTGTCCTGCCTTTCTGCTAGGGACTGCCATGCCCAGGTGAGTGCCACCTGCCACTGTTCCAGCACCATGAAACTGGTACCCCTCAGCTAAATCTAATCAAAATGGGAATGGCAACAAGAACTGGAAAGGATCCATCTAACTTACAAGTTCACTCCTCCTGGGCAACTGTGGATGTGACAGCTTCCCCTCTTTCATGGAGAGGATTTTGCTTGAATTAAGGGCTTAAGTTTCTGGGGCCAGAAYACAGGCTGGCTCGGGTGCCTGTGCAAGCTGCCTAGCCTGAGCAGGCTGGGTTTCTCTTTAAGAAGCACATGGTGTACTCTAGCTTAATGGTATGTGTTAAGCAGGAACATCTGCTTATTAAGAGATAGATATGCTGAAACATTTACTGATGTTTTGCTTCCTCCCCYTGTGTCACCTGAAATCTATCATCTCACTATGGTATCCCAGTGCAGTCCTGCTTGCAAATCTAGGGAAGCAGGGCAGCGGTGCACAGCTTTTAGAAAATGATTAGTGATCTGTCAGGCTAACATCTAAACATGGGCACTGACTCAGAYGTGTTACCTATAAATCTGTTCATCAGCAGCAGAGGAGCATATGTGCCTCCTCTTCCTTAAACATAAAAACATTAATTACATTATATTGTACCACAGTAATGGGCAACGTAGTGACAGAGGCTTGCCAAAACTTTAATTTTAACCGTAAATCTGGAGGGTCTGAAATGGYGATTCAAGCTGCTTTAAAAGATGAAGATAAAGCTGAAGTCGGATGTGGATGAGGAGGAAGAGTTGATGGGGGTGGGGAGGAAGGCATGGAGAATTAGCATAGGCTAGCTGAAACACTTGAGGCTAAGATRATAAAACTACAATCTTCCCTCAACAAGGGACAGGAGAGAACAAATTGCAATTTGGATAACAGCTCCTCTTCTGACTTTCTGTACTTGTCGTGGGGTAAAAAGGTTTCTTCTCTCCTATTGGGTCTTGGCTTCCTACTGTTTGGTTTTACTGTCCCTCCTTTTCTCTTCCCTGGTGTAATCATCTAATCCCAGAGGGAATACTGAACAAGCAGCCCTTGGTGTCCTTTCTCTGGCTGGATTTTCATTTTGAATAGAGTTGTTTGGGAGAAAAGATGAGGCACAGCACATAGCTTGCACTGTCCTTTGGACCTGGATAAGAGCAATGAGAAGGAGCATCCAGATTATTTATCAACAGAAACACAAGGAATATGGAAATCTGTGTGTACCATTAAATATGAAAGGCACCAGGAATAGGTTCTTCTGTTGCATTAGGTGCTGTACCATTGACTGTTCAAACGGTTTATCAGGTAAAGCAGTCCTGCTGATATGGGCAAGATGGAGCAGAAGGCAGCAGCTGCCACCGCTTGTCCCATGTGTGCTCCTCCCAGACCTGACCCACTCCTGCCTGGCTGCTACCGTGAACCAGCTGATGCCCCTGAAATCAGTGCAAAGATGTACCCTTTGGCAGCCAGAGATCTCTGCTGCAATTGCCCCAGTCTGCCTTGTTATGCCACAGGCAAAAGGGCAATAACTTCTCTTTCTGAAATTATGCAGATTCCATCTGAACTCTCTGCCTTCATTTTAGGATTTGTCCGCAGTGTTTCGGAGCCATCTGGCTCTYGGGTTACAAATCTAAAATGTTGCAGCAACCTGCATCAGATAGAGAGTTGGTTTTGGTACTAGGTCTTTAAAGGCTTGTCTCCCCTGGTCACTTCTGTCCACTCTTTGAGGAGGAGGAGGAAATTATACTGGAGATAGGGTGCTACTGAAGGGAAACCTACACCTTGCTCTTCTCATTTGTTTATTCTCTAATTCTTCTCTCTCTTCTACCAAATTCATCTCCACGAGATGATGCCACTTTTCTGCATAAGAAAACAAGCACAATTAAAGCAGAACAAACTGTTCAGAGTAATACTTCTTGTGGGCACAAATCCAGAAGGACACTTTCCCTTTGGAAACGCAGCTGTTGTTCAGAAGCTATGTAGCCACTATTACTCTACAGTCCTGTTCCACTTTACTATATCTTTGCTGGTCAGTTTTCTTGGGTAAAAAGCCCTGAAGTGGTTTACCTTTTCAGCAGTTTGTGAAAGTTTTGCTCTATTTCAAATAGAGCATCACGTGTTTTTGAAACAACACAAACCTATAGACAGCTTATATTCTACTCATGGGCTGTTTCCCTGTTCTTTGCTCCAGTATGTCTTTTACAGGTACATATGTTCCTCCTATCTTCTGTAAGTAGTAACTCAACCCTTTCCATGCTGCGTCTCCCTTCTGATGTAAGAAAGCTTTCAGAAACTCAGCATTTGAACTACAGGTACACTGGCCCTGACTGATCAGTGCTTTAATCCATCTAGGTCCAGCCTCAGCTGGCAATGTTTCCACAGGTATTAAAAGGGCAAAAAGCTGGAGTACCATGTACAAATAAACCAGGCCTGGACTGCAGAGGTCCCAGATAAAGATATGTAGTTGTTTAGAAATTCCATAAGGTCCATGATTTTTTTGTTTTCCCAAAGCAGGAACCATGACATGGAAAATGTTTTCTATTTGCCTCTTGGCTAAAGGAACTTAACTGGCTGCCAGATGTATTAGCCTAGAGAAGAGCGTGTAGCAGCAGAAGATAGCAACCCATTTGACACGAAGTATGGGCTGAGGTGCAGGGCTGAGTTTGCAGCTGCTGTGTGGGGCGTTTCTCCCCTGTCAGATCAGCACAGAATGTATCTATCATGGAGCAGAACACTGAATATTCACTGTGCACTGGACAGCAGTATTTCATTTCATGCATCATTAAGAACCTGCATTGATTCCAACTAGTCATGTAACCTCATCCTGCACTCACTTTAAAGCAAAAGGGGGGGAAGTCTCTCCTTCCCAAGTCACTAGATAACTTTAAAACATGGGTACTTGAAGAAACAGTCTTTCTTAGTGTCATCTCTCTTGGGGACCAAGATGCCAAATGCAGCACCCTGTGATTTGGAAAACAGCAAGGAGTCCAATGAGGGTCTTGGTTTCAGTGTAACATAGTTAGGTTTGTTTAGCACACATCCACTTTGCGGTCATGTATTTGCAGGAGGTCTTATCTGCCTGTCAGTGTTGGAGTCAGTTTGATTTGGAGTGAAGTTCAGCTCAAATACAATAAAAAGAGAAGAAAAATATCAGAAGAGAATAAACTGGCACAGTAGCAAGTGTTGGTCTCTGCAGCAGCTGAGCTGGCTGTGAAGCACGTGCTCCTGGGCAGCCGCCTTTGGTCCTCTCTGGTATGACCATGTGACAGTGCTGTGGACAGTAGTAAGAGGAGACCCTATCAGCTTAAAAAAAATAACATCTTTGTACATATTTCAGTTTGAAGGCATTTAGTGGATTTAGCTCAATCTACTGCAGGTGTCTAGAGCTGTATCTGAATTTGGGGCCTGGATCTAGATTAAGAACAATAAAAGAGTTCAGCGATACTAAGGCTGAGTTGTCCAATGCTAACGCTTCCATGCTTGAGAAGGCAGAGTGTCCTTCTGCTAGAAGCATAGAGATGTTAGAGAATGCTACCTCTCTTTCCAGGCTGTAGCAGGACAGTTGGACCATGCATGATGGCCATCCCAGTCTTGTCTGGACTGTGATGGGGTTGTTGGCCCCATTGTGAATTCAGTTTAGGGTGAAAAGGTGCCAAGCAGAGTGATCTGGGAAGACTCAAACAGCTCTTACTGTCTCTTTCCAATGTCCATTGCTCATTTCTAACCATGGTCTTTGGCATGTTACTAACATTTCTAGCTGAATTTTCCAAGAATCACGTGCACCTGTCACTCTCAAAGGGAACCTGCAAATGTTTATCAGTTAAAGGAAGGAGCCCTGAAGACTGAAGGTGCTGTACATGTTTGCTAAACTCACAGTATTTAAGAGGAATGTTATTGCTTGTTTATACTAACAGTCCCTCCTCTTCAGCTTGGGAAGAGGAAAGGGGCAAAAAGATGAAAGTTTAACTGGCATTATTACCAGCTGCTCTTACTGGCATCCGTCTTCCCAGCAAGAAACACTCTTTGAACACTTACTAGCTGTCTTCAGCAGGAGAGACTGCCTCTTTGCCACTAATCTGTACATCAACCTGTCCCAACATGTGGGGCAATGCACTACAAAAAATAGTATCATGTTAATATATTATTTACTGTTTGAATGAGACACAATATCCTTCGTAAGGTATGTGGCCAAGACTGTCAGGGGTGCTTACTCTCCATGAATAGGCTGGGTTTATTGTACATGACATAGTGCAGAGTAGAATAAGAGCCTTGCGTTCATTTCTGACCATAATTTCACAACAAAACTTGCCTTTTCCTTGTATTTTAGCCTCTCATTGCCACTGTTTGACTCCCCCCCCCCCGTATCTTCAGATCCCACAGCATCTGGTGGCAAATCAAACATGGTAAAATGTTGTTTTTGAGCTTGATAATATTTTCCAAGTCATTTATTTACCAAATGCTTTTGGTGGAAGTGTTTTGTTCTGTATGTTAACAGGTGGTACATAYTCAATCTGAATGTATGGGTAATCAAATCATAGCAATAAGCAAGTCTCTCATGGTGTTGTGTTGAAGTTGGACAAATCCTCATAAATTCAGAGGCTGCATGTTTTGACTATCTGAGCTTCCTGACCACTCCTCCTTCCAAACATGGGCGTGGATTTTGCTATCACATTACTTTAACTGTTATGGTTTGGGTTTTTTTGTGCCTGTTCTACTTATATTGCAGGGCAGTGACAGCCTCTATCAGGGAGAATAGTGAATGGGCTTATCCAGTACAAAACTTCAGCTAAAAATTCAGGATTCAGCTAGAAAGTTGCTTCCTCATCTTTCTTCAGACCCAAGGCAGACCTCAGCACTCTGTGCTCTCTCCTTGGCAGGCTGAGCTTATCTTTAGAGCTTGCCAGATGTGTCTGGGTCTTCAGGGGGTTTACTTTGTATTCTCCCATTTTCAGTGGCTACAGATCTCAAAGGGAACAGAAATGGCAGTAAAAATGTATAGTTGCTGTTCTGTATGTTGCCTTTGGATGAGTTCACAGCCGAGTTTAAGATTAGTCACCTAAATTCTATAGGAAAAAGAAAATGAATAGAGAAACATTATAAGCAAAGTAGCCTTTTTTTTTTTTCCATTGGAAAACCACACCTTTCTTTCAAATAATTTTTATCTGATTTTTATATTCTTAGAGTACCTGCAGAAATGTGGAGTTGTCCATCATAATCTCTGTGACACCAAAACATAAGGGGCCTTTGCAATATTATACTGTTTATATAAAAACACTAGAAAAGTTGTATGTCTCTGTTATTCAACAAAAGAGAAATTCATTATAATGGTATCGGAGGGGATGGTCTAAAATCATGACCCTTCTAACTTCAGAGCATTGGATAAATTCAAACTGTAAACTTAGACATGGAAGTGTTGTGGTTGTGTTTTTTTTTTTTTTTTTTTTAATCCACCAAACAACAGGAGCAGACGCAGATTATTTTTTGGATAAGACATCCCTCTTTTGGAATGATTTCACACGCTAACTTTGCTTGGGAGCTGCTCCTGTTGGTGACCATGTGTTCAGCACATCTGCTTTGGCTTGTTGTTTTCTCTGAGACTGACAATATTGTGGCAAGATGTCAGAGTGAATTGAGGTGTAGGAAAAGGAAAATTAACATGAAAGAGCTGCATTGCAAGTCCAAATGAACCCTGAGAGACTTTCCATCCCTTGATCCTCCATGCGTACACTAGGATATGTGTAGAGGGATTTGAAGAGGTGGGAGGAACCGACAAGCTTGAAGTAATACCTGGGCTTGTCTTGTCACGGTCAAAAACTGAGCTCGAGCAGACATGCTGGGAGGACATTTCTGACTTCTAGCCCACGGGAGAGGATGCCTTCAAAAAGTTGGGAAAATCCTGCCAATGACTCATCAAGGCTAGTTTCACTGTTCACTGCATAATGCACTCATTCGTCAAACTGAAAGGATTTCAATCAATATTGTCAAACTAAGAAGTTATGTATTATATACACATGCATACACAAGTGCACTCAGTTATGCATAACACATGTGATGGCCATCATCAAATAAATTACAGAGCTGGGTTCCAAACTGAATTTACTAAAAATTCCTATCTCTATGTGTCCCTTATTTGCACTGAGGTTCCCACACAAAATTCAATATTTTTTCATCTGCTTCAAACAATCATCAATTAATGAAAACATTCAAAAAATAAAACAAAAAAAATCAGGAACTTTTTCTTTCTTTCTTCAGCCTATGGCTCCTTCACCAAAATCACACTTCTGAAGATGTCGAAGAGGCAGCGTTCAGTCCCACCATAGAGCAAGTCTGAAATCTGAAGTCGAGCCAGCAGAAGCTCAGTTCAGGTAACAATGTGGTGCTTTGGATAAGATAGAGACATTTTCACACAGATCCAAGGCTAACTCTAACCCAGAAATCATTTCATAGGGGAATCAACAGTCATGCCTGGCATATAATGTTATATGATCCTTATTTATGGAAACATGGGTGCAAGTATGGAGTGAGTGATGTGGCTAGGGGGATGCAGGCACTCTGCGTTCTGGTCCTCATTCAGTCTCTATCCTGATGCCTGCAAAAAGGGAAATAATGAGAATAAATATTAATTCTCTTAACACTCCCCTCCTTTGGACTATAGATAAAGCTGTTTGGAGAGAGAGAGGAAGAGGTAAAATAAAGGTTTTCTGTGGCCATTAGCCAATTCAATAAAATTTAAACAGTGCATGGAAATAATCTGATTTTCTAAAATAGAGGCCAGAGTTATAGATCTCTGACTTGACTCCTGACACCTCAGAAACTCTGCTTCATAGCAACCTGCCTGGTAAGTGAGAACCTGGAGACTTTGTTTTCACCATTTGTGGTTCCTCAGCCACCTAGATGTCTGGGCCCTGGGGGCACTAATAGTCCTCAATGGCCCTGAGCATCCTCATCTGTGGCCTCCACTGCCCCTCTGCCCATGGCTTATCCCCTCCCCTGGTCTGGGACTCTTCATGGACCCTGTTATCAGCCCTCAGCTCTGCCTGCTGTGCGCAGGCACCGTAGAAATGTGCCTGTTGGTGCAGGCACAGCCTGGCTGCGCTGCCTTGCCTTCTGGTTTGCCTTCCCTCGTGGAGCAGCCCTGCTCTTGCTGGTCCCTAACACTAGAGTTTGTGCTCTGATACAGCCAGTTAGGCTGTCATTCAAGGTTTCATGCAAGAAGTTTGAAGCTTGGAGTGTTAACTGTGAATTGAATCAAACTTTGGTATATTGCTGCTGTTCATGAACTGGAATTGCTACCCTTCTGTGAACTAACCAAACATCAGGCAAACACAGTCCTAGATACCAACCTGTCTTCCCTTGTAACTATCAAGTATCTGTGAAAAATTGTAAGAGCTGGTTGGCTTAACAGTACAATTCTGCTGAATTCTGCCCACACACCACCTCCCAGAGCATTAAATGGGCAGGGAGCTCCTTGCTGACTTCTCGCAGTGTCAGTCGGCAGCTCCTGCCACATGGGCGGGTGCTGTACAGTCATGTCCATGTGGCATTGCTCTCTAGAGGTGCACAACAGAAAAGTAGGCTAATGGCTGGCTTTTAAGACAGACCACTGATGCAGACAAGGATTGAGTAAAGAATTTGCCTGTCAGGTTGAAATCTCACTCATATGAAGAATTTTATTTGGGGATCTCAAAGAATCTTGTTAGATAGATATATAAAAACATAAAAAGACATGAGAGTTGAAGGTTTTTTTTTAATATGCACAAAATGGAGCAGCAAATCATGTAGTGAAGATTTGATTTGACATGGGATGTGCACTCCAGTGCTCAGTCTAGAAAAGTACTTATATACAGACTTTAAATTTAAGGATGTGAATAGGCTCACTGGAGTTAATGTTAAGCTGATGTGTAAGAATTTTATTGGTTTGGGGATGGGTGCACTGAGCATCCTTCAGGAAAAATACCCTCCATTTGCTTATGGGCTTGGACTGAGTGAGGCAGGCTAAGCTCAGCTGCCTTGTGCTTTCTGTGGAGGATGCTACTCTGATGTCAATGTCTGCAAGTTTCTGAATTGCTAATCCAGGCATCTCAACCATTAAAAACAATACCTGGCATCGCCAAAGGAGTGGCAGAGTATTACAAGCTGTGTGAAATTAGAATTGGGCAGGGTTGCTGTTGCGATTTAACCCAGCAGGCAGCCAAACACCACACAGCGCTGCTCGTTCACTCCCTGCCCTCCAGTGGGATGGGGGAGACAATCAAAGAAAGAAAGAAAGAAAAAAAAAAAAGAGTAAAATTCGTGTATTGAGATAAAGACAGTTTAATAGAACAGAAAAGGAATGGAAAATAATCATAATAATGATGATAGAATATACAAAATGAGTGATGCATGATGCAATTTCTCACCACCCACCAACTGATGCCCAGTCAGTCTCCAAGCAGCAATTGCTGCTCCCTGGGCAACTCCCCCCAGCTTTATATACTGAGCATGACGTCACATGGTATGGAATACCCYGTTGGCCAGTTGGGCTAGCTGTCCCGGCTATGCTCCCTCCCAGCTTCTTGTGCACCTGGCAGAGCATGGGAAGCTGAAAAGTCCTTGACTTCATATAAGCACTGCTTAACACACTGATGTTTTAGTTGTTGCTATCAATGTTATTCTCACACTAAATCCAAAACACAGCACTGTACCAGCTACTAGGAAGAAAATTAACTCTATCCCAGCCGAAACCAGGACAGTTGCCAAACTACTCTGTTGTGGTCACCATAGAATGAACACTGTTTTAACTGGGTAATTATTTTATTTGTTCTTATTAAATGTAGGGGGGGGAAAAAGAGTCCCTCTTTCCTGCAACTCTGGCCTAACCCTCCGTTTTATTAATTTAGGTGTCTTTGTAGGGACAGTTTCTCTCTCCTTCTCCCCTACAGCTGTTCTCCCTTTTCAGAGCTTGTTCCCCATCTCCATTCATTTGGTTTCCCTGGTGTTCCTGATCTCTCTTCAGCTCGGAAGCTCCTGGGCCCTTTCACCTTCGTGTCTTTCTTCTTGTAACACTTGTGAGGCTCCTGTTGAATCTGTGCATCCCTCCCTGCTAGATGGAGGCCGTGCACTTGCTGCCAGGGGAAGCAACCTTCACTCCGGATATGCTGGGGTCCCTCCAGCCCTGGGGCAGGGGTGTGTGTGTGCGTGGTTCTGAGAGGTAATCTCTGCGTGATTCTAGATCAGTAACTGATGTATTAACCAACAACATAAGTGAACGGTGTGATCTGCTCTCTTCCTGTTGCCAGGAGTTGCTGGGCTCTATGCCACAGCTCACCTCTGTGTTGAGTGAGTGAATCTGGTGGCTGGATTCTCAGCTTAAGGTGGTGGCACTAGGATGAGCTTAAGCCCTCCTTCCAAGCCTGGGAAGAAGGCCACTATCTTTATCTCTCTGAAGTTAAATACAGGTCTCCCAACACTTCATGAAGAGCCATGCACTCCTGAGTCAGACTCTCAAATAGCATTAGCAACATTCCCCTCCATCCTTCAACACATCCAGTATAAACACATGGAGACCTCACTATATCTCAGAATATCTTTCAGTCTTCCCTTAGCAGTAATGGGGTCTCAAATACCGAGACAGCGTTTTTCAGATTGTAGCCTTTTAGCAAAAATAGAGTGCATTACCACCCACAGGCTTTGGGGGTCTTACTTTCTGGAGTATTTAGTTACTAAAAAAACTAATCCTTGCCTGCTCATTCTACTTTTGAGAGACAGAGTCAGCAATTTTCCTGCTAAATGAATTGAGTACTTTGTAATATTAAAGCATTTGTGCCAGGGTCGACCTTATTGTGACTGGAGTTCCCTCCTTGGAGAAGGTTGAAAGCTGTATCGGCAGGCACAGATGGGAGAGGTTTATTGCAGGTATGGGAACCCACATGATGAACTGCAGTGCTAGGTGAGGTATTTTATTTAGCATTTAGCTTTGCCTCATGTGTCTGTGGCCTATTAAGTCATTCCCAGGAGACCTATTGTAATTTTCCAGACACCTGAAAATTTTCAAGCAGATGCCACTTTAAACAAAACCAAAAAACTTGGAGACATATCTGCTGATTCTTACTGGTGCTGAAAGCAGTAATTTCTACATTAAAATTCCTCGTTCTTAAGATGAGAGAGGGACGGCTCCAATATCTGACTAGTAACAATATTTTCTACATTTAAAAACAGAAGCATGGAAAAGGGAGGTCTGTTACGTTGGAGATGAAGGAAAGGTTGGGAGTGAGCACTTGTTTTTAATTCTGGAAAGGGCTGGAATAGTCAGCTTCAAACTGGGATGTGAGAAACCTTTACATAAGTCTGTCTTTGAGCCTCACTCAGGCAGATAATGAAATTATCTGGAAGACAAATAGGGAAATACACTTAGGAAAACGCCAATGCCAAAAACATTGCTAAATGACAGTTTAAGTGGGGAGCTTGTCAGCAGATTGCTAACACCTGAAGAATTTTAAAGCTTTGTTCTCATAGTATGGTTATAACCTCCCCCTTGCCCAACTCTATATAATAAAGTTTGAAACTGAATAATCGATGTATCCAACTCCCTTGCAGTCTAATAGATTTCCACCACTCACCCAGTTTTCTACACTGTTTAAGGATGGCTACAGAGGTAACAGCATCAAGGTGAGTATCTATGGTTTTTGTTACCTGCACGTATAGGTGACAGATGAATACGCTCATTTTTCCAGTCACCCCACTTCTAGCTGTTCCTGCGGGAAGGTTCAGGGTGGTGAGAGCTGTTGGGAAGCTGGAGGCAGTGCCGTCTAGCAGGTTGCCTTGTCCTCCTGCGCAGCATCAGGTCAGATGTGGGAGGACTGAACAAGAGCACAGGAAAGCTGACAGCTCTCGTTCAGCCACGTTCAGACTGTGTGCCATTAAGCCCGCTCAGGAGGGTGTTCCTTCATCCCTTTTGTCACAAGAAAAGAAGAGCATAAGCAGTACTGTTTTTCTGTCTCCTTCACTAAACAGTTAAGGAAACAAAAACACATTTAAAAGCTAGATGCCTGAATCTTTCCCTGGATGCCAGGGTGGTGAAGTATTAAGGACTTTGCTGGCTCGCTCAGGTCACTCCATGAGCATCAGAAAATCGGGCAGTGGACTGTGTTACCCATCTGTCAAGAGAGATACCAAACAGCTTTCAATTAATTATTTTTAGGAGGAATGCAAATTGTCTTTGCTTAGGACAGCTCCACTGCAGGCCAGAGTCTGTGCTCCATAAAGTGATGTTGTTACAGTGAAATCAATGCAACTTTGTTGGCTTGTAACAGCTGAGGATATGGCCTATGCTAATTTTTGTTTAACCCTTGTACAATAAAATGTTTTAGCACATGATGAATGTTAGGTATCTTGGTAGTTCCAGGTAATAATGAGATTCTGATTGCTTAGGTTAACTCTTCAGTGTTTGAATCTTCATCAGCAAACTTGCAACAGTTCCAATTAGATGAGTTGTGTATTTAATGCCTTTTCCTCTGAGCTGGAGGAAGTGGTCTGCAATAGTTGTAGAAATACAAAAGACCGACATAATAGGATTAATATGTAAAATCAAACCCTGTATCTACAAATCTGTGAGAAGACATTGAGTTGAGAGGAAATACTCGTTGTACAGAGCACTGCACATGCGTGGCAAGCTCACGTAACACGACCCTATTTATGATGGGAGCTTCGCAAGACATGATGTTTTCAAGGTTCTCTTCCCTTGCACTGTCATTCTCAACCTCTCCCTTCCTCATAGACAGGCCAATTACTGGGATAGCTCAGAAGTTTCTGTCACAACTCGAGCAGTTTCTCAAAACAAGTATCAGCTTAAAAAAGAATAGACGGAGGAAACCAAAAAAAGCTTCAGGGATATAGCTGGAGGGGGAAAAGGGAGGGAACATCAATTGTCTACTTCCAAAGCAATTGTGGATATGGATTGCATGGAAGCCTTCTCATCAGCAGGGAGTCTGACAGGTCTATCAGGGGAGAGTTCATCTACTTCTATAATAGTAGTTATTTGAACAACTAGAGATCGATATAGTTTCTAGGGGAGATGCTGCTATTTATTGGGAAATGAGAGAAACATTGGTGAAAGTTTCCTTTCTGTTTCTACAGTAACCACCATCAGGAGGACTGTACGTGTTTACTCTAGCTGGGGTTCACGCACAGTGGTTCAAAACTGCATGGCTAGAGAGCAAAAGCAGTCTACGCATGTCACGTACAGAGCACCGCTTGCTTTGCCTCAAACTTTTCAAAGCTCAGGGTGGTCAGACAGTGGGCATTAAAGTGATGAGTTAGCACCTGAAGGAGATCACTTGTGAAATAAAAATTGGGTCTGAATTTGCGTCTGCCTCTGGCCGGCAACGGGGTGTTTGGACGGGGGCCCACCTACGCCTGTCTGCAAGTGATCCTTGCAGCCTCTTCTGCTTCCACGCTTTCTGTGAATAGCTTTGTGTGCAGGAGGCAGCATGTTACAAGCCCAGGAAACGTCCAGTGCTCAAGGTCAGCAGCTCATTTCTATGTGGAAAGCAGAAATATCCTGATAGGTGGTAGGCAAAGCGTTTTGATTTAGCTCTGAATTTCCTTCAGAAAAAGGGGGTCCATCTCATTCATTGCATGTAAAAGACTTGGGTCTGTCACCCCACATGAAGGAGGGGGTGCAAGGCGCTGGTGCCCTCTACCACCTCAGACCCCTTACAGAAAAGTCATTTCTACGAGTACCCATCACAAAAAAGCAATGCACTTAGGATGTGGGCACTTAAGGACTGGGATCTGGTTAAGTAATGATTAGGGAGACAATAAATACTACTGCACGGTGCATCGTGAAAGCCAGGCAGGAACGCTTCTACTCTGTTAGCAAACATACCTGCAATACCTTTACCTTAAATGAGCTATAAAGTTGTCTGCCTCTCCTTCACTGTTTACTTTGTGTTACCGTTTTCAGCACATGCTGCAGTATTTTGCTCCTTAAGAGGTGTATGTGATAAGCTCATGAATAACAAATGAGGATTTATGTTTGTGGATTGTGAAATAATATTAACGTGACTATTACTTTTAATCTTTGCTTTTGAATGATGTATTGAGCTGCAGGTAATCCCAGAGGGATATTATTAGGGTCTGAGTATTGAAAAATGTCTCCTTCTTTTGTCTTCCCTGCTATTAAGTGTGGAATTGAATGTAGAAAAGTGAAGTAGGACAAACACAGACTCTCTGATTTAATGTCTTATTTTATAGTCTAAGAGCCCCACCAGCTGTATAATATAACGGGGGAGGGGGTAGTGGGGAGGGGAGGGGAGAAGAAAGATGAGAAATTCTGAAAATTTGAACACAAGCTACCTTTTCTGAGAGAAATGATGAAAGTCTCTCCATGCTAAAGCTTGATCTCCAGTAACGAAGACTGAAATTAGCTGTTTCCAAGAAACTTTCATTCATTTAAAAACCCAAATCTTCCTTACTATTTGGAAATGAACAAATACATTTTCTTTTCTTTGCAGCTTCTGAGTACCAGAACTGGAAGCTGGACTGAATTTTGCAGCCCAATGTTTGAAATAATAGTAGAAAAAAAATAAAGTGCTTGAAATTCTATTGGAATAAAATTGAATAGACTGTCTCTTCAAATTTACCCTTCTTTATCTGACTGTGATAGGATGCTATTTCTTTAAGAGGATGGATCTCTGAAAATGTTCTCCAGGACTGTAAATATGAGAGGAAAAATATGATGTCTGGGATGGTTTCATGCAAATACACCCCTACCATACATATTTGTAAGTAAACGGAAAATCTTGCTAGCTCTGTAAATCAGCTGTTCATTTCACGACATCAAACAAATATTGTTTGTTATCTTTGCATATCAGTAATACTGCTATTAACTTCCATTAGTACATTAATGTTGTATCTCTGTCGATAGAGCTGGCTGGACAAAAGAGGAGATTTGGGGGCAGAAGGAGAAATATTTGATACTATGTTAATTCTCATTTCTCATTCAGATAGCACTTCTACTGAGCATCTTTCCAGCATATCCATCAAAAACAACTCCAGCCAGCCTGCAGGGGTGGTTCAAACTTCCTAGCCATAGGAATCGTACCTGGGGTTTGTACTGGGCCACAGGCAGCCTTCCGTAGGCAGCAGCAGTGCTGAGCACGCACTTGTGCATCTGCCCCAGGGAGCACGGCTGCTCCTGGAGAAGGACAGGGAGTAGAATGGCTGCTCTCCTATGCGTGGCCTGACACGGGGCTGGGGAGAGCAAGCAGGAGGATGAAAGCAGAGTGACGAGTACGGGTGGACTTCAGGTACTCAAAAGGACCAACCCCCCGGGTCATCCAGAGGTGACTGCTATCCCCTGTCTGTGTCATGGCAGCAGCCTGTGGGCAAAAGGAAGGTGCTCAACTGTCAGGACAAGCTTCTCCGAGTGACTGGTAGGTTCCCAGAAGGGAAGCCTTCCGCAGGCTTGAGCTAACTGATGGGCCACAAAGCCACACCACATTGCATCACCTGCTCTTAATCCCAATAATGACAGAAACACAGAGACCTCCCAAGATAGAGCTATGCACAAGATCAGCTACCAGCTCTTTGTCTTGCACAGTATCGTAATGCAAAATCCACGAAACGCTGTTGAAAAGGCAAGCACAGACTCCTACCTCTCCCTCCTGAGGGGTCTTCTAGCAAAAATATTGTAGATGGCTCAGCTGAAGGCAAGGCAGGTTTGCAAAAAACTGAATGAAAGCCTACAACACTTGAGAAGCTTGAAGTGTGTAGAAATTTAAATGTAGTCCCTGCTGTAGGGCAGATCAGAACAGAAGAAAGCTGTGGTGCAAGGCTAGCTGGGAAGGAGCAGTGTCCATTTTTCAGGAGCAAAGCGACTGCAGGTCTGCAGCGCTGGTGTACTCACGACTCTGAGGACAGTAAAAATGATAGGTGGATAAGGGGTGAAGATTAGGTCCCTTTGTCCTTTCTAACTTTACTCTGGGAAACAGTTTAAATTTCAGTGGGAATTCTTACTCTTAAAGCTAAGACAGTCCTGTCCTTGAAAGCTGGTAGACCTAATTATGAGAGGCTTATAGGGATGGTGAATAGATCATCTTTGCTTCTTGACTTAATCTTGATATATAATGTATGGCAAATATTGTCTTGTTTCTTTTAAAAACCGTCAGTGAGAGGAAATTCCAGAGACGGGAAATGCAATCTTTCAAAGGATTAAGAGAGAACTAACTAACATGAACCAGATCATTAGCTTTGTATTTTCTGTTCCACCTTCTGATGCCCATATTTCACTCATGAGGATGAGTTGGAACAACTCCAAAAACTAAGTGGAAATTAATTTCTCAAAGGCTGATCTGGAAGTTAAGATGCATTTCAAAATCACTTGCTTTACAGATCCCATCCATTTGCCCTGAAGAAAGAAAAAATAATGCTTTATGTAGCAACACGAAGTACAAGTTAAAATGAATACGGGTGAGCCACTACAGGAGGCTCAGCGGGGAACCAGCCAGCAACCCAGCACTGCCGTGAAATGCTACATCAGCCATTGTGAGGGTGTATTTAATATATTTAAAACAGATCCTTAAAATGGAGGATTTTTTAAGGAAGCTGGGAGGACTATGCAAGGAGGATTGTACACACTGGGATTTCACAGAAGATTTTAAGACCCCCTATGTTATGAAAACCTAGGTTACAGAAAATTCAGGAAAAAAATCGAAGGTTTGATTTTGCTTTCAACATTATGTTCTCRAATATAGACTATTAAAGAACCTATTTTCAAAATGAAAGTAACATTGATAAAATGTTAAAGCTCTTTTCTTCCTCTAAAGCATGATTTTTATGATATATAAATTGTAATCTAACCTTTGCAGAAGGTTCTGCAGGGCTGTTTTGCAACTAGCTTTAACATAAGCAATTTCAATTGCAAACAAAAAAGGAGAGAGGAAGTTAATCAGGTGTTCTTCATTGTTAGAAAGATTCTCTTCTGAACATATCCAAGCTCCAGGTAAAYGCAGCAGAATTAGGGAAAAGAAGGGCTGTTGTGAGATCAGATTCTAGGTTCAGCCTCCAATAATGTCCCTAATTTTAAGGCTGAGAAGTAAAGGGTAAAATACTGGTGCTTTGAGTTATGAATACACTTAAGGTCTTTGCTGAACTATGATATGAGACTAATGATGATAAATATTGTGAAAGTGATTAAAGCATGATTGCATAGAAATGCATTTGTATTACTAATATTAGGTAATTAAGGTCCTTGCATTCTTCCTAGCTATGCTTACAGATAGGTAAAAAGAATCACAGTGAAATTGATACCTTCATTTTCAGAAGTGCTGAAAAACCCTCTTCTGCTACTCTTTTTTGTGTGCTATGATTACATTTAGTACCTCCAGACATTTTGCTTAAAGTCACAGGGCAGCTGAGCAGTGGCATAAGTCATCTGGTTTCATATCTAACCTGCAGATCATTTTGGAAGGGATTTCTCCTGGCATAGGATAGGAAAGAAAGGATCAAGTACTGCAAATATGGTACAGATCATTTAATACTGACACTTTGTACCTTGATTCACATTGCAAGTGAAAGTATGCCTTGGGGTAAATAAAAGGCTGACTCTGCAAAAGGAAGTGTCAAAATCAGTGTGGATTTTAATACCACTGGATGTTAGCACTGACATTTCAGTGTGACCGACTTGTGAGATGAGTTAGCATGTGCCAATCTAATTGAGAAAAATGCTCACTAAGTAAGAGCTAAAGACTGAATGAGAGTGACTTGTTCCTTCCTGCTTTGGGGAAGCACCAAAGAGCAAGAAGGCAAGTTGGTCAAACTCTATGGAGAATTTCTTTGCATAAATGCAGAACTGAGGTTTGCAAAGCTGCTGTGTAAACCTCTTTCCTAAGGTTTAAGTTAATTTAAAACGGAAAATGCAGTACCCGTGAAAAAGCTTCCCTTTGCTCCAGTCTTAAAATGTGCCTTTTCATCCAGTTGAACCTGTTTGCACTGGCTTAAAGCAGTAATTGCTAATGATTCTTTTGGTTCAATGTTATTCTGGACAAATTACGGCAATTATCGAGATCACAAATATACRTAACAGTCTTTGATACTTTCTGTAATTGCGCTTGAAGTTCAAATGCCTGATGTTTAACATGGCCTATTCCATTAAGGATTGTTCCAAGTAAAGTCAGTGGCAAAAGTCCCAGTGACTTCAGTGGTGAAGGTTCACACCCTTAGATATGGTTCATCTTACTTCAGAGGAAGATTTTGTTTTCTTTTAATTCACTAGATGGTAGCAGTGTACAAATTGTGTTTTGTATTTTTTTTTTTTTTTTTACATTCTAATCAGACTCACATTCATTTTTTTTTTTTTTTTTACATTCTAATCAGACTCACATTCAGAACCTTACTTCATTTCCCAACCCATCCTTTCTGAGCCTTGTACTGGGGTCTTGAGGGGAAAGAAGACAAAAGGTTTTAAGCATCCTTCTGAAGGGATGCCAAATTTTGTGCCGTCCTCCAGATGTTTTCTCGTGATGACGGAAGCCAGACTGCATTGGAAGAGTACAGCTACTGATGGTCAGAGAATGACATCAACATCTAAGGCTGAGCTTAAACACTTTCATCCAGCCAATATATAAAAAAAGAAGAAAGAGACATTAAATTTCCATTAGTTCTGTATCCCTTCCACCAGTTTTTACAGAATTCTCTGCAACRTGTCAGGCAGCATGATTAAATGAATTTCCGTTACGATAGTAGTCAGTCCTGGGAAAGTCACTGTGTTCAGCAAGGGACRATCTAGTTGACAATAGGCAAGAGGACTTGGGCTTCCAAACTACTAATTTATGGTAGGGTTGTTGCTGAGTGTAATCCTTTTTTGTCAACAGCGGATGTGCAGATAAACAAGAAACAGTAACTTGAGACAGGTGTTGCTGTTTCGTACACTTTTGTCCCACCTAATACGCTGCACGTGCTAGGGTTAACCTCCTGATGTACATGTTGCTACACAAGCATTAACCATTTCTTGGGAGGGAGGAAGGGAAAATTTTAACARAATGTTGGCAGTCTTTCTCCAACAACAAGAAATTGTTTTCAGACAGGTTGGTRTAACCTTTGACATTTCACTTTTATCACTAGCATGCCCTGTGCTTTCAGTGACGATGGCAAGTCCTGAGTGGTGCTCTTAGGGAGCTGGTCACAGCCAAATGTGCCACTAACGGGCTGCATCCTGCCTCGGCATCTCTCCAGGGAGTCTGTATCCCTCTGGTTTCTCATCTACTCCCCACCTCTTCTCTCACAGTTTGCTCTACTATTTAGRATCTTCCGGTGTGTGGGGTTTATTACAGTTATCACAGTGCTAGGTTTAGCCAAAAATTAGTTCCAGAGAAGGTGCTGTGCTGTTATGACTTACCTCTAGTTTGGTATTACATCTTATCAACCACATAGGCGGGTCCTCTCYGAGGTTGCCTGTTCCTGCCTGTCTGTGTCTTGAACAATCACGGTCAAGCAAGCTGACTGTYTTGGCTAGTGCAACAACTTGAAACTAGCTCAGTATTTTTTAAAAATATACAGAACTCATAGCACTAAATTTCATTCCTAATAGTTCTACTACAATATATCAGAGGTGAACAATGGAAATCTGAAGTGGTCTATCAGAGAGACTTTTTTAACCTAAAAGTACATGATGCTAAAAAAGATGAAGATATTTATGTACTGATTGATAATGGCTGGAAGTAGCAGAGATACGATTAATGCAACCCTCCAGTGAGTAGCTAGAACTACCAGTAGTTATCCAATATCCCATCTGATCCTAGCGGGATGCAGATAGGAGCCTTATCACTAACTAAAGYAGAGTCCTCCTGACTGAATCAGACAGGCTGATACTGAGATCACTTTGCAGAATTTGCTCCATATAAAGCTTGCAGCAAACATTATTTTCTGGTGGTACAATGAAATAATTCCAGGGGACATTTGCAGGAGAGTTTTCAGCATTCCTTCAGGCAATGATTGTGGAAGAGAGACTGTAATATAAGTATGCTCTTGCTTTGTGCAAAGCACAGTGAGATAGGCAGAATTAACATTGATGGGAGAAAGCACACTCAGTTTTCATGAAGATGTTTAAATATCTGATATCGTTTTGCCAATTTGAGTGGTTGAGTGGCAGGAATATACTGGGGTTTATTTTTGGCAGCAACTGATACTGAATTTTAAAAWGTACATGCAGATGCAAAAAAAAAAAAAAATCATTGTAAATGGGTATCATACCTTAGCRGCTTGTCCATTTTATAAGCCTTTTAATAATACCCTGGGTAATATGAAACAATTTCCTAGTCAGGGCCACAAAAATAATCCTCAAATATATGATGGAGATGATGATAAAACAAGACAGTCAAGATCAGATTTCCGTTTTCTTTTGGTTCTTGTTATTTCAAATTTGCTACCAAAACTTTCAAAATGAGGGTCCCAATCTAAAATTTCAGCAAGGAAATGATTCAGACCTGGAAAATAACAGGCTACACTGAAAATAGCAAACAAAATATACCAGTTCATGTTGCAAGCATGTGAATGAGAAGAAAGCAGGGTATATGCTGATTCTGTGTCATACTAATTCTACAACTATCACTTAGGAATTAATAAAACATATAACATGACTTTCTTGCAGCTATATTCCTGCTGGCTGCTGCTGTGGTGATACATTGCAATAATATGCCAGTGATGATATTCCAGTAACAAATGATGGTAATATACCATCAGATCGTCATCACTCCGGTGATGTACTATTGCAATACATCATCAGGCAATGGAGTTTAAGCATTAGTGGAAGAGGCAAACTTCAGTGTACATGTACTGAACACGGTGTACGACATAATGTACCATATACACTGTGTATATGTGTTCAGCAATAACTGTATATGAAATGTATACTGCATATAYGGGTTTTTCTTACTCCTTTGAATACTTAAAACCTAAGGGGAATGTGAGTGTTCAAACAATCACAGAATAGAATCACAGAATCATTTAGGTTGGAAAAGACCTTTAAGACCATCGAGTGATGGAGCTGCTTGGGAATCAGCTCTCCTGATTTTCACCATCCTGCATTGCAATGTGAGTGTGTTGGGTGATTGCCTCTCGTAGTATTTATACACCAAAATGATATGTAGAGCCTTGGTATGATAGGTCAGGGTCAGCAGGTTTTCGACTTAATTTGTGACTGCTTCTCAGCTTGTTCCTAAGACAGTGATTACTGCCGGAGGGCTCTCAAACTATTTTGTGAGTACCAACCAACTCTTCTGCAATAATGGTATAATATTACATCTGATATGCATGCAGATGGACCAAGTAATTGGAGGGAAAAATTGAAGATATTTCTTATTCCTTATTTCTTTCATTTGGCAGCTGTCTTCACTGGAAGCTTATACAGATGTAAGGCACCACAGCGGTGACATTTTCACTGAAGTCTTCTCAGATGACATAATTCATAGATTAATCTCCAGTGAAACTTCCTGAAGAACTGATGCATCCTAGCTCCCAAACAGTGATGTGAGTTTGGGGAGTCACGCTGAGTCACCTGCCTACAAGTAGGTTTAAAAAGAAGGGAAGATTTCACTTCGGAAGCCAAAGTGGCAATACCAAGACGTTAGAGTCAAGCGAAGAGACTCCTTTTTAGTTAGTAAAGTGCAGTTTCAGAGGTTCAGTTTTGATGACAACAGACCAGAGAATTAAGCTATGCACTTTAAAGATTTTTCTTAGCCTTTCTGATACTGAATTTCTCCAGAGGGTTTCAGTACCAGCCAGCTCTGTGATCAATAAATATGCTATTGATGGAAAATGAGGGAAGGACTTAAAGAATCATTAAAGGTCAGCTGATTTGTCCCTAAAACTCATATGCTCAGCATCTGTTTAATACTTAAGAGTCACACACAGACTGAGACAGTGAAATTCACCTGGGAAAGAGGTTTGATTTTGTATGGCTGGCTGAAATTTGTATCTCCTAACAATGAAGAATATTAATTTCTAGGAGCTGGTGTGAGTAGCTTCTGCATGAGCAATCAAATTAGTCACTTCTGCTTCCACTGTTCTTTGATGTAAAACAAGTAAGATCGTTCTATTTAAGTTCAAATGAAAAACCCCAAGCCAAGTAAAGCATCACTCACAAAGCTTGGAGCACTGCAGTTTCATCACCCAAAATGCTGCTACTGTAAATTTGGTTCAGCTACAAAGATTGCATCTTTTAGTACATTATAAATAAACTTTTTAGGATGCTATTGCAAGAGTCAATGCCACATGCTGGAAAAAAAGCAATTAGAAGAAAAGAAAGCTAGGAGAGGTGAGGATCTCCAAGTGTAATATACATGTTGTAACCCAACAGAGCATCCAGAGCCACAGGGGCAAACTGCGTTTCCTGCTGGGCTTGAAACATTTTGTCTGCTTTATTAACTTCCAGTAGTGATAGTGGAACTATAGCCTCAGATGGAAAAAATACCCACCTTTAATATAAAGATTCCTAGTGATGAAAACTATCACAACCTTCATTAAATTGTTCCTCTGCTTAGGAAGCTTCACTGTTAGCAACTTGAAATATATGTCTGGAATATACACAATTTGGGTTGCTTAAAGTTGAAGCAATTTGGGTTCTATTATAGATTTCCTTGTTCAGCAGAGATTCCTGCTTTCTGGTGGCTTTTACCTTTCCAGTTACTTACTCGATAGCCAAGTTATTGTGTATCTTTCTATTCTGTTTGACCTTTTAGTACGCCTATTGATTTATTTTCTTTTAAACTTTCTAAGTTCATAATTTTATTTTGTCATCTGTATAGCAATGTTTTACTGAAGCCTAAATATATTTATTAAATGCTCTTCCTATATCAACCAGGTTAATAATCTCTCTAAGAAGATTAAAGTTACTTCAAGAAGATATATTTTCCATACTTTGTTGATCAGCATTAACAGTAGCATGCACCTTTCAGTCTCTGTTAATTGAATTAAGTACGAGCTTTTCCTTTGTTTTCCCATACTGATGTCGGCCTGAAAACCTCTGTTATCTCAGCCATCTTGCCCATACTTTTTAATGAACTAACAAGGAACTAGCATTCTTTAAGTTTTCTGGAATTCTCCCCTGTCCACGGGTTACTGAAAAATCAACATTAGCTGCCAAAAAAGCTCCTCAGCCAGCTGCTTTAAAATTCCTCGATGCAAATTACCCAGAACTTCTGATTTAAGTATGTCTAACTACAGTAGCTGTTGATTAATATCCTCTTTAGTTACAGTAGGAATAGAAAGTATATTACCATCATCGTATAACAAATACATCATCCGTTCTCCCCAGCACAGAACAGACATCTTTATTGAATTCTCTTGCATTGTTACTAAATAAAAAAGAAGTATCTATTGTTTCTGTTTGGGAACAGACCTATTGGTCTGTTTCAAATTTTTTTTCTCCGCTCCAGAAATGTTTTGCTAAAACTGTTCCCTTATTAATGTTCTCAACTACATATTTTTGTTTTTCTTGTCAATTATCTATCCTCTTTTACTATCAAATTTGTCTTTTTCCTCCTTACTTTTATGGCTGCATTCACTTCCTTCCTGCTGCAGAGGTTTTTGATTTATTATGCTGAGCTTGTTCTGTTGTGTTTTTACACAGATACAACCTTCTTTCTCCTGTGAAAATAAGATATTCTTAAGTAGTTCTTACAAAGCTCTCATATTTTCTGCCTTATTTCCTTCTTCTAGTTGATTTTGCTCATAATTGTTTTTGGTTTTATAAAGCCAACTTTCTTAAGGCACCACTGTATACTGTACTGGTTCAAACTTCATTTTGCTCGCATATAGCAACATTAGTTGAATTATTACCACTCGTATGTCAATAATGAAGCCAAGACTGGTCCTTGGTGTAGGTATTTTCCCTTTATTCAAGAGCACATCTTGCACATAAGCAAAAATCACACGTAAAACGGATTCATTCACTCCTGACACTGAAGTATTCCTTTCTGGTAAAGGTTCCTCATCTTTCCTACAGGAAAGACCTGGCTGCTGAGTTAAACCAGGAGAAATGCCAGCCTCACCAGAGGAGTTTTATAGCTCCCTGTGGGGTATGGCAACTCACTCCAGCTGGGCCCAGGCACAAATTCCCCCTCCCTCCTCCTTCCCCTATGGCAGGGTTCCCTGGCAGTCCCTGAAATGAGGACAGGCAGCTGTGAAGTGTCCTCTGCCAAGGCGAAGAGCATTAACTCTCTTCTTATCACCCGTCTGATGGGGTCTGTAGGACTTACGAAGGAGTCATTCAGACCCCGTGGGCTCTGCCCCAAAGTTGCCTGGCGTCAAGGGGAAGCTCTCCCCAGTGAATTCTGCGCTGGGCTGGCTTCAAGCCTGTGCTAACATTGGAAGTAAAGGATCAGAGCTTGGCTTCTTAATAGGCTGCATTTTGCAAGTTTCTTTGCAGCACTCCTATTCACTCAGCTGCTGGCTGCTTTAAGTATTTGTGTCTACGTGGAGCAGGTTCAGGCTGCCCGCTGTTTCAGTTTGAGGGAGAGAACGAGCTGATATTCCCCACTGCTCCCTCTCCTTAAAGCCCAATGTGATGCTCTCAAAACAATACCCCTATTTAGTTTGGTTCCCTGGACTAAAATGTATGCAGACTGTTTTCCTCACTTGCACTTGTGTTTGGATCTTTACTCATAGCCGCTGTAATTGAAAATGGTTAATGTGCAATGGCTTCGCTAGGTGGTTAACAGATCCAATTAGGGCTGAGTTCAATATCTGTTATGTTGCTTTGCAGAGGACCAAAACTGGCTTACATATTAACTTCAAACCTGATTAGAGAAAAAAATCTTTCAGAAGTTCTTTCCCGGTGTATCTATCTCCTCTGTCTCGGAAAGTACTTGGATTTACATGTGTATCTTCAGCAGTTGAACAGCAATGYGAACAAGCAAAATAGCCAGCAAAGGCAAAGCGCTCTTGCAAAGGGACTGCTTGGTAACTCCACTGCAGGCTGTCCGAGTCGTGCAGTCTGCCGTGAAGTGACATTTCTGTGGTCACATCACTAGCCCCTTCCAGCCCACGCTGGGTTTAACGAACACACGCTTCATGACAGTGTGCTGGGGCTCCAGCAGTCTTTAAAACTGCCCACGAGTCACAGCATGGCCCAGCTCTGTGCTAACCTCCGAGTGAGTGCAGGATGCTGCGGCTGCTGGAGCTGGAGCGGGTACCGACAGCGGGGGGTCTTTGCCTGCTCACTCTGCACAGCTGAAACTTCCCATCCCACATCAAGTCTGAATACAGGCTGTGCATCCAAATATGACTGACGGCATGGTATGTCAAATACATTAACAAAGCTTCTTTATAGCTGCTCTTCCTCCTCTTCATCCACAAAAGAAACAAAGAATTCTTTCTATTTTGGAGCTTAGGCTGTAGGTTTAAATACTATATATACATGAACTTTCAACATGCGATATCGTATTTTATAAAACCATGGCAAAGAAAATATATTGAATGCTTGCCAGATTCCTCCCCCTCAGTCCTGCCCCTGACACTAGGCACCTATTGTAGAGCTAGGAATATTCCCTCCCCATATCTAGGTTTTGACAGTAGCTTGCTTTTGTGATTGCAAGTGAGCCATTTGAAAAAAAAAAAAAAAAAAAAAAAAGAAAAGAGTTACAGCAAATTAATAAGTCTTTTCTGCTGAATATGTTATTTCTATTAAAATTTTAAAAGAGTTTGAAGTGACAGTAAATGTGGTCTTATTTTAGAATGGTTTCCCTGACACTACACAACAGTTGCCAATGGCACTTACGCCTTCTCATACATACACACACAGCTATTTAGCTGACAACAGTGTTTAAGCCATTAAACAAGATAATATTGCAACTGTTACGCAATGGTAAAGCTCGCTTTTGAAAGAAATATTTGGTGTTTTAAGCTGAAAGTCGACATTTGTTCCATATTCATTTATATTTTCTTTATTAGAAATGTATAATTTAATGTAATATTCAAGGCCCTTAGGGTATACACTCTGTTACCTATAAAACATTCATGCACATTGAACACTTTTTTGGTGCCAGTTCTTGGCTTTGTACATCTGCTATACAATACTGAGTATTCTAACTAACAACATGCCTTAATTGAGTTTAGGTGTTTGAGTCATTTATTTAAATTTAGTAGTGTGAATAATTTATTTCAATTTACATTTTAATTATTTTACCCACTTTTTTGGGAGTAACCTCATTTTCTAGCTTCTAAAAAAATAATTGGCATATGTTTACCGCAGCAACATTCACACTTACTAAATTCTCTGAGAAGTTTAGTTCCAAACTGAGAAATACTAATGAATTATTCATACATCAAGCATTAGTTGGAATTAAATTAGGATGTCCAGATCTAAAAGAAACCTGACCTTCTAGTACCCAGCAGTCCCTAAAGCTCCCTAAGGATTGTTCATCTGCCACGACAAGTTGGACTAAGCTCCATTTAAGTATGGCAAAATATGAATATTTCTGCAGTCAATGTGGGTTTACATGTTTTYATTTATTATTATACGTTATTATTTATTATCTGTAATTGAACAGTTTATTGGGACACCATGCATGGCATGGAGTTCCTTGTGCTCTTTGCCCAGGATTATTTATGACCCAAAGGAAACTGATTTTTTTTTTGTTGTTATATTAGTTTACTTTGCAAAAATGGACTAAACAAGGCGATTTTTTCCCATGTAACTAACAGAAAGTGAAGGTCTGAGATAGGCATTCCATTTCCAGCTGGTGCTTATTGTATTTAGGGGCCTCACAAGTGAGGAAAAGGATACATACCTATATGTACAAGCATTTAATCTTTGGCACCCTTGGAAGCTCATCAGCGTGCCCAGAGCTCAGCTCAATTTACACAAGCTGCAGTGTGGTGTATTGGTTGTGTGTTTGCTGGGAGAACTGCAAGGAAGTCCAAGCTCAAAGGACTTACGTCCTCAGAAATAAATGGGGACTTTGGTGGGAAACCAGCAACAATTTAGAACGCATTATTTATTTATTCACTGACAACAAAAGCTAATTGCTCATTGTCTGAAAAACCTGCTTTCTTTAAAGGTGGGCCTGAAAAATGGAGGCACCCAAAAATACAGCAAACTAAAAAAGTGCCAAACTGATTAAAACTCTGAGTTTGTGGTGCCAAGCCTGTAGTGTTGCCTGCCCCACGTCGAGGATCGCTGGGGCACACAGGTTGCCTGATCTGCTGCCCTCTCTGAGTCCCGCAGTGCTGAGGTGAGCACAGATGTCCTACCCCTGAGCCAGTGTCATTTCCTTGTAGTATGTGGAAAACTTGGAAAGCAGCTTATTCTGTTTGCAGAATTATGCAAGACTTTAAAGGCTTCTGCTCATATCTGAAATACAAGCCCTGAGCAGTTATTATTAGGGAGCCATAGGCAGGCATGGTTTTACCTACTTCTCTTGCTGTTCCCTGGACATTAGCCGCAGACCTTGTTCTTGCACCACACGTGTCAATAGTTTAACTCAGTTCACTGGAGCTAGGCAGATACATCATTATTTGCATGGCGCAGTCTTCAGGACTCATCAGTTTAACCCATGAAGTGCTGCTGCTGTTTTAACTTCTGCTCCCCCGCCGCATACAGAGATGAATCAAGGTTGCTCATCCGGGGCACAGCTTGGTAATTTGTTCACCAAAGAGCATCTGTAACAGTTCTCTCCAATTCTTTCATGGATTTCTAGTGCATTCAGCCTCAGGGTCTAACTGAGTCCTACTGTTAAGACATACGGTATGATCTTATTTTAGAGGAGCTTAGGATCTAAGAAAATATCTAACATCTGAATCCAGCTCTTACAGAACATCTCACTCAGTGGCAGCTGCCTGTATAGGTTTCAAAGTGTTAACCGGAGAAACACTGTCCCCATTTTATAGACACTTGTTAGTGACTGAGATGGCTAAAATAGTTTTATAACCAGAAAAAGATGCCTTCAACAAAGGGCAATGAAAACGACTCAGCATTAAATACGTGAGGATTTTTCTTCAGTGGCAAAGTCAGTTTGTGACATTTTGCCATCAGTCCTGCGTGCAGGCATGCATATACATATGCACCTGTGTCTCTCCAGTTGTCTTTTTTTTTTATTGATCTTTTCTGAATACAATGTAAATATAAGCAAAAATATATGCATTGGTTTCAGCCTGAATGTCTTTGTTCCTTGGATTTCTATGTATACACATATATATTATTCAGCACTGTCTTTTTTTACTCATGCATACCTTTTCACACACACAAGTGTGCCCCGAGATGTTATGATCTCCCTTGCCTGTCGATCTATAGCTACATAAATGTTTCTCTAGGTAAATAAATTTCACCACATTTTACTTTAAAATGTAATTTTTTTCAAATTCGCTTTTACTGCTAAATATAGCACATAATGGCCCGTCCATAAATGAACACCTTGAGAATGGAAAATGGTAAGCTGGAAATATTTTTAATAATAAAAATCTTTAGCCTTTAGCTACAACAAACTACATGCATATCTTTGTTTTGAATATCAATTGAGATGCTATTCAAAATAAGCCTTTTTTTTCAGCTGTAGAAAAAAATCCCAGCTGAGCAGAAGTTGGGTGTAGAGGAGTCTGCAGAGAAGCAGTGATCCGGTGGGTTGTGATTCAGGTGCAGTGACAGTCATCTTTTAGCTGAAACGATGCACTGCAGCTTCCCAGAGCTAAAAGCACAATCTGCAGCTTCAACCAAAGAGGTGGCAGTGCTGCCGAGAGCTGTACTACATGGGACTTCTCCGCTGACCAAGCAGCTGCCCCGGAGGTGACACAAAATTCATTCTGAAGTTGGCAAGTTCTCTGCTTGGGAAAGGTTTGACGTTAGTTGTTGTGGGGTGCGATGAATGCTCAGGCTGTTTTCTCTGCATCACAGTCTGCAGATTCCAGCTGAAGGAACTGATTAGTTCAGCAGATGGTTAAATACCTTGTTGAACCAGAGCCATATCCGATCCCTACACATGGGGAAATAACTTGGGGAATGATTATGACAAGCACAAGGCTGTGGACTTCTGAGAAGTGAGGTGTCCCAGGGCCATGTGCAGGCAGTGACGGGATGGTGCCAGCCTGGACACATGGCTGCTGTGGGATGGGGAGCCCCCGGCTGGGGCTGGGGGATGCAGCTGCCCCAGGCACTGCAGGGAGGCACCCGGGCGCGGGGAGGAGAACCCCACAGGGGACTTCAGCGTGTAAAGGGTGGAAGGTCCATCTGTGCTGCTTTGGCACCAGAAGCAGCAGAGCAGGAGTATCCTGAGAGGCATCACACCATGAAATGAGCTATAGGGACCACGAGCTGCTGCAAATTCATGATATTACAAAATCTACTCCACAGTCGTCTTTAAATGTTTATTCTTCAAGCTACATGCTCTCTAACAAAGGCAGCTTTTCACTCAGACCCTTACAAACCCCTGTCCTAAAACACTCTAATACAATAGATTTTGTAGATTTTGTAGTAATGATGGTATGAAGTGTGAAGCTACTGGTGAGCTGTGGTGAATATGCAATAAACACAGCTTTCCCTATGACAAACCTGCACGTATCCTAGAAGTAAAAGGATTAAAATAATTTTTGGGCAACATGACCTCTGTTTGGAAGGTCACAAGCAAAAGACCTTCCTGAAAGCTAGACAGAATGTTTTGCAGATGACAAGGAGTAATTTCTATAAGAAAAAATTCCATCTTTGAGCAAAGAGCTTAATAAAAAATATAAGCAAAAGGTAGAAAACCAGCATCAGTTGTTGGAAAAAAAAAAGAAAAAAACCCCTTGTTTCACACAATATATTCATAAATACTTTTTTTTTATAGTGGTCCAAATTTTTAGGCATTTTGTGGACAACTCTGAGACTAGTTCTTTGTCCCATTGCACTTACTATCCAATACTGCACATACGCAAGAAATGAGCAAGTGGTAAGACTGGGGGTGACGGACATAACGGTGACAACAGTTTTGGCCTTGTTTGACTGTGAATGGCTTTTCAGGTACAGATTTATTTGAAAAAGGGACTAATATGAGAAGGATGTCTTCTTATTTGATGGCTCTGAACCTACCTCCTCTCCTCACCTTCTTTATGCTAGAGGCACAGTGGATATGCTGGGAGAAGGATCATGCCATACTTTTCCTCTAAGCCTCCACGGTTGGAAACAGGATATTAAATGCTTGGCAATAAAGCAGGTTCTGCTTGTTTTTCAGTAACCTTGTAGCCTTCAGCTCTGCTCTAAAATCTTACAGGAGCCGAGTACCCAAGCAGGAATCAATGATTTGTATCAGAGAGGAAGGAGGATATTAAAGATACACCGGAGGAAACAAAAAAAGAGAAACTAACCTTGGAGCAGCCAAATGGGTAGAGACCCATCGGTTCATTCTAACCCTCATTTCTTGTCCCTTCCCATTGCTGAATTTAATCTTCTTAACATGATTCTTGCCAGACCCTCCTCTGGCACTGCAAGCTGGCTTTTTAACTTGATTAGTGGCTTTTGTGCACAGCCTCTACTGGGCGGGGAGTTGAGGCTGGGGAGTGAGATGAGGCAGTTGGGGAAATAGCKCTGCTTTTCCATCTGGGCTCCAGCAGGCCCTTGTGGATGAAACCTATCGATCATGTGAAAAAGGTTTCTCAGCACTGCTAGAGCTGAGGAAAGCATATGTTTCTTCCCACCTTTGTTATTAGTCCACCCCCTAAATTCAGGGCTGCATGCTCCTTAGCAGCCGCCTCTTTGTAATGCCCAGGAGGAGCTTTGCTGCTGATCCTGATGGGAGAGAAGGTGGCAGCAGGCGAGGGGCAGTGAGTGAGGCYACATGAGTGCTGAGCCGCTGCTCCCCGGCGACTGCAGGTGACGGTGTCTGCATGTCTCTTGGGTAGGGCTGGAGGTGCCAGGCAGGGAGGACGGCACCACAGAAGTAGCACCTGAGTTGGGCTTGATACCGTGGTTTGTGTATTCCCTTCTGGCTCACCTGTCAGCTATCAACCACTTCTAACAGTCCTCCTCTGCCTCCCCTATTCCTTCCTCATCTTTCTATAAAAAATTTCCAGACTTTTGTTAAACTTGCAATACTCAGAGAGCTGTCCCTGCAGAATGAGCTCTGCCCCTTGGCCTCTGCTTTTCATGTAATGGTCAAACCTGTGGTGCAGATGATGGCCAGTTAGCTCTCATTGTCCGTAGCATCCCAGTGGGCTTGGAGATTAATCCCTATAGAGACAGAGCATTTCTCCTTTGCAGGGGCACAGTTTTCTGTAGGTCTTACTGAGCTAACTGAACGTGCTTGCACAGGTCCTTCAAGCAGCTGGGCGAGGTGGGGACTTGGATGCCTGGTGGGTCTGTCAGGTGTGTTTGGCAAGTGAGGAAGCCCAGGTTGTGAATACAGGAATCAAAGTGCCTTTCCTGTCTCCCCTGAAGGAGGAGGCAGTCAGGCTTTGGGGCTGCCAGGCGTGCCTGGTGCAGCTGCTCAGGCAGGGGGGAGAGCAGAGGTGAAGGGCAGTGGGGCTCAGGCCGTGGGTGCTGTGATGGGCTGCTCCGGTTGCAGGACTGCAAGCAAATGAAGTGTGCCTGTATTTTGCTTTTCCTCTGAAGTACATGATTCATTGGTAAGCCTTCAGAGAGTCTTACTGTTCACAAATTCTGGGTCAGGGAAGAATTACCCTGTTTTTTTCTGAATGCAGGGGATCATGTGGGTGAGAACAGGTTGGTCTAGAGGATATTACAGCCCTGATGCTTGCTAGAAAGACAGAGGAGACCAAGCTGAGAGACTGCAATTCCAAACTGGAAAAAGGAAAAGGTCCAGGACCTCATACTGGTCTCTGAGAGCTCACAGGGGACAGCTGTGACAACACTGAGCCATGATGATTTGGGGACTGCCACGATGCAGGAGCCTAAAGGACTGAATCTTGTCCCAGTTACTGCAGTGCAGATCTAGATCAGCTTCTTAAATCTGACCTGTTCTTCTGCTGTGGTGAAGAACAAACGGGAGCACATCAGTCATCCATGTGTAGTCACCCTTCCAGCTCCCTGCTGAATCCACTGGGTTAAGCCTTCCCGTACGCCCGCACGTGCAGAGCAGCTCCCCAGCCCCTCTGCAGCTGAAGGGCCACCAGAGGCCCCTTGCGTGACGGTGGCTTATTCTGCTGTTTGAAACAGAGAGCGTCTTTCACCTTGCCTCTTAATTTTGATCTGGAATGACTACTCATTCTCCTGTGTTGCCATAAAATCGATCTGGAATGCTAGATTCATTCCAATTAAATACCAAGCTTCCAGATTAGTCCAAGTGTAATATAAGAATCATTAACTAATTCCGAGCATTCACATTCTCCTGGCCCTAGCAGAAGGCTGCGAGAGAGGCTTAGTGCTTTTAAATCTCTCCACTGTGCTCTCTTAYTAAATGCCACAGTTTTCAGCCCCATATCGCATTATTACCATTGTTGTCCTTTAGGGGTTGATGTTAATGATGACTGAAAGAGCTTAATGAGCATGTGCCTTGAATAAGCTCTTTATACACCTTATAAAATAATTACTCACATTTTATTGAAAACTCCACAGGGCCAAGCTCACAGAAGCAGTCAGGGGTGCCAATTTAATACGATACGGTACACTGCTTTACTCAAATAAGACCTGATCCTACAGAAGTTCACCTTCATTGCCACAAAGGACAGCAGAATCACACCTGCAGCTGCTAAGCACAGGGCTGCAGGATACCTGCTGTTCTCCATCCCAAGACACTGAGGAAAGGCAATTGAATTTAAGGGTCACAAAACACCCTCTTAGGCTGGAAGTGGTGTTGTATGGCAAGAGAAATAGGTTGGGTTCTAACAGCACAAAGACACCTGATGATCTCTGAAGAAAAGTGACTTGTCAATAGCATGTTAAACATTCTTTAAATAGCACTAGTAAGCTCCTTCTTCCTGTCTTGTTCCCATCCAGCACAGATCAAATTTGTTGACCTATTAAAGAAAGAAAGAAAGAGATTCACAAGGGAATGACTTGCGGTGTCTTCTGGGATGCAATGTGGTCTCTGCCTTTAACAACGCACAGCAGCGGCAGCTCTTATGAGGGCTATAGAAAGTCTTAAATAGGGATGAATGACAAACAAAGATCCTGTTGAGTCTGTGATAGGATAAGTTTCTCATCATGTAAGCATTTTATGTTTGTCAGAGGAAAATGGCTMCATGATTCGCAGTAGGTGAATTGCTTGTAATACATTTGGTTGGAAAATTAAAATTTCGAAATTTATTTTTCATCTTTAAGCAAAAAGCTTCCACATCTATCATTGAGGAAATATTCTTTGAGTCTGAACGAAATAAAAGAAGGAAGTCCAAATGAAATACTCCCGTAACGTGCTTTGACTGTTATGAAATACCATTTTCTGGATGAAATTAAAACCTTTGTGAAAACTTTTTCAACCAGTGCCAGTTTTTAATTATTATTATTTATACTGCAAACATGCTTAAGGATCTCATAATTTTAAAACCAGACCCTTCAACAAAATGTGCCTTTTTGACTAATGGGCCTATGAAAACTCCTTTCAAAATATTTACGAAATGTGTGCAGGACATACGTATCAGACTCCACAAGGACCAATGTGTCAGCGAAGCTCCTTGCTATCCATGTCTCTCAAGGCAGGTAGTCTGCAGCTACCGATGAGATTTGAGCTGCAGCAGACTGGACCAAAAAACAAGGGAAGCCTTCAGCATCCAGATCCCAAACTCCTTTGTGGGCAAAATTCTGAACTTTGTGTTAACACAAAGTCAGTGCAGAAAATCATGGGACACKTAGGGAAGGTGAAAGTGGCATATTTTTTTTTTCTGCCTTACAGTTTCTGAGTCTTTACAGTAGACTAGTGTCATGTTTTCCAATTTCTCCTTTGCAACTGTGGAGGTTAAAAGTGTGTTTTAAAATGTCATATGCATGAATAATTATCAATTTCCTACTATTCCTACGACATTTCCAGACTCCTGTCCATGGCTGCTCATTCCTACCTAACCAGCCACAGCTTCTGAGCCCTCAGCTAAGGAACACCCTCCCTATAATTGCTTTAGCTCTTGGCACAAGATCAGCATGGGATGAGGGGCAGGGAACAGGAAGAACCTCCCAGAATGGATCACCATCAAGGAGAACAGGAAGGTTTTCAGCCCGTGGAGCATGCACTTTAGGAGGTTTCACCCATGTCTCTTCTGCAGCACGTTATGGGACCATCACGATTCACTGCAAGCTTCTCTCCAGCCACGGTGCTGCAGTTGTCAGGAGGAATCTGCCCCTGATGGGAAAGAAATGGCCAGCACAGACCACTGCTTATTTACATGTCTTGCTCGAAGCAAATCCTAGTTGTGCCTACAAGGTAAAATAAACAACCTCAGCAGAGAAAGTGGCAAGAAGTTAAAGTGAAAAAAAGGAAGGTTAAAAAAAAAAGGCTGTTTGAGCACAGCAAGGCACAAGCACTTCCCATGTTTCAACCGTACAGTTTACAACAGGGAGCCAAAACAAACCAAGTGAGGATACTGAGGGTGTCACCTATCTGCTCAGTGTCTGTACACAGGGACATCTGTCATGGGCAGTCACATGTGGACCACCAAGGTAGAGCTTTGTACCCGCTCAGTTAAACACCGAACTCTGAAGCCAGCATCTCCAAATGTGGTCCTTGTGCATATTCAGTGCCGGGGTTACACTCAGGTGTCTGCAGTTTATAATCAGGAGCTCGATGAAATAATTTCATTAGGCAGGTGTGAGGTAAATGTACAGTGTAATCCAGTATAACACAATCATCATCACATTTTGATTCCCCTGCCCATCACCTTCCACATTTATCTTCAGAGACCTCTTGATGAAACAGCTGCTTAGATTTAATTAAACAACAGCATTATATAAACAAGTTCTTTTGTTTTGTGCGCTGAGCAGGGTATTCATCTTCAAAAGCTTTTCTGCCAGAGCTGGCCTTGCTGCCCCTTGACTTGTCTTTACTCCAATTACCACTCCAGTTTAGCTGATTAATTTGTAGCCACTGGCAAACATGCACAGTTGGCAGGACATCATTCCATTTCAGTGACAAGCACTATAAAAAGACCATTATTTTCATTAGCATAAATAACTGCATGTTGATAGAACTCTGGTTTCTGAAAATAGGTTAAAGTCTTAACTGTCTTTATTCATTACCCAGATATAATTGGAAGTAAAATTATCACGTAAGTGAACAATAGGCTATCAGTGTATAATGCTTAATGACTGCACTCAGTCCAGTAACAGTCTGGAATGATTTTTTTTCTTAAAATGAGACATTTTTATGTAAATGTCTGTATAGACACACTAATTTTTTACAAAACCATACATATTTGATGGTATACAAGAAGAGTCAGCAGAAAAAAGAATCACATGGCAAATAAAGATGTTTTCTACTGCATAGCTTCTGTTTTCATAGGGCATATGGATATTATTTTTCCAGTCAGTGGCCCAGGTTGGATGCTTTGAAAGCTTCTCTGGCTGCAGCCTTCTAGTCAATCATGTTCCTAATAGTTTTTCCCTTACCGGGTTTTTAAGAGTTAATATTGCATAACATGGTCCTTTGAGATTAAAGGCTTTGTTTTCTCTTTCATTCTMTTTTCTCTACCATGCTGACTCCACATTCTTGGTGGCAGTTTTATGCTAGCTTGGAAATGCAGCACCTGAGTTACACTGGTTATAGCACTATCTGTGCTTGCAAAGCAATTGTCCCCAGTGGGACCCTGCTCTGTGATGATACCTCGTACATGCCAAGACAACAACAATAATAAAAGAAACCTGCAATAATAAAAAACAGTGTTTGAAAGGTAGATGTTTCAAGAGCTTTAGACCCTTATTTGTAGCTTAGCAGCTCTTCAGATGAAAAAGTGTATCAATACACAGGATGTGACCATCTAGAAGGTTTTAACCACTACCCTAAAGAGAAAGTTCGAAATGAGATTTCTGCTTTCAGCTCTTATGGAGTATTTGGTTTTATTTCACTCAGAAAACTTTACAAAGTTTATATCTATACCTTCTGGATATATATATACCTTCTGATGCTGTAAGCAGAGCCCTGTTTCTGTAGCAATGGTCTAGGGCAAACTCCAGCAAGTGTTGGACAAGCATGAATTTTAGTCACTATACTGCCCGTGTTCAGGACTCAGAGAAGAACAGCCCTTGAAAGGTACCACTGTTGTGTTTTTACTTCATTCGCTACTGTTAGGAAGTATTAGTGGTAAAATAACTTTTCCTTTGTATTATATAGCAAAACAAAACAATGAGTACTGCAAGATGGAAAAATGAGAGAGGCTGCCTTTACTTTGCTGCCATCAAGAAGCCTTGCCACTGCTTTGAAACATTGCCCAGAGCATTTTTGTGCCCAGCTTGTATCTCCATATATGTCAGAAGATGACTTTGAAAATTAGCTGGTTTATATAACAGAGAAGAGCCAAGGGTAATAAATATGAGAGCAAATGATTGCCTCAGTATTGAATATTGTCCAGGAAAAAAATGTAGAGGGGTGAAAGGTGAAAACAAGATTCGGACTCCCACAAACCCGTGACATCCATTGGATCCCCCCAGGTACTGGATGGCAGTTCCTCGCAGCTGGCCCCAACCTCCCAGGCAGAGCCTTGCCTGCCTCCTGGGGCTGGATGGGGAAGTATGGAGAAAGCTGAAGAACCTCTTATGTTGTCAGAGGATAACCAAACTGAAAATGTCTTGCAAAATGCTGTGTAATATTTGCTGAAATTTCACACCCAGAGTGGGATGCAGGAGGGTGGAAGGTCTGACAGCACTGGTGAACATCCAGTTTGGGAATGATATGATATGATTGGATGCTAAAATGGATTTTTTTTCTTCCGAAATCATTTTTGTGAAATGCTTATTTTGCAACAAATAGCTCATAAAACAAAAAAAAAGCATTGAAACATGCTTTTATTTTGTCGAAAAGAGAAAAAAACGCCACATAGCAATGGATTTTTTTCAGGTTTTGCTTGTGCTTAGAACAAATGCCCCAAATTAAAGCACATCAGGCCACAGTATCTGCCTTTGCATGCCACAAGTCCTGCAGCACCAGCACACTCCCTGGGACCATCTGGGGCTGGCAAAAGCCAGTGAAGGACAGAGCTGGGGCTCATGACAGCAGGGTCCAGGGAGCAGCTCTGCCATGGGCATTCAATGGCAGCAGGCACTGAGGGGATGGTGGGTGAGGTCTTGCCCGTCATCTGCTCCTGTGAATAGCAGCAAGAATCCCCATCTCCATCAGATCAGATAAGCGACAGGTGAGACAAAGTCATCATGGCTGCGACATCTCCTTGTGGCAGCGAGCAGACTACTAAAGAGGCAGCAGAAGACTTTCTTCAGACACAAGCAGGGGAACCCTCTGCCTGCATCCTATGGAGCATGAACAAGTCTGGGAAATCCCTTTCAGCAACAGTGATTTAGTAAGCCATGGTGTTTACTGATGATAGCAGGAGCCAGAACTGCAGCAAACTGTGGTTACCTATTTGGGGAGCGAAGAAGAGGTTAAGGATTGTTTGCAGTAGACAACAACCTGCAGAGAGGAGCAAAGAAAGAGTTTTTTTTGGTTTTGGTTTTTTTGTTTTTTGTTTTTTAAGTTACTACAAAACATCCTTGGAGGGTCATTGTAAATAAATAACATTTTGGACCTAGCTACTTGGGGTGTTGCTGAATTGGATGCATTGTATGAACAGGACAAAAGGCACTAACAAGTCAACAAAAGTCAGGCATTAAGGTAGAAGAAGAACTTCATGTGTAGAGAAAACTGGATCTTTAAGATGCAATGCAACTGCTGGCAAATTGTGGCATTTTAGAAAATGCTATTGTTGTTCTGAAAAACCATGAAAGGAAGTAGATATAGTCTCAAGGAATGATTTTTACTTGCTACAGCAGAGTTCACCTGGGCTGAGGACCCATTAGGCTGGTGCTGTATGGACACAGGAGAGGAGCTTCGTGCAGAGCAAGGACTGCAGGTTAAAGCAAGCAAGGTGCTTGCCTGCCAGATTAGCACTAAATGTRCTCTACCATCACTTAGGGAAGTGCTGCTTTCGCAGTGGCAGCAAACTTGCAAACAACAGATTGCCTGAACTTAATGAAATAAAAAGACTCTGTTTACTTTAGACTGGTAGGTACCTTTGAGTTTTGGTAAACATGAAAATTCATTTACCTGAACTATCAGCCATAAATGGTTTTATAATACCAATTAGCAGCTATGAGAAAAAAATGAAAAGAGACCAGAATAGTTTTTTATAAAAGATAAAAAACATCATCTTGCAGTCAAAGTGAATTCAATACCATTTACCTGGAATAGAGGCTGTAGTGTCTTGTTAAACTGACTGACTGGCCAACGTGCCCTCAAAAGCACCTGCCTCAATCAGCTGGCATAGTTGGTAGCTGCTTTGTTTTCTGTAAGTCTATGGCAAATTAAGTTGAGACTTTGTGCTAGATGCTCAAACACCAGGCAAACATACATGCTACTTGTGCCCATGCTTGAGATGGATTTTTTTTCCTTTGAATGACTATTTCTGTTACACCATCATTATCCCAGAAAGCACAACAAAAGCAGGTTTTTTTTTTCCCTTGCAAGAGTCAGCGCTGAGGACTCATTCTGATGTCCTAGTCCTTTGCTGGGCAGAAAATGCTTGTGTGTGCATTTTCTTCAGCTGTTGTTATCCTGGCTGCCAACATGGCTAAACTCATGATGGATCAGACTCACTGCTGCAAGATGGCTTGCTTGGAGTGAAAGACTCAAAATGCTTTAAGAGGCATCCATGCTGTTCTCTAAGTATCACTCTATTGGCTGCCCTCCAGTAGCCTTATCTGGCTAATATAATCTTGCAGAAAAAAAATTGTAGAGATAAAAAAAGCAATGTGTGTGGATGTGATATTGTAAAAACACTGACCAGGGAGAACACATTTTTAATGTAATGCAGGTGACCTGGAATATCTTTCATTCCTGTGTCCATTTCCCTATACGTAATACAGCAGATTTAAACACTTTTTAGTCCTTTGAGCATGGATTTCTGGGCTGAAGGATCACAATGAAGTTTTATAGCCCTTTCTTATGAAGTGTGGCATTTCTGACATTATTTGATGTGCAAGAGCAACTGCATTAGTCAAAGGCTACGCTTGAATAGTTATCACTTTAAGCCCATGCCCTGGGAGTATTGTATTCSGTTCCCTCATTATTTCCAGCCCTGCAGGTTATACCAAGAATTGCTATTAGTACATTACAATCATAAAATGAAGGTAGTCACTTTCTATAAGGGTCAAGTTTACTCCTAGAAGCAGGCAAACTTCATTTTGCAGCTCAGATGGACTGGCAGTGCCCCGTTCCAAGCTTTTCTGCCGCCCAGCTGTTTTGTGCGCAGCCTTGCTCTACCTTCTTGGGTCCAAGACTCGCTTGGACAACACTAAAACATTTAACAAAATCTAACACTACAGCATCTGTATGATGCAGCCATCAGCCTGTTCACCTTACACAGGCTCCTACATCATTTACCAAGCATACAGTCCATGGTATCCGAGGAGTGTTTGGGTCAGTGTCATAAGTATTGCACATTGCTATAAGAGATAAGCGATTTGGGTATATTTAGCACTTGATAATACTGAAGAACAGCAGTTTTCAAGTGGGTAGCATCTTGTGTTTGGTGAAGTTGATGTGCCTTCCAAGTAGTCTTAACTTTCACAGCATCTCATTGGATATCACTGGACAGATAAAGAAACCAAGACAATGTACTTCAGTGAAGTACCTGGCCCTGTGCTTCACTCCTGTCTGCCAATGTCTGTGAGCTAGTGATACAGGTGTTGGTACTCTGAGGAATCATGGTGACCGAGGTCACCAAATCTGGAGGAAGATGTTCAGAAAAGAAAGAGAAATAATCATGACATCCAGGCCCATCTCTTAACCTGAGACTGTTGTTCCTTCTCCTAGAGCTCATGACCCAGATTGCAGGTGGAGTAACCACCAGCTGCGTGCTGCAGGGAAGGCAGCACATACTGCCATGATTCACACTGCCGCTGGGCTTTTATCTAGCTGTTGGTAGGAGAGCAGTGGTGTAGTGTTGGAGACTGTACCTAAGGGAGTGAAACTGCTCCTAATCTGGCAGGTATAAGGGTGTAACTTCCCACAGCCTGGCAAAACACTGCTGTTTGACTGAATACACCCCTGATGGCAAGAAGGTAGGTAGGTTGCTTGGGCACATCTGAGTACACATCCACTGCTGAAAAAGTCCTAACAGATTTTAGGCATGGAAGAAACAACTGAAATAATTGAAAAAATGTTTTCCAGGAGAAAATTTCCTTGACCCCAATTCTCTGTGTGTTACAACAAGCAAGATATAGATCCAAGCGACATACAAAATTAAATAGAAAAGGACAAGGAGCACCGTCCTCATTTGAGCCACATGCTTACTTGGTAGAGCTTTGCTGTTGTGCTGTAGCACACGTCATGCTTCCACACCATGCCTTTAATTCGTTAATTACCTTTTGCAAAAGCAGTGAGATCACTTTTGCTAAAGCAGTGTTTAACAGAGGTGCCTCACATCTGATCAACATTAATCAGTGAAATGAAAGCCATCAACTTAATGATAAGATGATAGGATAAAATCTTAACGCATCTCGTTTACGGTGCTTCACCTCAGAGGCACAGGAAAGAGCCTTATTTGGCTGCGTTTGTTGTCTACATTCAACAGTAATTTGAAGCCTGGTCTTTAAATGTGGCATCTTTCCCTATAAATACCCCAATTAAGGTATGCTTACCCTAATTACAGTTCTAACCAACACTAGTAAAAGAGTAACAACACAACTGTACTCCAAATAATCTTTTTACGATCTTAAATGGTAACAGAGTTTCAGCAATACATAAGAAAGATTTTAATCAAATATTTTCTTGGATGCTTTCTAAGACCAATCTTCAAGAAATCTCAGATCTGTGCCATGAACTCCTAAAGCAACCACAATCTTTTTTTTTGACCCTGCCTTCCCCAACAAAAATTTACAGTAGTATATTTAAAAAAAAATTCCAAATTCCAAACTATTCCCCTGCACAATTTTTTTCTGAGAAAAAGTTAAAAAAAAAATGATGTGATGGGTGTTAACCGCTTGCTTAAAGTATTTAAATGCTGTGGTGTTAGGCAGGGTATAAGAACATAAATGGAATATCAGGATTACATATTTAACATTATATACATATTTATTTATAGATATTGTTCTAAAATGTATATACAGACTACAAATATGTCTAGTACACACAAAGATAGTCAGTGGAGATACCTGAGGAGTTTTCTTTTTTATGTTTTGGGTTTGGTAAAGCTTCTTATTCAAAGCATAGCCAGAGCGATTTCAAAAGGTTAAGGAAAGACTACTAATTTTGATCACTCTCTAAGCTGCTGTTGTAATGGCCAACTAGGTCAACAGGTTATTTACCACCATGGCTTACAGTCTCTCTTCTGCTGATGTGCTTGTAACTATCTGTAAGGCATATTGTTTATGCTGAGTTTATTTATACCTTCTAGGAATCAGGTATTAACCCCAATATCGCCCGTGCGCATGTAACCTTGATATGAAGTACAATTCTTTCACTACAGGCTATAAAGCCCAGGTTTCAGGAAAGCTGTTCTTCAAAGGCCAAGAATCCCAAAACTGGAGCATATATTAAGATTGGTGCTAACAGCGCCAGGAGCAAGGAACGAATGGAGCATTCACACTTTAAATATGACTTCAGTTGAACTAATTGACTCATGGTGCTAGAAGAGCTAAAACAGCATGAGGCTCTGCCCCTGCTAACGCGTGCGTAGGAGAGGAGAAACCCAGAACAGCAACACTGTATAACGACCCAGGAGCAGTAAAATGATGTATGAGCACTCTTCTCGTTTTCACAAGGCAGCAGTGGAACACTAACTTGTTTCCATGGCAACCCTGAAAAAGAATTACAGCTTTAAAATTGACTGAATGGTAGCCCCATGAAAAAGTAAAGGGCAGACCATATCTTTCTAAAATATAATTTAGTACTAAGTCACCTGAACAGTATTAGCTAAAAGGATTTCAGCACTAGACTTGGGAAGTGACCCATTTGGGATATGGAGTGTTAGGTTTTTCTAATGGTGTGCTTTAGATCTGAAGGGCCTGGCGGACACACCGTAGTGTACAGCGTAAAAGAAGAGGAAAAAACCTTTCTGTCTGAAATCTCTTATGAGAAAAACAAGAAATTATTGAGGTGAAGGGGAGGGGAATAGCCTGATAGATAACTGGCACTTTTGTAAAGAAACAGTATCACACATATTGAGTGCCTAGTACAAAAATACATGGGGAAGGGAAGAGAAATGTGGTGGAAATTAAACAATCCTTGGGGAAGCTTCTATATCTAGGCTGGAAACACGTCCAGTGAGACTAGGAGGCCAGCATCTGCCTCTCGCGTGATCCTGCCCTCGGAAGGCTACTCAAATCTAATCCTGAAGTCCCTGAACATTTCAGAAAGTTTTTTGGCAGGAAAAAGTCCGATTAACTTCAGCAAGAGTTGAGAAAAATGCTCAGGATTTGGTTCTTTACATGAAATCTGAGGGCTGGGGAGAAGGAAAGGGAGCAGTAATTTGTACATGCAAGATGACATTTTTTTACATGACAATAGTTAAAAGAAAAAATCAAATTTATTATGGGAGACAAATTTGGGAAAGCAGAAATCTAAATTTATTGGCAGAAAGTTTCCTTTGCAAACAAGAAAAAATTAGATACCTGCAAACTCCCACGTACATTAGTTACAGACTTAGCACTAACCCAACATTTGGAAAGTGTGGTCATATCAATTTAGAGAGGCAGATCTGTAGCTGTTATAAACTGGCAACAGACAACTGTACACTTCAGGATTTGGTCAGGCAAATTTCATTGCATATTACAGAAATCAGTATTTTACCAAGAACTATGGCCAATACACTACTGGGAACAATGTAATACCATTAAAATAGACTTTCACTTGGGAGTAGGGCCCCATTCAGCTTCTCTCACAGTCAAATGTTACCGTGTGAGTTGTGCTGGAATCCTGGTGCCCCTGCTCTCTTTCAATGGTTTACAAAAAGCAGCTGTCTGTAAAACCACATTGAAAAGTCTTGTTCAAAAAATAAGTACAAGCATTGACCTTGGTTTCTAGAAATGGCCACAAGAAGGAATTATTTCTGTTTTTGGGTAAACAAGGGCTTCAATCTGCACCCTTTTTTTTTTTTCCCCCAGCAGAAACTTGCTGTCATGGTTTAACCCCAGCCAGCAACTAAACCCCACGCAGCCGCTCGCTCACCCCCCAACTCCGGTAGGATGGGGGAGAGAATCGGGAGGGCACAAGTAGGAAAACTCGCGGGTTGAGATAAAAACAGTTTAATAATCGAAATAAAACAAAGTAGAACAGTAATAATAACAGTGATAACAACAACAACAATAGAATATACAAAGCAGGCGACGCACAATGCAACTGCTCACCACCCGCCGACCAATGCCCAGGCTGATATGCAAGAGCCTGTCCCTTGATGCCAGAGGCGCGCACACACACACGCACACACAGTTTTATACTGAGCATGACGTCGCATGGTATGGAATACCCCGTCGGCCAGCTGGGTCAACCGCCCCGGCTRTGCTCCCCCCGCCAGCTTCCCATGCACCTGGCAGGGCATGGGAGGCCGAAAAGTGCCTGGTGCAAGCACCACCCAGCAGCACTCAAAACATCAATGGGCCCTCAACGCTCCTGTTATACCAAACCCAGAACACAGCACACCCTCCCCAGCTACTGGGAAGAAAGTTAACTCTGTCCCAGCCGGAACCAGGACACCTGCACAGATCCTGTTTTCACAAAACCATTGCTTTTGAGTCTTAGCAAAACAGATGTCCCAATTCTCAAGACTGATCAACACTGTTAATCCCTTAGGCTGCGATTTTCAAAAGAATGTCAAAAGAAAACCTCAGGGAAAGAAAAATGCACTCTCAGGCACCTTGGCCATCCCTGTCTGTGGGCCCCAAAGCTGGCACCCAGCAGCGGAGAAGCCCAAGGCCGCAGCTGGGTCCCCTATGTACAGGCTCCCTTTGTCCTCTTCTGGGAACACTCACTTAAAACATCACATTAAGGTATAGGTTGAAACAAATCACAAGTGTGCTTAATAACGTATAAAATAGCTTAGTAAAATTGTCATGAAAATTTAAAAGCTTGGGCAAAAACCCTACACCTCTGCCATTTATACTGATGACAACGATAATGAAAAAAATAATGATGTTTTAACTCACCCATCAAAAAAATTTATTCACCCTGAGAGAGTAGAACTGTGCAAAGCTGGTGGAAAGATATACTTACCTTGAATTTATAAACTGCTCCTCAGAAAAAGAAATACAGGATGAGGAGTTGCCTCATTTACATTCATTCAGTCACACTTAGCCATTTTTTTAGCCAAGTGGATGCAAATTCTTTGAAGTCATTAGAGCTTATGAGAGAGAAGCCCTAAACCTGAGCCTGGTTTCACTGCCCATATATACATGTCCATACATCTGAGGCAATAATGACTCCTTGTGTGCACCAACTGCCAGAGAGGACCTACAGCATTGCTGGGCACCACCACGGCAGCCTTCAGGTCACTGACTGCAGCCCATTGAATGCTCAAAGTGTGAGGTAAGGAGTCAGGACCAGGAGGAAAGAAATATTTCCTTGTGGTAGTGCGATGGCCTGCCTTACCTAAGACCGCTTAACAATAAAAGGTGAACAATTTTTCCTTACTTCAGTAGCTACATGGCAGATGAAAAAATGGAAATTACATTATAATTATTAAACTGAAAAGGCAATTCCAATGCACCTGTTTCTTACTGGTTGATGTCCAGAGAAATTCCATATCCTGAACTAGAGTTTTGCCATCAATTAAGTCTAAAAAAAAAACGGAAAAAAAAAAAAAAGATATTGTTTACTCTTGAAATCACATGCTGAAAGACCCTGAAGGAACAAAAGGCAGCAGGGGAATTGAAAAATAAGGGTTATGGCAAGGAGATAATACAATTTCACAAGGTGGATGTTTCTATTTAGGAATTGTTTCATACCACAGGACAGGTCCAAGCTGGTCAACTTGGCTGCACATGGCAGGGCAGAAGTGATACTTAAGGCAGGATGTAAAGAAGAAAGTATGGCTTCTTAAAGATTAGTCTGAAGAGGGCATATCTCTTTTGTAGGGCAAAGCACAAGGCATTTGCAATCAGAGCACACAAGTGGGCATTCAGCCTTAGAGTTACAGAAGACAGCGGTGTAACAAGAGAAAAAGGAGAGAGGACACCTGAGCTGTGGATGGCTTTGCTTTGTGGACAATCACAGCTTAGGGAAATGGAGGTATGAGTAAGGACTTTTGGGAAGCTTGCTGTGCTACAAGACATATTGCTCTGAATGTTTATGCCTGCTCCTCCGTAGCCATAGATAAATGAAAATGAAGCAGTTCTTTCATGACCTTGTCTGGCATTAGCCCACTGACCTCACCAGGGTATCATGAGTTACRCTTCAATGTAGATAGATACACATATTTAGCATTTAGCCACATCAGGTCTAAATTCCAGCTTTTTATTCCTGTGGAAAATGGTATGGCAAACTTACACAATTTGCCATTGCAAAGAATGAGAATCCCACCAGCAAATTGCTCCTTGCAGCGCCCAGCAGCAGACCTTGTAAATGACTATGATTGAATCTATTCTAAATTAATTTGGAAGCATGTGGGATTTTAAGACAGAAGAACTGATCACAGCGCAGTTAATTGGGCCTGCCCTCTTAGCCCCGTGCCCCGTCAGCCCAGCTAAGCAGCTGTCCCAGCAAAGGGAGAGGGGAAGTCAAGGAGGCAAGTAAAGAGCTCTGACAAGAATTTAAATGAAATAAAATAGCCAGATTCTCTGCTCCATTGGCTTGGTTGGGGTTAGGTCTGCAGAGAGCTTGAACCAAATGCCATAACAAATACAAATACAAGAACAAGCCCAATTCATGTGGCATTTCTGCTATGCCCATCTCTCTGAACTCTCCTGCTCTCGGCTCCCTGAGAAGCTGCGAGCAGGTGCTCAGCTCTCTACACTGTGGAGTGACTTGCAAAACGTGTCTGTTGTTACCTCTGCCTGCGGTTCTGTCAACAACAGGGTTTTGGGGTCCATCTACCCCACTAGAAATGAGGACTGAATGGGGCTAACGTGGCATGCAAGGCATCCTCCTCTTCTGTGCCCAGCCACAGATGTGCTCGGTGCCTCCTGGCCGTTCACACCATGCGAGCTGGGGGCTGCCCTGCTCACAGAGCACAGAGCTGGGAAAGAGGTCCCTAATTACAAATAATTATTACAAATTCCAAATAAGTGCTGGGGTGTGACAGACGCAGTAGCGCTGAGGCATGCACAGCAGGAAAGCACAAGGCATTTTGGGACTTTTACTGTCAAAGAGATAGGTGCAATCGGCCCCGCCGCGGCAGCTGGGAGGGGAGCTCTGAGCAGCCCTCGAGGGGCCGTGGTGCTTTATGTGCAGTGCACTCCCAGATAAGGCTCCTGGTAATGACTTGCCCAGTGGAGCCTTTAAAACTGATTACGGATGACAAAGCAGGAATCCAAGGTAAATTTTCGGAGCTGATGAGTGAAAAAGAGCTCACATCTTTATATACCGGCTGAGCACATTTAGGAGAGAGTCACTGGGGTGCAATAAGCACGATTCCACATTATGTCACTTTTAAGAGTAAAACTTCATAATCCTTGGCAACTTCTGCATCCTAAAAAGCAGGGTTTGAAAAGTTACCACGCACTTAAACACCTCGTATATCCAGGAGACCATTATTGCTCAACTAACTCATCCCTCGGGTGGGTGAGATACGGTTGTCCAAACGCTCACCTGCTGTGTGAGGACAGCGAGAGCTGTGGCAGGTTGGGGAGCGGGAGGAGGACGAGACGGGGCTGGCTCAGATTGGGTCAGCCGACTGGCACCCCAGCCCTGGCAGGGCTGCCCCCCCCTCCGGCCTCCCTAACTTGGGGGGGCACCATAAATGCAGTCCCTATATGAGCCATGCTTGCATGGGTCTTTACTACTGACTCCTCAGGCATGGTATTTACAGGAACTAACATCAATCAAATATTCTAGAATTCTTAATTTTTAGGCAGCAGCTCATCCCGCACTAATTAGTGCAAATGGGAGGGTGGGTAGAGGGCGGGGGGAGAGCAGAGTTTAAACGCTACAGTGACAGATGCATTTTGTAGGATTTAATGATTCATTCTGAGGCACAATCATCTTTTCAAATACTTATTACCAGCTACTATTCAAAGACTGTCTGTTTTCAGGGTTGTACTCAACACAGGTCAGATCCAAAAACTATTGAGGATATTGCAAAGACTTAAATGTCCTTGATGTGGGACATAGCTGACGTGTTAAGAAATAAATCTAATTAAATTCCCTTTTATATGGATACGTATATGTGAATACAGGTATATGAAATGTTCTGGAAGATGGATGTGATATCAGTTCAAACCCAGCTGTCTTCTGTGATTGTTGATGAGCCATTGGTTAAGTTTCTGCTTAAAATAAAGCAAGATTCCCAAATAGCAATTCATGATTTTGGCTACCCTGTCCACCCTGAGAGATGTTCCAGCAGCCGGTGTGGCARAGGGTGCTGAAGATCCATCTCTTGCACACTAGGACATTGTTATACTTCATATTGACTCTTCAGACACGAACTCAGCTGAAATCCTTGAATTATTTTTGAAGATTTTAACCATATTAAAGCAATCTATTAAATTTCTTACCCATGCTTCACATGAGGTTCTTGTAGACACTAGCAAAACACTCTTTAAGGCAAAAAAACCCAGAATCCTCAGAACATAGCTGCTTTGTAAAATCTGTTGATCAAACAGAGATTTCAGAGCAGAAATCCAGGTCTTTTTCAGTCTGGTTATCATCTTACTTTGTCTGCCTTTCCAGTAGTCTGTAGGCGTTTTGCACGCAATACTAAAAAGGCCATGATCAAGCCTGTTTATACAAATTACAGCACAGGTGATGTCTTATACTTTGGGTATATCTACCTCAAACACTACTAGGGCTGTGTATCAGAGCATGTCAAAAAACAGAAAGATAATTTAGCCAGCACTTCAAWATAAGTGACAGAAATTTCATCTCTTTCATTCCATTCTTTATTAATGGGCATTCCTAGATGGGATCAGACCCCAAATCCCCTTAGTCCAGCTTGCTGTCTCCAAGGATAGCAAGCAAGAGGTGAACAGAAGAGAAAGTGAGAGCTGGAAGTCACGGGTATAATGTGTCATCTCATAACTCTCCTCATAATTTCCAATAAAAACACAAAGACTAAAGCCAGCTCTAAGATAAGCTGCTATTCCACGGCTGCAAACCATCACACCACAAAGCATGCATCCTCCCAAGGTAGAAATTCCACATCCAGAGCCTGCCTTGTTTTCTGGGTGGCAGCTGGGCCCAAAACAACCTTTGGCAAATGCAACATAATGTACATAAGCTGGTCTTTCTTCCAATTTCATCTGCAGTGATAATTAATGAATCTGACAAGCACCAGACGTTCTCTCTTTGCATCATCTTTGAATGATTTGCCACACAGAGGGTACATCACTGCCTGAACACCTCGCCTACCACCGTGGTGAATATTTATACAGATTTGTCACCATGAGCTAGCATGATTTTGCAGTAATCATTAATCTGCTATCTAGTGTTTAATTGCTCTTATCTGCTGCTGCAGACAAAAGGAGCAGTTCATTAGGCAGAAGCGTTTCACTGGCAACATCTCTCTAACTCTGGCCTGGAGCCGGAGGGTGTTGGACCCCACTCGCTCCCTTTTATGTCTGTAGGGTTCCATGGTCTGTGGATCACTTGTGCTGGAAATCTGCTGGATTCTGGGTGGTGTCCCCTGTGCCTGGGGCGGAAGGCTTTCCTGGCAGGGCTGCCTGCGTGCTGCAGCAGTGCTGTCACTCTGATGGCAGCAGGGTGCAGGATTAAGGTAAGTACAATATTGACCATACACCTCCCCAGCACTCTGGCCAAGCATTTGGCCGTTGGGCAGCATAAAGCTTCAGCCAAGCCTTGCCTTTGCCCAAGCCTGCCCAGCCTCATCCCACCTTCCCCTCTTCTCCCTGCTTCCCTTGGCCCTCAGCCCTGCAGCCATCTCTGCTCAGGGCTGCCCGGCTCCGTACACCGCCTGGATGCTTTCCCCTGCAGCCTTGCGATGCATCACCCTGACACACGCTTTCCCCAAGGACTTGGCTTATAGCAAAAAACAAAACATGAGGGGCTAGTTAATGCGATTGGCTGCCCACTCTCGTTCTTCATGCTAAGAATGTGAAGTATGTGCCTGCCAAAAATAACAATACCATATACACAGATACAACTTAGCCATCAGATAGGAAAAACCCAGCAGCTTCCTGGTGAGAGATGCGAATACAGCTCTTCTGGAACAGAAGGAGCAGAGAAACGTAATATCTACATAACTGAGTTTTCTCTGCTGTGTGCTCCAAATGACACCTTTTGCTCAGAGGCCCTTAGGCACAAAGAATCAGGGTAGCTGGGATGTGTAAAATAATATGTTTAGTTTTGGGGTAATAATATGTCTTTCAAATGAGAATGGCCTATTGCTGCAAGCTTCAAAGAAGCAGTCAGTGCACTTTTTAAAGCCCAAATAGGCATTTTATGATGCAAAGGATAAATCTGTCAGTAAAGATACTCGTAAGTCAAGTAAATACAGCTGTTCTCTTACACGAAGAGTTAGATATTACTATTGTGGGGAAAATTCTGCTCTCTTTTAAAAGGGAGCAAAGAAAAAGGGAAAAACAGAAAGGCAAAAAGGTGGGGACTTTTTTTCTACACCCTGCAGCACTGAGCTGCAACACATTGACTGGGGATGGGCTCTGGCACCATTACGTTCAGCGCCAGTGGTGTGTGTGGTGGGCGAGGAGGATGTGCAAGCTGCCACCCCCCCTTGAAAACACAGTCTGTTATGTCCATCAGCTGGTCTTTCAGATCAGCTCCTTTGCAAGTTGCTGATTCCCCAGGTCTGTGGCAAACAGGGTGTTGTGGTTTAACCCGGCAGGCAGCCAAACACCACACAGCCGCTCGCTCACTCCCCCCTCCCCTCAGTGGGATGGGGGAGAGAATCGGAAAAAAAAGTAAAATT
>JAYKAV010002837.1:821132-858211 GCA_035582835.1 Phoebastria nigripes | reverse complement strand
GCACCGACGTCCCCACGCCCAGCCATCTCTTTCACTACAGCCCCTTGCAGTGATGGAGCTGAGGTCCCGGCGCTGCAGGGTGCCGCAGCCCCCCCCACCCCACTGTCCCGCAGCGCTGCAGAGGAGCAGGCAGGACCCTCCTGTGTGCCTCCCCCCTAAAAAGAAGCGTCAGGTCCCCAMGGAGGAAGGTTAGTGCAGAGCATCCCCCCAGGCACCTGCCAGAGGGGATTTTGGCATCTCTCCCCCATCTCGCTCCCAGTGTTACCCTCACGGGCACCCTGGCGCAGTGCTGGGGGTGACGGTGCTGCYGTCCCCGGCCAGCGTGTGGGCTGTGCCAGCGGGCTGCCTGCAACCCAAGGTCATTGGGCAGTTCTGCCGGCAGGACACTCTCTGCATCCACGAGAACTGCTTGGCGAGGGCCCGAGGCTCGACACCCCCTGATCCCCAGCCCTGCACCGCCGACAGCCCCCGGCACACACCCTCTTTTCCCCTCTTGCAGCATCACGCCAGCGGGCTGAGCCAGAGAGGGGCTGATGAAGAGGGCTTCTATGGCTTCCTCTTCCCTGACATCCAGCAGGAGCTGAAGCGGGTGGCACAGAACGTGAGGCCRGGGGGAACGTGTCCCCACTGTGGTCCCCATGCCCCGTGCTGGTCCCCCATGTCTGGTGCTGCACAGGCCAGCAACCCCCCAGGGATCCTCTCGCAGCCAGCTGCAAGTAACCCACCAGATCCTCRTTTATCCAAAAAGGCCCATTTCTGCAAAAATTGGGGATTTTGAGAGGATACGTGGCTTTATCAGTGGCCCGGTGTCACCGGCCAGGCAGCCCACCAGCTCTGCTGGGCAAGGGCTAACCGGGCTCCCTGGGGGCGCATGGCACTGAMGGGACGCCGGCTGCCCCTGTGCCATTCCCAGAGGTGCTGCATCTGCCGGCTGCAGGGCGCCTCGGTCACCTGCTGGGGCCGGCGATGCCCCCGAAACTTCCCCTGCAGCAGCGAGTGACGCTGCATCTCCCAGTTTTTTGAGGAGTTCAAGTGAGTGCAGCTGCTCYGCAGGGCCAGAGCAGGGGCCAGGGCGGGGGAGGACGGAGGCTGAGCTGTCACCTCCATCCCACAGGTCCTTCTGCTGGAAGCACCTGCCAGTCCAGCGGGTGCAGGCAGTGCAGCGGGACCAGACCCCCTGCCTCATCTGCCAGGAGGCAGTGGCGGGGTAGCCCTGCTGACACCCCGGTCTGTCCCACCAGCACCTGGTTCCACCGCCACTGCATCCAGGTAGGCAGCAGTGACCCCAGCCCCTGACATCACCCCTCTCGTCACCCCATCGCCCATCCGGAGGAGCAAGCGGGACCCCCCTGCCGCTGATGCCAGCTCTGCCCCAGGGCCAGGCACTGYGCTCTGCCCTGCAACACTTCTGCTGCCTGCTCCGCCAGGACATGCAGACCTTCCAGGCAGAGATGTTTTGCCTTGGCATCAAAATCCCCGACAGGTCGGCGCCCTCCCCGCTGCCTCCCTCCTACTCCACAATGGCCGGTCCCCTCCTGCTTCCCCGGGTGCCGGCGGCGGTCCCCCTCGCCCCTGGGGCTGAGCGTTCACCGGCTCCCACAGGGATGCTGCCTGGGACGAGGACGGCACCTTCAATGACCGTTACTGGYGGCACAGCTCCTGCGACGCCGTCCAGTGCCTCTGCCCGGCAGGATGGGAGCAGTCGGAGGAGAAGGGGTGAGTGCTGCTGGCCCTGGACCCCGCAGCCCCACTGAGGACCTTATAGCAGCCTTCCAGTACTTAAAGGGGGCCCACAGGAAAGATGGGGAGGGACTCTTGATCGGGGAGTGTAGTGACAGAATAAGGGGTAACAGTTTAAACTGAAAGAGGGTAGRTTTACAGTAGATATTAGGAAGAAATTCTTTACTGGCAGGGTGGYGAGACACTGCAACAGGTTGCCCAGAGAAGTTGTGGATTCCCCCTCCCTGGAAGTGTTCAAGGCCAGGTTGGATGAGGCTTTGAGCAACCCGGTCTAGCGGAAGGTGTCCCTGCCCATGGCAGGGGGCTTGGAACCAGGTGATCTTGAAGGTCCCTTCCAACCCAAACCATTCTAGGGTTCTATGATTCTATGATTCAATGTAAATTACAACTTAGAAGCTCTTAAGTGTTGGCTTTGGAGAAGTAGAGTTAGAAACATGGCTGAGAAGAGAAATTAGGTTGTTGGGGTTTTTTATTTTTGCAAAATACAACTACAGTCTGTTTCTCTATAGTGTTATTGTTATGGTTAGGTTTACACTTCTGGAAGTAGAGTCATAAAGAATGTTTACTGCAGGCTGCACAGAAAAGTAGAATGAGGGAGTCAGTTGGAAACAGTATGTTTTTTGTTTCAATATAGATAAACCTGTCTCGGGTTATATTCTGGCTGGGAGGACAATTAGGATTAGGGTTTGGAGAATGAGAACTTCCTCCGAATAAAGAGTTAGGTAGGTCAGTTTATTACTGATCAAATTGGGCTTTGAAAGATGAAATGCAGTGGGACAAAGATGTAGAAGTACTTTGGGAGAGGTATGTCTCCCAGTGACCTGGATATTATCAAAGTTAAGATTTGGGCTAGATTTTGGAGAATGAAAGGTTGAAGTGCACTTGTTATAGGATAATGAGCCATACAGAGGAAATGAGAAAGAACTGGATGGGAAGAGCAAGCAGCTCTCCTAAAACTTTGATACAGATTTGATTCACCTGAGTGCTGCTCTTGGCACAGCTAGAATGAGGACCAGGATTTGAAAAATGAAAGGTAAAACGGTTAGCCCACTGCCTGTAGAACTGTTTTTTCATATATGGGATGAGGGTTTTGGTTGGGAAGAGGTGATGTGTTTGGTGGGAATTTTACCAATGCTCGAGTATTAAGAAAATCATTCATCACAGAGAGGACTGAGGGTCATAAAAACACGCTTTTATATTTCACCTTGTCAGTCTTACATGGATGGAACAAAAAATATGCAATGGTGCTGTTCTTTGCTAAAATTTAGTTTGGCTAGGAGTGGGGCATTGGAAAAGTCCTAAAACTCGTAGGGCCCATGTTACTACATGGAGATATCTATGATATCCTAGAGGGAAGGGAAAGGCACCCTGGAAAACATCTAACACATCACTTTCCAGCCGGGGCAGACTTTTGGCTAAGGTCTTTGTTTGCAAAAGGTTCACAGACATCACTTCAGTACACCCTCAGTAGGGTCCTGCAGAGGCCGAGGGCATATTTGGACAAAGCCAGCAGCACCCTTGCAAACCTGCCACACTTATCCTACCTGCCCTGCATTTTGGCTGGCTAGGCTCAGCCTGCAGACCATGCTGCTGGGATAGAAGATGGGGATGAGAAAGGCCACAACCGCTCTCATTTCCAGAGCTCTGCAACAGACTATTTGAAACGCTGGGCAGCTTCTATCACTCACAAAAAAATTTAGATGTATATAGAATATGTGAAGGCGCAAATTCAGTGGTGAACTGGCTTTGGTAAAACTGAAGCCAGAAGCAGCTGGTCCAGCTTTTACACTGACTCCTAAAGGAAAAGATCTCCTGACACTGTACGCAGAAGAATGTAATTTAAATCACACTCAAGCCTCTGAACATAAGCTTCAAAGTCCTCTCTTTTATTCCACCACGAACCCTGCTCTGTTCCATAAGTGCCATTAGACTTTCTTCTGTCTTTCTTTTAACTAAGACTTTCTCTGATCTTTTTACTGCTTTGCAATGTCATCCTCATTCCAAATTTCTCTAATTTTGTTTTTCAAGTAAGCAGAGGGCAGAAGACAGACTTCTGAATGTGGTCTACATCATGTTTTGTTAATGTTTCTTTTTTAATAAGGATAATAAAGAATGAATACACAAAAAGCAATGGTCCATCAACTCAGCTACAGCCCTCTGGAACAATGCAAACAACAGAGTCTGCAATAGCTTAACACTTCCACTGCTTATATCAGTTTTGGCACAGTCCCAGGGATTCAGCTGAGCTGGTTTTCAACTGTGCTAGGGAAAAATGAAGGGAGAATTTGACCCGAAGTGCACAGGAAAGGGAAGTGATGGAGTTGATTTCCCATTACCTCCCACTGCGTGTTTCTTACTTACATTAAGGTGCACTCTATGATGAGTTTGGCCTCATCAACATCAACGTAAATCCAAAGTCTCTACACAGAAGTCCATAGAGTTATTTTGGCTTTTTACTTGTGGGAGTGAAGCGCTTGGGCCAGGACACACAGAACAATACCAAGCAGTGATCACTTGACACAGATGTAAGCAAACCGGAGAATGAGATCCAACAAGTCAGCATAAGCAAACTAATGGTCCTGCATCCCTTACCTATTTCTAAAACTTTTCGCAGTGTAGCTCAAAAACTCAAGTGAACAAATGCCTAAAGCTATGCAAAACTACACTCAATACAAGAAAAAGCGTGGGAACCTCTAAGAGTTTATATAGCATGGAGGTTGAATTTATTTGCAGAGAGCCTGAAAACTCAATCAATACTTCAAATGACAGACAAGACGAAACCATCTGTTCCGAAATGACTCAACAATACATATATACACTGTAATAATGAGACTAAAACAAGCTCTAAATCCTAAAACTGATGTGGAGAGCTCTGCAAGATTTGGGTAAGGCTGATGGGCTTCTTTTCCCATCATCATTTTGCTATACTTCAATGTGTACTTCAATGCTCACTTCAATTGMTCTTCAATGCAATGTATACAGCAACAGTTTTGCCCACTTCTGCAATTTAATCTTATAGCAACAGCTTCTAGGTTCACATGACTGAGAATCTCTGCATTGCCTTAGGAAAATGTGGAAGAGAAAAGGCCAGACGTTTATATTGCTTACAAGGCAAAAATGAGAGTCCAGTAAAATCCTCCTCGGGGCATTGTTTTCAGAAATCTCATTATAATTTAGGCAATCTATTTGTTTTCATAGGACTGATTTATAATGCGTGAAGGCTTGGTGTTGACAGGACTACAGAGCTACGCTTTAATTTGCTCAAGGTCACACATGATATCTGAGGTGAATTTATGAAGTGAACTTTTGCCTCCACCACCAGCTAGGCTCAGGAAAGTAACCCCACCACTACCTTGCTAAACAAACTCAACACAGAAATGCCCAACTATGCCAAAGACCCCATACTACACAAGGTTTGCAGTGTGCAGAAGAGGAAGACAAGAAGACAAGAGAAGGAAGAGCTTTCTTCACCACCTTCCCCTCAGAAACACAAACATGGAGTGTGCTCTGCATCTCCTGCACTCCTTTCATAGCAGCATTCAATTTTAGTGGATTTTTTTAAAACCGGGGAGGATATATATCAACCCTGGATTAAATATTGGGCATTTTCACAGCATCATGGTTTTTTTCCTAATACAGCTTGACTTAATCCCCTCCAGAGATTTCCCGTTGCCTACTGCACTTCTTGGCTGCCTACTTGAGGAGGAAGCACTGCAAAGGGAGGTTGGCGCCAAGCAGGACAGGGTACTCCTGCCCAAGAGCTGCACTCTCAGCACACACCACTGACCTCAGGGCCATTCCCATAGTTGACCCCTCAGTAACAACCCAATCTGCTCGTTATTACATTTCTCACAATCCTCCTTCTCCCCACACTATCAAACCCTATGTGCTGTCCTGGGCAGAGGTGTCCTCCACTACCATCTCCAAGGGAGGACAGAGTCCTTCTTCCCCTCATAGAGAGTACTGGGGAACTGGTCCCCATTCTTGCCTTTCACCCTTCCTGAGTGGCCTTTTCTTTTTCTGTATACTCTTGAACATTGTGCTAATATCTGAAAACTTTGTTCTATCAAAGGGGTGCTGTTTAAACCCATCGTATCCCCTTTTCCTCACACAGCTGATAGCAACACCTCACTGAGGGACACACAGGGTGCAGGAGAGCGTTCGCTGTAGTTACTACAGGCTGCGAAAAAAAACACTCACAAAAACTGCCGCATTCAGCATATTTCCATATTTTGTGAAGCAAACACTCCAGAGAATGACACGAAGCCGCTTGAAGAGAAACAGCCCAAACGTAATTCTTCTCACGCTACCTAGACCCCAAACTAGACACTAGATTTTCGATCTAAACTGGACGTTCAGCCTGTTTTCCTACACAAACATCCCTTTCCCTCGCCGAGGAGGGCGCAGAGCCCGCACCTCAGCGGCCGCCCGCCCGTGAGCCTGAGGGCGGGAAGCCGCACGGCATCTCGGGACTTGTAGTTCCCCGTCCAGCGCGACATGGTGGCGCCGCGGGCTCTGGCGGCTCTCGGTGCCGCGCTCCTCCTTGCCGCTGGCCTCCAGGCCAGCAAGTACTCGCGGGAGGCCAACGAGGGGTTGGCGGCCGCCGGCTCCAAGCGGCGGGAGGCCGGGGAGTTCCGGGTGGTGAGGCTGAACCAGGTCTGGGAGAAGGCGCAGCGGGTGAGTGAGGCGGCGCGGGAGGAGCGGGGACGATGGCGGCGCTCTGAGGGGGCGCTCCGGCAGAGCTCTGAGGGGGACCCAGGGTCGAGCTTGGCCGCTTCGGACACTCTTTCCCTGTCAGCCGCCTCAGGAGATGGGGTGCGGCGGGAGAAGCGGTGCGGGCCTCGGTTGGAGCGGGGGACTTGTGTGTGAGGAGAAACCGAGGCTGTCTGGCCCGGCGTCGCCTCGACAGGCCCCGGCTTGGTGTTGGGCTTTTGGGCTGCGGTGGCTTTTGTTTGGTTTTCAGGCCTGACGGGCAGCTTAGAGCAGGACCCACGCAGCCCCGCTCCCTGGGGCCTGTCCCAGGCGGCTGGGAACAGCGGTGCTGTGTAAGGCCTTTTCTCAGGAGGTACCTCCTTCCCCTCCCCTGCCAGATGTGTCTGTGTCATGGGAAGTGTTGATCTTCCCATGTTTAAATCCAGCAGTTAAACCACATGCCCAGGAAGTGAAAGGGAGAGTGAAGTCCTTCTGGTACCACGGAGGATCTGAGACTGGCTCCTGCACTCGCTGGTTGAATGCTTTAGTCCTTTTGTTAAGGGGTGTGATGCTCTCATCTGTCTGAAGGCAGTGGCCTTAGTTCCTGCGTTGCACAGGACAGGAACTCACTGCACAGGAGAGTAAGAAATCCTCCACCTTGGTGGTCATGTCACCTTCATTTATACCAAGTGACGTAGTCACATGCGGGAGGACCAGCAAATGGGTATCACCATTCCCAGATGAGAGCCTTAATTTTGACAGTGGTACTTGAGTTTCTCTCACTCTGAGCTATAAAAATATTTAATTAAAGTGAAAATACAGTAAAAATATTTAATTACAGTGGAAATATTTAATTACAGCTAAGCAGAACAGCTCCAACAGGAGGGGAGGAGCGCACTGCACACCCATATTCGTCCCCTGAATATTGTGGAGCATGGAAGTTAGGGTGGGTCATGGCTGGTAAAGGTTCAGTTCTTTCAGGCAAAGGAATATAGTTAACATTAATTCTGGATTTCCTGTATCCTGGATAGACATTCCACAGTCTGAGCTATTGAATTAGAGGCAGCACATCCCTGGGTTTAGCCAAAAAATAGAACCCCTGCCATAATGCTGCCTCTCAACATGCCAAAAGAAGGTATCAAAAATACTCCTTCCCTCAATGGGAGAAGGATGGGATGGGGGATAGGGCAGTGTGTGATAATGAAACTCCAGCTGTGAAATGACAGCTGAAGAACAAACAACATGGAGATTAGAAATTAATTATAATGATAGTATTGTCAGTTTCCTCTTACTTTTTCAATTGCAGTCTTTTTTATTTTCATACCTGAATCTTCTGGAATTCAAATTTGAGATGCTTTACATCATCTACGTTAAGATGCTAAAATGTAAAATGAAGTTAACTCTGTCAGAGGAAAGAACTAAGCTTTAGTAAATTCTATATGTGTGAGGCAGATTTTAGAGAGGCAACACCTACTTGAACTAAATTTGCCACCATCTAAATTTCACTTTTGAGTACAATTGACACCCAGCCTGTGTTTTAGAAAGTGATTTTTCAGTATGTCTGGGCAAGGCCTGAAATAAGAGGAAAGCTATGCCTGTGTGTTCGACCTGCTTTGAAATATTTGTGTGCGCCAGTGCTGAACTCTCTTTCCTTCATTTTGGTAGTGGTGGAGATAGTACTGAAAATAAGGAACTCCTTTGTTTTGACGTAAAAGATGGATATTGCAATCCAGCATTGCAACACACAGCTGGATGAGTAGTCTTTCAGAAAGCCCCAAAACGTTACTTAGTGGGAACCAGGAGCTGGCAAGCCAGAACTCCTTCCTGTTTCCCTAAGGGAGGGAGGGTTTGATCTTTCTCCAGCATCTCTTTTCATAGGTATATGTTTTATATAAAAATTTTAAAAAGTTATTTTAATACAAGAGTTCTTCTTAGTCAGACCCTAATTCTGTAGTTATTTGAACCAATGACAAATATTATGTAGGTTTCATGAGGTTTGTGGTTTGGCCTGCTGGGCTGGTCTCTAACAATCCACTGTGCTGTGGTTGTTGCCATTGGTGTAGTTCTAGCACCGCTTGTTATCAGGGCTTCCTGGTCATCCCAAAGCAGCAGTGGGCTCCAGAATCTAGGGCATGTTACACCTAAAAAATTTGTAGTAAAGAACCCTTTCCTCTCAGAAGCAAGGGTGTAGGTAATGATAGTGCAGGTAGTGATTGTAGCCAGGTGAACAGCAAACGTCTTAATTGTTGTAATGTTTCACAGATTTCCAGCGCTTGTTACCAGAATTGCCAGGTGCCTATCTTGGATGTTAATGTCCAGGCAGCATAAGGAATGAGAAATAAGGAACTTGGTGCTTTGTTATTTAATCATTAAACTTAGCTTTTCACCTCTGCTTCTAATTAGTTATTCCAACATATGACTGATGTTAGTAAAGGGATGTGGAGTCTTACCTGTTGGCATTTTTTAGCTGGTGTCATTCAGGGTCCTATATGAGATGATCTTGAAGGAAGCAGTTCTTGAACTATATACTTTAAATTAGCCTGTGTATTCAGTTCTGTGTTATACAAATGGGACAGGCAAGGGGCTTCCAACAGGTTTCAAAGGATTTATAATGTTTAAAAGGACAGTTACTTGAGTTTCGTACTAAATTATAACAAGAATCAGAAGAATGTTATTGGAATTGGGAGAAATTTGAATAGAATCTTTCTTTTTTCCCTTAAGGAACAATGGGCTTAATGTAGTTCCTTAGTTTTTATTAAGAGTTTAAAATGTTTGATTGATGATGAGATGTCTCCAAACTTTATGTTTAGAAGTTCTGATATTCTTCTCTGCAACTTTTAGAAAACACAAAACTGCATGTGTTTATGAGATTGCAGTAACTGCAGAGAGTATCTAACATAAACTGCATTGTGTAATCTTTCATACAATAGTGTGTCTCTGATGATAAAGTCATATATTTAAAAGACTGTAGTTTCCTATTTTTGCAGTACTTAGGAGCTGAATTAATTGTTATCTAAATTATTGCTGGTGATTTTTTTCCTGGGTTTGCTCAGCCTAACTACATATTAAGTCCACGCTACTTGAATGCTGACATTAGAGTACAGAACTGCTGAGATGATCAGTCGTTTCCTTCACAATTTATAGCAAACTTTTCACTCGGTCTTCCTCCTGAGGCATCAGGGCGCAATTCTTGCTGAGCAAACCATTGTTACTTGGTGCCGCTGCAGCAATGACACTCTGGCTGTCCAGGTCATCCTGCTCCAGAAAAGCAAATAAGTACATGATTAAGGTTTTTTGACTTCAGCACATACTAAAAATCATAAATAAAGTGGTTCCTGCTAAGTGCTTAGGTTTTATCAAGCAGTTCCCAAAAGTAGATGGTAAAGAAGACAATAGGGATGCTCCTTTGCTTTAGTATTAGAGGGACGAGAAGTTTTAATGTGTTCTATAAATTTTATATTTACCTGTGATTCTCTAGATTTTAGTAAATTATTTCAGTAAGCCAAGTGCAAGATACAGGAAAAAAACTTAGTTTAAAAATTAAAATAATTATGTTCAGTAGCACAAGACTAATTAATAGGACAGCCTAAGCTGAAAGCAGAAACAATAATGTGCATAGGTTCCTCAGTGCATTAGCTCAAAATAATGACATTTTTCGTAGTTACTTTCAAATAACCTGCTGACACTCAAATGAATGGCTGAATCTTTTCAGTATCATTCTGATGTTTAAAAAAATACTGAGTTCTGAGTCTGTGCTTATTAAACATACTGCTTCCTCACTGAAAATGAGAATTTTTATAATCTATAATTTGATTTTAATGACCAAAAAAACCTTCCAGTAGCTTGTCCTAGGACAGATGAGCCCAGGTGGTTCAGAGCTGGATCGGAGCTCCCAGGAGCTGGCTGCTCAGTGGTCAGAGGTAGGAGGACTCAGACAGCTAAGGCAGAACTGTATTGGAAGTCACACTCCTCATGTTTTTTGATCTCCTCTCTTCTCTGGGCTTTTCCTTACCTCATCTTCATGTTATTAACATGCACGCGCACACACACACAAAAGAAGTTCTGGAGCATTAATATGATGTGTTACATTTCTTTGTTTTAAACTGGATAACTGAAGTGTCTAAAATCTGGAAGTTCAGAAGTTCAGGCTCAACTTACAGCAGTGCTGCTTAGCCAACTGCATATTAGTCATTGTCTCTGTTCCTGTTTCTCTATATTTCACAAAATTTCAAGCTGACCTAACATTCATTTAAATCTTAATTTTTTTTTTTTTCATAGCTTCAGTCTCAATATCTTATCTTTTTGTTCTGTTATGTGGGACAGGAATACCTCTAGGTTTTGTATGTTTTTAATGCACATAAAGCGTGTTAAGAAGTGATCTTAGAAAATTTTGCACTTTGATCGTAGTAAAAATTGCTCATGAAGTGGCTCTTTGACTTGCGGGGCCATCCTCAGTGTCCTGGTAGTCTGCAAAACCATACTAACAAAATTTACCAACTCACTATAACTATATGGTTAGAAGGTGGTCCACAAGAAAGCACATGTGGTGGCAGTGGCATGTTGTTTGAGAAATTTGGTCGTTACTGCCTTTTGTGGATTAGTGAAACTGAATTGATTTGATCAATTTTTTTTTTTTTTTTTTTACATTTTTTGTTATTGTTTCTGGACATTTTTAAGGTAGAATAATTTTTAGAAGGCAGTCCCGTTAAAAGTGGGGGGAAAATCCCATTTAAATATTACTTGAAGGAACACCAAAGAAAGACACAAATTTTTAACCCTTATGTAATTTCGCTGTTGTCCAAGTAGCTGAAGAGCTGAGAGAGAAGGCTACGTGATCACTCTCTGTTAACACTAGTATGCTGGGGGCATAGCCGTGTTCATAGGCAACAGATGTTATGTATGCAGTGGCTCATACCTTAAGGCCCTTAAATTCAGATGGATAGATAGCATTAGAGTAAAAGAAAAAAATGCTGTGCTATAGTGGCTACGCATCTATACTGGCTTCCGAGATAACACTGCAGCAAGAGGTGACTCCACATAACTGAATCCAAACCTTTCTCTGTTCCTGTTAGCTTCATCTCTCTGCTGTGAAACTGGCAGAGTTGCACAGTGATCTAAAAATACAAGAAAAGGATGAGCTAAGCTGGAAAAAACTGAAGGCTGAAGGGCTAGATGAGGATGGAGAGAAAGAAGCCAAACTCAGACGCAACTTAAATGGTAAGGTATATCTTTGAAAGAAGCCTAACTCAGACGCAACTTAAATTGTAGGGTATATCTTTGCAGAAGGAGTTTAAACTTTGCATCAGACACGTGCATGGTTAGGCACCTGTGTTTGTGTTTGAACCATGAAATAACAGGTTATCTTTCCAGACACTGAGCACACACGAGTTCTTTGGAGGTCAGTAGGGAGCTGCGGAAGGCTAACAGATTCCTTTGCTCCTGACGTTTTCAAAAGAGGTCATTAAACCTGGGACCTCTGTGTCTTAAACTGTTAGCTTTTCTACTGTGAGCTGCGAAATCCAGCTCTGCAAGTCAAGGATGTAGCCAATTGCTCATCTTCCATACATCCATAGTTGGTTCTAATATTTCTGTATCTTCTATTCCCTTGCAGTCATTATGACTAAATATGGAATGAATGGAAAGAAGGACTCTCAACTGGTTGATACCAACTACATTAAAGACGGTACAGAAAGTGATACACTAGATGATCCAAGACTGGAAAAATTATGGAGCAAGGTGAGGTTTCCAGGAACTGGAGTGTAGGAAATCAGTGTTTCTTCATTGAACTATTGTCTGTGTCTTCTGAGAGCCCACAGACTTGGAATTGAATAGCTTTACTACTCTGCTTTTAAGTACTGGCCAAGCTGCGTGCTCTGTAGCTCACAACTTTGTGCCCTGAGGGCATCCCACCTGGATCCGGGTCACCAGGTGTGGCAGGTTCTCTTTGCCAAAGAAAACACCCACATCAGTCTGCATGGAGGATAAGATCCGGGGTCCACTGAGGACAAACAAGAGTTTTTCCTCAAATTTCACTGAACTCATGATTTCCCTTTGTGTGACTATTACACGGTGTGGTAGTATACCTATGGTGTTTTTCCTGTTTTTCTTATTGTTGTTTCTGGGCTTTTTTAAAAAGATGCATTTAAAATAGAACCATTTCGTAGACTGTTTAAAGGCGAAATGTGTGGTGGGGGGTGTTAAGTAAGGACTTTCCCAACCTGGTATTCAAGTGCAAATTTCCAGGATTTGCATTAACGCATAAAAAATAGAAAGTGTACTGTCAGTCTGGGCAGTTAAAACTGGCAAAGTCATAATCTTCAAAAATTAAATAATTCAAGTTTTAAGAAACAAGTAGTCAGGTAAAGCAAAGAATACTTACGCCACTCTAGTGTGGGGGTAGTAAAGCAGAGAAAAAGATTTGCTGGGTTTTTTAAATGTTAACTGTAACTAGATACAGCTCTGGCAAGGGACATGATGTCATRTGCTTTGGGGAACAGTAAAGTGCATTAGATAGAAATATTCCCTAAGCAAAAAAAGGATTGGGGTTGAATAGGTATCAAAAACATTCACTTTTGATCATGCATTGCAGCAAATAAGTCACCAGATTTGTGGGTAGTGCTCCAGCTGTCTGACCAGTGCTTCCCTAATTGCTAAAAAGTAGTCCAGTGAGGAACAAATCACTGCAGAGCAAATGCACGGCAGTGATAAAATCTTCACTTGCCAGTAGAGTAAGGTTAAGTAAACACTGTGCTTAATATCAGACTACATCCCTCATGGAAACAGTCCCCTTACAGTTGCATGTGGAGCTCCATGGCCCTTATTTCTGTATTAAATTATTTCCCATGGAATAGAAATGACAGACACTTTTCACTGGGTAGTCCATACCAAGTCTAGCTTTATAAATCTGAAGCAAACTACCTTTTGACATGATTAAAGCCACCATAACTGTCGATGTCTAAATCCTGACCTCATACTAATATAAAGGGATTTAAAACAAAAGATCTTAGGGAAAAGCTGGACTTAATGATTTTCTAAATGTGGTGGGAAGTTTTGGCAGTTGAGTGCACTTAAAAGCACTTGGCCTGGAAAGCGTAATGAGCTCATGTTTCTTTCAGGCCAAGACCTCTGGGAAGTTCTCTGATGAGGAGTTGGATAAGCTTTGGCGAGAATTTAAGCATCACAAAGAAAAGATTCGTGAATACAATATTCTGCTGGAGACCGTGAGCAGAACAGAAGGTGCCTGAATATTTCTCTGATGTTTTGAGATCGGTACAGCTCTTTTTTCTCTGCCCATTGCCTCCATTGTTTCCAAGTTTCTTTGAAACTCCTGAAGTCTGACATTTCTGTCAGAACTGCTTGCAGATGCTGACATTTCCAGATACTTGCTGGGTTTAGTTCTGCATTAGCTGCCAAAAATCTTGCTAGCTAATGAAAATGTTGCCATTTCAGTTTTCTAATTCTGCCTGCGTTTCAAGCAGGGAAGATACCATCAGATTAGCAATGATGGCCATAGTAGTTTACTGGAAACGATGCAGCAAGCATAGATCCACTGCTGCAAAATGTGGTCCTAAAGTCTGCGGAACACGCATGTTTCATTTCACCAGCTGGGAGCCCAAGAGGATATACTTGAATATCTTAGGTGCTGAGCCGAAGGTGTATTAAAGCGTTGAGGACCTGAATCCAGCTTGCTGTACTAATCCTAGCTAAAATTGTTAGAGCCAAAGTATTCTAAAGCTTATAGGCAGTTTGATGTTTGCATTGTAGAGTCCAAGCTGGGAGCTGCTGGAAGTCATTTCAACATCAGATGTCCTGATTGGTTCATTAAATGCCCAGGGAAGAGGGCACAGGAGTCATCAACCATCCCTATCCCATTTCCTTGGGTTATTGCTAACCTAGGAAAATAAGGACATTTCCTTAATAAAATCTTGGCTGGTGGCCAGTAGGAGTTAAAAGGCATTTCTGTAATATCACCCTCCAGAGCACTGAGGGGCATTGATCTTAATGTTGACCTGCAAAAGGAATTACTGCTTCTTGAAGTGTGGTGTTGATGCTTTATTTACACTCAGCTCAAATGCTAAGAACTTACCATCTTTTATTCACCTCAGATTTGGGGGATTTCTGGAGCTTTTGACCTATCAGGATCACTTTTCTTCTTCAACAGATATCCACAAAAATGTTATCAACCCATCTGAAGAGAACCTGGTGAAAGAGGAAATCTTGCACAACAAACACAGAGAACTGAAAGACAAGCTAAGAAGCATCAATCAGGGGTTTGAGCGTTTGCGTAAAGTCAGTCACCAGGGATATGACACAACCAGTGGTATGATACAGTGGTTTTTATGCTTATTTGGGATTAATTTCATTTAAAAAAAAATAAAAATCAGTGGGCAAGTAATAAGATGTAGTCACAGTATCACAGTACATGGTGTGCCCACAGTAGGCTGAGGAGATACAGCCAAGCCTGTTCTGTTTAGAAGCCAACACTAGAAGCCTAATGAAAGGATAGAGACAACCTGTAAAGAGGATAGTTCTGTCTTCCATGCCCACATGAGAAGGGATATTACGCCTTCAGCCTCAGGAGGGCAGGTAAATGAGACAACATGCAGGGCAAGCAATGCCATTTTTCAGTTCCTAGGGGGTTTTTTTGCTTTTTAAAAAATGCTTGCTACAGCAATACTATAGTTTTAAGTTAAGTACTTGGGTTTTTCTCCCTTTTCATCTAAATAGACCTATTAGTAATGCAGCGCTTAATATATCTGTGTGTATGTATGTGAGAAAACGTGCCTATCTTTCATAGAAGCTGGGCATAAAAGCATTGTGTCCAGGTTTTCATTTAGTGGTATGTGTTTGTTTAGAATTTGAAGAACCAAGAGTGATTGATTTGTGGGACATGGCCAAATCAGCCAATTTCACTGAGAAGGAACTTGAGTCTTTTCGGGTAAGTAGAATTCCAGTTAGATCTCTTACGGAAAGATATTTTCCCACATAAAGAAACACTTGATTTTACTCTGAGTGCAGCCACTTCTGTATTGCTCTTCAGACACCATAAAAAAGAGTCATGCTTCTTTTTAGTATTTCAAATATATAAACATGTATGTAACTAGTCATACGCATGGTTCTGTTATAATCTGCAAAATGAAAATTCTGAATCCTGTGAAAGCAAGTGTTGCGTATTTTAAATCTTTGAAAGATCAGGCCCTGCTTGTTTGTTTCCAATGCACCAGATTTCCCTCTCTTACCCAATGTCTTAATGTAATTACTTCTTTGGGAAGCAGTGTACTCTATATACCCAACAATTTCCCTCTCATGCCCACCTCTTGCACTGCTAACTTCCCGTGTTGGAGCTGTGTTGAACTGACCCCAAAGTACCATGATAAAGACCACTTTTCAAGGAAATACAGGAATTAATTCCTGTGGGGTTCATACTGGTTTTATTTAATTCAAATTGCATTGAGAAAATATTTTGGGTTTTGTTTGGTTTTTTTTTTATCTGACTCTGCCTGTTCATCAGAATAGATTTTGATTGATAGCCTGGAGAAGTAACTCTTCAGGGCTTCTTCATGGAGTTGCATGTACTTACGATGTCTTACTAAGACATGGCTAGGGGCACCTTGAGCTTCTTTTCCGGATAAGGTAATGAGAGAGTTTTAACTGCCTGGGACAGGGATTGAAATCTGTCTCTCTTAGATATCAAAGATCCATCTTACTTCTTTTAACTCACATGCAGCCCTATTCTCTTATGAAGCAAACGTTTTAATTACACTGATTTCAGTGGCCCTGCTTTTAAAAGTGTCAGAGGAAAGCCTGCTGAAGTCTGCAGCAAGGCTTCTGCTGATCAGTGGGACATTTTGGTCAGGACTGTACAACTGCATGAGAGGTAAATTTGGCCTTCACATCTGCTGCAGTGGAAAAGAAAAACCCAATTCCATAAGTAAGAACACATACCTGCTTATTAATTTTACTGTTCTAGTAGAAATCTTCATTCATGCAAACCCTCTTCACCAGACCAAACCTGTCTTGTTACTGTGAATGTTGGGACATCCTAACAAAAGTAAGACGGTAAGAATCACAGTGAAACATGTGCCTATTTAAAAAGTCCATGGAAGCAGAATTAAAGAAATCATGTGCTGATTCCATTCAGCCTTGTTTGAGCAGCTGAAGTTGTGTCTTCTCCTGACTGGCCACAGTACCAACCTTCATGAGGGTTTCATAATGAAAGATGCAAGTGCTGCTCTGCTGGTACATCATCTGAGAGGAGCAGCTAAAATGATTTATCAGAGCAGTAAAACCCCAAACTGAGTTCCTGAACGGAGTATGTAAAACAGACTGGAATGTTCTACAGCAAAAGGAAACTATTTTCTTGTCAGAAACGTTGAAAACAAAAACCCTTTGCTTTAAAAACTGGAGAAGATCTATTAGGATGATGGATTTTTTTTTTTTTTTTTTTTTTTAAAATTGTCTTGAAATGAGAAGAACTTTGTCAGCCACCAGGACTGAAACACACCCGTGACCAAAATTAAGTGGGCTCTGTCAAACAGGGCGATTTCCCTTTAGGGTTTGTCTGAGTTTTTCTGGGTGTAATGCATAGAACTGCTGCCATAAGTGGCATAACAGTTTGAACTGTTCATATCCTCTTCACAGAGGATGTGTCCTAAGACACAGAGAAACTGAATTTACTGCCTTGAAGTAGCAAAACAAGAGCATGCTTTGGTGGATAGAGACATTACTCATGCTTTGGTCCCCCTTGCAGTGTACCAGGTTATCTGAGGACCGTCTCTGATATGTCCCTGAACACCACAGTTAGTCTGGCCACTGTCTTGGGGCAAACTAACAGGGCTTTGTGTTTGTTAATTAATTCATCCTATTTCAGATTCATCATAGCAGACTGCAAACCCAGAAAACATTTAAGTCTGAGCAGAAAATAGCAAATCCAGGACCTGATTTTGAAAAGAGGCTTCTCTTAAAAATTGTCTGTCTCCCTCCCCCCAGTCCACTATTCTTATGTATAAACTTTTATTTGGTACGCACTGCTGTCATCTCCTAGCACCTCACAGCCACTAGCAGTCTCCTTTTGAGGACTCTGTAGTGGAATGTTTTCAGCACCTGCCTTCAAAATTGGGTGTCTGTGTGGTGATGATAATGTATTGTCCAGACATTCTTAAGAAGCCGGGAACTGGAAAAGCTTTCTGTGCTTGACTTAGTAAAATAGCATTAGGGATGTCTTGGCAAGAAAAGAGAGAGGAAGCCTTGGAAAGAAAATCCTGTGAAGCTGTGTGTATTTGTTGTCTTAGGAAGAGCTGAAACACTTTGAAGCAAAAATTGAAAAACACCATCATTATCAGAAACAATTAGAGATTTCACACCAGAAACTGAAGCATGTAGAGGGAACCGGAGATAAGGATCATCTGAACAGAAACAAAGAGAAATATGCCATGCTGGAAGAAAAGACAAAAGAACTAGGATATAAGGTCTGTATAAATCCAGTGTACATACGTGTTGAAAGTTTAACTCAGTAGTAGAGGGTATGTAGATTATCCAGTGCTGATTTTTCATGCAAGTTGAATGACTTCCAGAGGGGGAGTTTAAGGCACACCTGTGCTCCATGTTTAGTACAGGATATGCATAATTGTTTTTTATAGACCTAATTCTAAAATGCCTGAAATCTCCCTGGTCTCTGCTCTTCCTGTTGTCACATATACTGGTAGCAAAATCTGAATATATGGTATTTATAACTCATTGTCTTACTAAAATTTGTTTGATGTGTTTTGTTTTCCCACTAGGTAAAGAAGCACTTGCAAGACTTATCCAGCAGAATCTCTCAAGGTCTTCAACACAATGAATTATAAAAATTTGTTCTCCTTCATGGGATCAATCTATTAACACAAAACAGATAATGTGTTTCTTGAACAGGATTTACCAAGGAGTCCTTCTGAAATAGTAAGGATTGAACAGAGTTGTCCTGTAAGAAAATTTTTTTTGGTCCACTTAATTGCCAGTTTTGTATTTGCACTATCAAATGATTAGATTATAAATTTAAGTTGCACGTCTTGGATCATGTAGATCTTACATCTGAATCAAGTAACAGCCTTTGAAATAAGCAGTCATTTCAAAAGGAAAAATATGTGAACTCTCAGAGGATTCCTGCTAGTAAAAAAAATACTAATCTGAGAGTCAGGAAAGGTATTCTGATCAATGAAAGCAAACACTGAGGTACAGGAAGTTAAACCAGAGGCCAGAAAAGTCTTCTGTTTCAATGCCTGGCCTAATACATTTCCTACTGAAGGTAATGAAAATATTTCTGCTGACTTTGAGCAGTGGCTCAGAGCTGCACTGTATATGAGTCTTTCACGTGAGAGGGGGAGGAAGAATAAGGAGGGAACAAGTATTGAGGTCAATTCACACAATTTAGTTATAGACTAACACATCTGAAGTTACTGAATGTATGTGTACAATTATCTTGTTCATGGTTGCTTGGTTTTGTTACACTTAGTCATTAAAAAAATGAAAACAAGATAGGGGTGAGTCTTTTTTTTTCTTCCCTCTCATTTAGTGAGAAGTAACCAGACCTGTCTGAGCATGTTGCTTATTCCTTTAAACTGAAGTTCACTCACACTTTAGTTTTTTGAGACAGGAGGGGTAGTTTTGCACCACAAGAATGTGTTTCTATGTTCTGAATAGGCAGAAGGCTCTCTAAAACAGCTTCTCTCTGAGCCCATATTCCAGTACAATCTCCAGTAAAGATTATCACTTTCCCTTTTGAGACCAGATTTTTCTGTTGTGCATCAGAACTTTGGCAAACATTAGCCATCTGGGTTGAAATTTTCTATACTAATAATGCTGACCCTTAAGGAGTGTTTCACATGAAACTGTTCCAGGGACAAGATTAAGGCAAAGGTCCGGTGTAGGTAAATCATTACAGCTGCTTGGTTAAGAAGCTCTGTCACTCACAGACTGCAGCGCTGTAGTGTTCTACGTGAGGAAGCTGTCCTCGAGCCTCGCTTGCCATAGCTATTCCGTGAGAAATACCAAAGAGATCCATTCAGTCAGAATCAGCCACTCTATATCTTATTTATCCAGTTCCTGGGTCCATGGTGGGTTAAAAGTAGTATGATTCTGTACGTAAAGACTATTTCATAATGTGCAAGTGATCTGAACCAAAACTGCGGTAGCAGCCTTACTTTGCGATTCTGAATATCTTACTTTGAAGCAGTAAGCTTTTTTCTTTTTTTTTTTACTTTTTTATTTTAAGCTTTTTTATTTGTAAGCTAACAGTTATTTATATTCCAGAGAATCACTGTCCATCACGAGAAACACAGGCTACCATTAATATTAGCAGTCACCTTAGAGATGGTTCAGTTCACGTAGTTTATGGTGTACATCCCCTTTGGTTGGTAAGCTAAGAAAAGTAAACCCAAAAATAGCTAAAACCCATTTGTGAGAAAACTGGTTTGGTTTTTTCCTAGGTGCTACACACCATTTCTTCCCCAGACTATCACTTTAAGGGCTGTTCAGCCTTCTTTAACACAGCAGTACCTGCATTGTCTTACAGGTTTATTTTCATCTTTTTTTTTTTTCAATTTTTCGAGGTGAATGCAGAATAGACGTGTATTCTATACTGTGTGTGGAAGGTGCAGACTTCACTATGATGTCCTTCATTTTTCTCTTTGATAGAGTAAGAAATAAATCCATGTACCACAGGTCAGTTTGGTGTTCAGTGGCTGTAGCCTTGTTTTGTAACTTGGATGTGGAGAGGCCCACACCACTGGCTCCTGGGTGAAGAATTGGAACACGTGCACTAAATACATCAGCAGAGGACAGGAACTAAGCAAAGCACTGAAATCTGAGCAGTTCCTGCTCAGCAATCCTAGCTGGGTTGTACAAGAATGGAAAAGCTTTTACTGAGCATGTTCAGATACTGCTGCTGGGGGAAACCTGTTGCACAAGGGAAAGCAACATGAGTATCTCAGCCTACAATAAAAGCGAGCAGAGTAGCTGTATGCTCCACACGAGAGGGCATAGCAGAAAGCTGGGTTTCAGGTGTGTACCTGAAATAGAATACGCGTCTTGAAGAATGTCAGAAGAATTTTGGAATAGGGTGCAGGATTCACGGAACACATAACCAGAGTCATTTCAGCAGTGATAATGGTTGTCTCCAAGTGCAGAGCTGCTTCAGTGCAGGCTGTAAACAGAGGTGATGGCTGTACCATGCGGTGGTGGCTGTACTGTGTCTTTACCCACCACGCCATGGCAGCAATCGGGCTCAAAGGCCAGGTAGGCTCCAGCAGAGAGAACGCTTGGCAAGCGCTTCAAAGTACAAGAGGCTGACAAAATATTTACATGTCACAGTAATTTCAAATTAGGAATGAGTTGTCAGATCATCAGTGGCAAAGGGTGGAGACTGGGGTCAGCACAGTCACCTCACCTTAGTTATTTAACATAGCTGTTAATGAGTCATCGAGCCCAAAGATTGTTCACACGAACCTGGAGGAGAAAAAAATATTAAACAGCAGTGGTTGCTGCCCCTGAATCCAGCTTCCCCCTGAAATAGTCTGTAGCTGAGTCAGAGTCTGCAACAGCGTAGAGAAGACATGAGGAATGGTCTCCATTCGCGTCAAGGCTCTTTGGGGCTTTCCCCGCTTTTGAGATCTGGGGACAGCGCACAGGCTAGTGAGTTGTAAAGTCTGATTTCACTCTTGTTTCTACAGTCTGCACCTCGCCCACATCAATATATGTAGAAGTCAGTTAATTATTGCAGTTTTTAAGCCTCCAAAGACAATTCATATGGCCAAAATAACAAGAGTGGGTAGTCTTTAAGACATTAAAGATTAAAAAATAGCTTGAGTCACCACTTGTGTTTCTGTAAACAGCAACAAAAATTCAAAGCCAAGAAAAAAGGTATAAATGAAATATGCCTACATATATATATATATATAAATGAAATATGCCTATGCGCCTAGTGAAAGGTATGGAGTTCATAGGTGAGACTGCATGGAAGAGACATCTGAATAGGAAAGAACTAACGGCTTTTAAACAGTAGTTGAACCTTCTCTTCCTTAACTGGTATTTTATCTGATCCTTTTGTAATTATTCAAATTACCAAGTTTTTCAAACCACTCTGAGAAACCATTTGAAATACAAAAGTGGGAGCAGAAGAAGGAGGAAAGAACGGCATTTCTTAGGRAAAAAAAAATCAGAATGTTTTAGACGGTCTGTCAAATTCTGCCCTGAAAAAGAACCTCAATTTAAATAAACGTGTCAGTGATTTCACATAGGACAGATTTTATTTATTAAACAGGTTGGGGGTGGAAATGAGAAGGAAATAAATACACAAGGCATTAAATACAACAAAAATAACCAAGTCTTTCTTAAAATAAACACTATGTCCTACATGCTGGTAGAGTAGCTCAGATCACATCATTCTACCAAGACAAATAAGGAACCGCCACTATGGCGGATGTATTGCTGTAACGATTTCCCCACTCCCCTCCCAAGGGATTCTGATGCCTAACAGATCAGGCAATAGCCAGAGTATTTAACTTCATCAAGTAGAGCTCATTTACATTTTGTAAGCTGAGGTGCCATCTGATTTCCTCGGTAGGGCTCTGCTTCTGCTTGCTATGTGCCAGGCTCCCTCCGTGAGGCTCCCTCTAGCCAGGGTAATACAGCGTTTGCACAGAAGGTGACAGAGAGCAAGAGACAGAGAAACCAGCTGAGCTTCCAGGCTGTGGCTGCCTCAGCAGCTGATCTTGGCTGAGCCTTTAGAAGGGCTTCAGGCCCTGACTGGGGAGCAGAAGGCATCTCCCGAGCTCCCAGCTCAAGGACACGAAGCACACCTGGGTGTACGCTGCCTCGATCCCAGCACACAGGGTCTGCAGCTCTGCTTTTAAGCAGGCATCTCGCCCCACTGGCTCTGAGGGGAGCTGGCAGGGGCCCTAACTCATCGTGTTTTCAGTTCTGCCATTTATTCAACGCGCGAGTTCAGGTGAATTGGTGCAGTTACACTCCATGAAAGAATGTCGGTTCCCAGCCAGGATCCAGCGTGCCACAGTGCCCAGAAACCAGCGCGTTGCACTGGGAGCCAGGCTGCTGAGAGCTCCTCTGCAGGCCCTAACCCAGGATCAGGYGTCAAAAGCCCAAGTACAGTGTTCAGCTCAGGCCTAACGCAGGCAGAGGTAGCACACGGTTCACATGCTTGCTTCACAACATACTTGTCAACCACAGACCTTCCCTGTYATCATTTGGCACTGCTTCAGAGAAGTATTTGGGTTTCAGGTTTGTTTGTTTAAAAAGGTGCCATTTCACATCATACAAAAAATCTACCAGTAAATAGTACACAGGTAGTTCTAAAATAGTTTTTAAATATAATTTTTCTTTCCATCGCATTTAATTAGGATAGAAGAAATAAATAAAATGTCATGAAATAGAAGTTAATAAATAGAATAGACAGTTGCTTTCAGTACAAAAACAGACCTACCCTTGTAACAGAGAACAGGGAGCTATGAAAGACAAAGACTGCATTTTCCATGTACGCTATGTTACCTAACAAACAGCTGCTAAATACCAGAATCGACATTTCCAAATACAACACACAGTTAACGTGTATTTCAGGCCGTTCACGTAGCACCTGTTGGGAAGCAGGTTGTTAATCTACAGAAAAAAAAAGACTGTATGGATTTCTTTTACTAGTATCCACAGTCATAAAGTGGAAGCGTTCATAAAAGCTGTCCACTTGAGCCAAAATAAATTTGTAAACTCTTCATCCACAGTAAATATTTCAAGTTGAGCCATATTTGGCACAGCAATGATTGTAGCCCAAATGCTTTTATCAATAGCCCTTGGTGCACTTATGTATCCAAATCTTCATGTATGTTACCCCACCACTCAACAGAAGAGCGCTCTCCTAAATCGAAAATAGTACACAGATATTAATGCTTAAATTGTGAATGTAAAAACAATGGATACATTAATATAGCATGTAGATATTTTGTTCCTTCACTGATGTGTTAACTTATCAGAAAGCTGCACACATCCGTTTTAATAAAACTGATCCTTTTCAGTCTCAAAAGTTGCCTGTCAAGAATTGGTCTACTGTAACTTAAACCTGGTGATTTCTATAGGGCAGATGAGTGTTGAATCACTTTGAAATAAGCCTCTTACTAAAATAAAATGCTATTTAATGTTCTGCAGTTATATTTTTCCAGGCAACTTACTTTAAAGGGGGAAGGGAGCTACATTATTTTAAGAAGAAACACACTGAGAACTTGAAACCTGCATATGAAACCCAATAATTTGCAATGCTTCGCATCAGATCTGGGAGTCTAACCTCAAAATTCAAATCTCAGTTTCTAATTCAAGAAGGCATCTGAACCAGAACCATTAACTAAACGGTCCTTCAATGGGGAAAGAGGCCATTCTCCAACCTCAATTCAGATCCAAGTTCTGGGACTCCCGTTTACAACTCCGAATATGCCCAGTCACAGAGTCTTCATTCATACCAGTTCCTGGGGCCATTGATGATCTAGTATGTGCTCCATTTTGAAGTTCAACAAAACAAAAGGGGAGTGAGCAGAACTATGTGCGAAAAGTGACATCTCCAAAAGAAGAGAGACTTTCATGGCAAGAGCTTAGGAATCAGGGGTTACTGCTCATTTCAGTTCAAAAGCAGACTGCTGGCAGTGGGAAATGCAGTCATTTTCTCCCAATTTTTGCAAGGAAGTTTTCAGGTTATACCTTGTTCCTAATCTGTACTGAACTGACACAGATTCTTACGTGAAAAACACATTCCAACAGTCTGAACACCTTCCACATAGGTAAATGTGGCCTGGAACACTTGAGTTACCCTTCTCCAAGCCCTTCTTCAAGCAGCTAATAACAATGATCTATACGGGATGCATATGTCTTGCAATAGCCTCACTTTGCTGGTGTCGCTAAACCCTTAACCACTGATCGATTGTTTCAGGTCTGGTGCAAACTGACCCTCATTCCCCGGCAGAGAAATGAGCTTTGCAGAACTGCAAAACAAAGGTTTCATTCATGAGTAGTTATTAATTCAGGATAAGAACATGGTTTTCCAGAGATATTCTTAGGAATTGTTTTCCTTCTCATTTTATTGCCATCTGTATAAACAGCTATGCTAGAATCTTTGAAAGAAAAAACAGCCAGTGTACCCAAACAGGGCAATCAGAAGTCCAAATCAAAGTACTGCTGCAGTACACGTCTAGGATTCCAGAAGAAACAGGAGTGAGCATATTTAGCCACAAGCATACAGTGAGGATAAACATGAATTCTCTTTAGCTCCTTCAAACCAAGGAACAGAGCAACTCATCCTATTTGACCACTTACAGCTTTCCAGTGACACAGTGGAGACTGAGAGCAGGGGTAGGAGGTAGTTCGGCGTTTTCACATTGACAACCTTGCTGCTTGGCCATCAGATTTTGTTTTATCCTGTTGCTTCTGGCTCTTCCTGCACTGCTCAGGGCAAGCACCATGCTGATATACAGAGAGACAGGGTTCCCGTCACAGTCCAAACGGAAGATGTGGCCAGCTGCAGGCTGTAACTTGCACCTTGACAGTTCCCCCACCAGATGGACAGCAATGAGAGGGTCTAAACATGTTAAATGTCAGCGTAAAGGAGGGCTTGGCCAGAGATACACATGCTGGAAGGAGTATCTAGCGTCAGCAAATCTCAACAGCAGCCCACCTGGGACTTCAAGTCCAGTCACCGCAGGAAATGCATTCTCACAGCTATCACTTATGGTCACTGGTTTCATGCATTCACCGTAAAAAGCACAGAGATGGCAAAAATTCATCTAAGACCAGTTCCTGGGTTTTCAATAGACCGGATCCATCTCTAGCAAATCTCCCAGCTATTGTAAATAACGCTGGTGTAGCTGAACACAGAACTAGGTGCACCTTCACGTCAAGTCAGGGTGCTCTCTGCATCATAGCAGGGCCCAGCTCCCACCAACCCTCACCCAACGTACGTACTAAGCTTTCATATACTTTCCACAGAGGAGAAGAACCAGACACGGAGGATAATTCCCTCTAAGGTCTAGACTGCGTATACAGTACAAACTTGAACCATTTGCATGACTCAATGCAAGGAGAATGAGACACACTCAGTTGCACAGAGTGGACGTCAGCATTAACCATCCCACAGTTTCCACTCCGTCCCTGGTAGAGACGGTGCCAGCACACCTTCTGTTTGAGGACAAAACAGCGACCTCAGCCTGTTCCAGGAAACTCCACTTCCCTGCTACAACCACACTTTGTACAAGAAGCAACAATCCGGCCGGCAGTCTCCAGCACTGACCCAAACACTACATTTGACAGACTCAAATACTCTTCGGTCACCCTGTCACTGCTCTTCTTCTGTCAGTACAATAGCTGGCAAAAGGGCAACTGTTGCTTTCCAGCTTGCTGCTGACACCCACCTACTTCTCCATCAAACTCCCAATATGAGTTTTTCCCATGCTTCCCAATTTGTGTCCAGTACTGCTGACTGTTGGTACTAAAAGGACAAAGAGTGTTACAGCAGCCAAAGGCAGTCCATGGGGTACATCTTCCAACTGTAGCAGACAGAGACACCGATGTGTGATAAATCCGAGCAATTCATTACATAATAAAACAAAGGCCAGATTCCCTTCCGAGCATGCAATCTGCTCTATTTTCTGTATGTGAAATATTCATAAATTGCCAGCTCAGCCCACAGACGAGTAAAATTTAACTTATACAATAGCAGATGCTAGGGCGCCTTTTTTTTTTTTTTTTTTAAGGGATTTCACAACAGTATAATGTACTGTAGAGACAAATTACTGTCATGCTAAATCTGCTTTCTGATCCCACCTCCCCACCGCACATTCCTCAAATAAGTTGACGCTTATTATTTCAGTAAAACAGTGATGTTACATACGCCTCTGTGTACACAGTGGGATAATAAATCTGAATTATTTCTAGATGCTCTGATGCAGACAAATGTTTGAAAGCAAGTAAGTTTTAAAGTTAACTTTCACTTACCTTAAAGTTTTTACTAAACTCAAAGTTTACTTGGCAGCTGCACTTTCCCAAACCTACCCACTGCCTTGTAAAGCTATTTATTGTATCCGAATCCAGGATGTGAACTGCATGTATTTTCCTGTCGCTTATGTTCCAGCCTTTCAAAGAAAAGTCCACAGGAGAGCTGGTTTTAATCTGTAACCACCTGATCATTACTGTCCTAAGCCTCAGAGTGAGGCTTCCCTGAAGCCTGTCATCTTTCAGGGAAAGCATAAAACTGGACTCATCAGAACCCATCCAAATTTAAAAAAAAACCAGCACTTTTCCTTAATTCTACTCACCTACGCTGAAAAGACACGTTTACAGAGCTACCCCTTACAAATCTCCATTTAATAACTTCTAATTCTTCCATCCTTACTCTGGTTGGTTTGTTCTTATTGCTGTGTGATGTTAAATGAACATTTCCTTTCAACCTAGATTGCGCAATACTGTTTGTATGACTGGCCAAATGAGAGCTGAGCATCTTCCCAGATAAAAGGTGACATAAAAATATAACAGCACTTTCATCTGAAAAAATGCATAATTTTAACAGAAATGAGCAGCTCGTAACCCATAAACTTCTGTGTCTTCTTCCTGTGGTCATTTTAGCAATAGTATGTGTGTTATCCCAGACAAACTAGAAAAGGTGCTTACCAAAGGGTGCATGTTTCAGCATCTCATAAAAAAATGTAATCACTCATAATTCAAATTCGAGTATAGTTTTCCAAGCTGCAGTAATTAAAACTGTTTTGTTTACAGCAGAGAGGAAACCGAGGAATTTTTCCAAGCTATTTGCTAAAAACAACTCTTGGGGCAGATTTTCACACACATTCAGATGCCTAAAGACACCTACTGGCATTTGCCACGATTAGGTGCCAAAGTGCTGTTAAAAGCCAGACAACTCTTTGCATTGTTGGGCAATTAAATGTCTCCAAACTCCAGCCCTCCATCCTGCAGCACATGTTAACTTGGAGAAATTCCATCACCCAAATACTTGCATATAAAAATGTTCCATAACAGCTTATGAACAACGCCATAAAACCCACTGAAGCAGTAGTTACATTTGGCAGTAAGCTACTGAGTAGGACTATTAGAAAGAAAAAAGTACATACACAACACGCTAACGGTTATGCCCAAACACCGCACTTGCTGACAGCGTGTTTTCTCATCACTGAGAGCACTTCTGCCATGTTAAAGTACTTCAAGGACATGTTACAGAAGTATCGGCYGCATCACTTTGTTTTGTTCTTCTGGTAATTAATTCCTCATACTCCTGGTGAGGGCAGGAGGAGATCTGACTCTGGTAGAATGCTGAATTAAAAATGAGCAAAGCCTTTGTTTTTACCAGCAGAAGTTACGAGTCACACCTATCTCCAAATGCGTGGGAGATCTTTCGGATTTCTTGCAGAGAGCTCTGAATCTGGAATCATCCTATAGCAATCAAAAACTGTATTTTAGGTCACTTATGCTCAAGTTTTATGCAAGGCGTGTGAATAAACCCCTAACTATTTGTACATTAACAGCAGTACTAGAGTTAACCCATGGAAGCTACATGGTGAGCACAGGCCTGCTCATAGGATTATGGTTTGACTTCCATTTTCCCCAGTTCGCGACTGGAAGTTGAAGGCACATTATTTTATTTATTTAGGAAAAAGGTTTTCCATTTCTGTGAGCTCCTGTTGTTCAAATGAGAAAACTGGTTTCTTCAACAGAAATGTCAAGCCTATAACTTGACAGGGAGGCCTGCAAGGTACTACAAAAACAACGACCAACCAGTTTTTAACAACAGTAAGGTTTGGCCTCCTGCTTCAGCATCCTAAACATAATTTAGTGCATGAGAATATGAAATGAATTTCAAAAATAAGTGAAAGTCACCTGTTCTATTTGTCATATTCAAGTCAAGTAAAGAGAAACAGAAGCCTAAAAAGTAAAATACTTCATTTGTGGAAAGCCTTATAGGATAATTATGTTGACATTAACAAAGGCTATAAGTACAAATGTATATCCAGCCATCGAGCTAATCCTAGCTGAAGTTACTATGACATATACAAATACATGTGCACAGAGAACCATGTGCATGCACAGATTCACAGCCCTGTTCAACCTGAAAAACATATTTTTAAAACTGTGACTCCTCCTGTAAGGGCAGCACCAATCTGATGACCTTTACTGTTGTGTCAAATCTTTACCCATGCTGCAAGTCCAGGATTCAATGCAAGCAATTTTGAGCAACGTACAGAAAGGCAGAGTTTGTAGAGAACCTGGGTAATATATTTTCCTGATAAATAGGTTTTTACGATAGAAGTATTGCAGCTTCATTATATATCATGATGGAAAACACTGCATTTCAGTGCATCAGGCAAGCTATGCTCATTTTAAATATTAAATATAAATAGGCACATAGCAAGGATTTAACCCTGCAAGTCCTCCAGTGGAGGATCCTTAATTGAATAGCAGTTCAGTTAGATAAACCTGGTCCCAAGGAACCGTAAGTCCAAGCTGTTCCAGTTATCCTGAATATGTGTTTACAAAGCAGATCACGACTGTCCATTTGTCAAATAAGAAACATCTTTTAAACTGGGAATCTCATAAGAAATATTTCTTTTCCCTTCAGAAATATGCCAGGCTGATAAACAGAAAAGTACATCTTAGCACAGGACAGATGACAATGGCAATTGTCAACTCTCAAACACATTTTTATTTATTTGAGAGATTTCTGATATTTTACATTACTATTGAGGCTACATTCAAATAAATTTATAGGTTAAATTCTGCCTCAAAAACAAACACCCACCTCTCCTTCTAAGTCACTTAGTGAAACCCTCACTAGCACAAAACTTCCACTCACCAATATAAATTATAATGCATATCTGAAAAACAGAATTGGGCTGTGATATTGTATCTTAAGAGGACACAGTCAAAAAATCATAATACCCAAGATATCACTCCTGATAACTTCTGGAAGCCAAAGCTGATATGTTATTGCAGGCCAAAATTTTGTTTTCTTCATAAGTACACTGCCTTGTTAGTCTAGTGTCACTGCCATAACGTTTTATTTAAATAACATTTTGTATCAGGACAAATACATAGAACATAAGAATTACACAGACGATGCAACACAAGAAACTAAGTCAAGTTTTGAATCGCAGTCTCACTGTACAAAAGCAAGATGTCAAAGACTTGTGGATAAACCTATATTACAACATAACATCCTGTTGTGCCTCAATTCTGTAGCATCTCTGAAGACATCATCCTCTTACACAGAACTGGTTTTATGCTATTTAGGGACAGCAGAGAATTATTCAATGGAAGTTTTAGATTCAAGGTGGATGACCCGCTTTTGATGCTGGTTTACATTAGCGATAGTTTTGGAGATATAAATAAAGAATTCAGTTTTCAAAAGTGAAAGTTTCTTTTGAATACCTTGATTTTAAGATATTCTGTATGAGAAACCTGAGACCTGATTTTCAAAGTGATACATAAGTACAACTCCAGGCTAAGAATTACAGGTACTCAGCAACTATGAAATCAAAGCCCATGGTTTGACACAGGGTTTTTAAGAACAGAAGCACCCAAAATGTCCTTCACATCGCTTTGCTTTGAATTAAATAACTTGTTTGTGTGTGCTCTTGTCTGTATGCATACACATATCCATCCCTGACACTGCAGCTTTTAAATCTGAGCAACTTTAGCCAAAGCTACAGAACTCTTGGTGAGGTATAAAACTGAATTACCCATAGGTAAAGTTAAGCATGTCCATAAATAAGCATATAAATTGAACAAAACTGTGCCTGCAAAAAATCAGGCACTGAATTTTCTTGCTTTTGTAAGAGTCCATTAATATATTAATAGAGGTTTTACACATTTTATACACTCAGATATATACATATATTTTATCAGTAATGTGTGCTTACATACATACATATGCACACATGCAAACATATGTGTACACTTACCACGCACACACTCACATTCCCTTATCTGCACACATTCAAGTTCTTCATTTTTAAAGAAAATGCCACCATTTAATAAACACTGGAATTGGTTCCAGGTTCTCCAGGATTTTAGAATTATAGAAAAAGGCAACTGACATCTGTCATCGCATATGAAAAAAAATCAGGACTTTACAACCAAATGAAAACAAAAAGAAAGACCACACACCGCCCTCATGCTACCAGCTTTCCAATTGGGAATCAAGATATTGGAATGGATCTGGTATAAATGCAATAAGCAATGGCAGCTTTTTGTATGAATAGTTTTTACAATAACTGTGAATCTTTTGGAAGATAAATTAGTACCAATTTATGGTGAGCAAAAAGTTCTTTCGAAGACAGGTTATTGCTGAGCCCCTTTCTTCTTTTGCTCTAGCTCCTGCAAGCGTTCCTCCCGGCACTGAGCATGCTGCGTTCCCACTTTGTGGGCTGTCTCAGTGGCTGCAATGTCAATTTGTGCATATCGGGATGATCCACTCCCTGAAATACCAAACGAAATCATGTAAAAGACTATATCCCTCATATATTCCTGGGTAAAACTGACCCAGGGTTAAGCTATTGAGACAATTCTTCCACAGATTTCCTAGATGATCTTGGTCTGGTCTTAAAGCAAGCTCTATAAAGGGAGTAAGATGATAACTACAACTTAAAAAAAAAAAAAAAAAAAAAGTTTTGTTATCTACGTATTTTAGCTATCTGGTTTTCTTCAAATAAGCAAATGAACCACTTGTATTTCTGCCCCAGGTTTGAATCTCCACCCCTACTCCTCCCAGTAGAAGACAAAATTGAACTCAGCTCTCCCACCTCTGGGAGGCTTCATCAGCAGGCTACTAGTAAGTGAGTAACACCTGGTATTTGAAAAGAAAACACCATTGGTAGGGCAGTTGGCAGAGATTCTTCTTTGTCTGGATTAGGCACTCTGTGAACGTTTACCAGATCAACCACCTTCAGCCTTAGATAGAATGACAATTTAGTCCAATAATTGGCAATAAGGGAGATAAAAGCTGCTCAGTCTGTTCAGGAGCAGAACAGTTCTGCATGGGTGCAGACATAAAACTCCAGAGGCTGGGAAAACTTTAGCATAAAATATTTATGGTCATTAAAGGTACCTTCAAAGTTATACAAGTTAAGCTTAGGAGGGTAGTTGACATTTAAGAAAGTTTATGTCAGTTTATGGAATTTGGCTCTTCATTCTTAATGCCTTGGTTCACTGTCTTTAAAATGAAGATAAAACATCACTTTTACATCTCAACAGGGTGTTGTACAGAGAACTACGTTAMAGTCTGAGAGAAGCTTAGAATTACTTAACTACAGCCATATACACATCCAAAAAAAACCAATGGGAAAAGTGCTACCATTTCAAAGTTAATAAACTTGCTGAAATTAAAAGTATAAAAATTAAAATCTCAACAGCTGTACATGGAAAACCCATTAATACCAAATGTGAACAACTAAATGCCATATYCTGATTAGGGGCTTTCTGTAAGGAGGAATGCATCTCTAAATGACAATAGTAGCTATAATGCATGTTTATGTGCTAATTGTCCTAGTTAAGCATTAGAAGTAAATACCCAGATCCAGACAAAAGAATAAAATATTAAAAAAAAAAAAATATCAAATACTCGGGCTGGCTTCCTCTCTGTAGCACTTTCACACATCCTCATGGAGAGCAGATAGAAGAACACTGTGTTCTATTCTTAAGCATTTGCTGCATGGCTCCAGAGTCAGTGTCTTCAGGAGCAAGCCCTGTACACCCACACCCACAGCCCTGTTTCTGAAGCCAAGCAAGAAAAATTAAGTAAGTGTAGTCCTAATGTGTGTGATGAAAATCTTGAGAACATGAAGCAAATTACTGTCTGTCAAACTCTACAGACACAGAAATGTTCACTTTAGAAGGAGTGCATATACAATGCACCTGTCAGAAGGATGCAACATCTTATAGAACCTCATTACTTAAAAATCTTTTACAGAAGAGCTGGCAATTACCAGAACTGCCTCACAAACGTACCAGGGTTCAACTCCTCTGTTAGAAAAAGCCTATGGGTAGATGAGAAATTAAGATTCCTCATACCCCATACATTCTACATTACTGCATCCTTTGCTGTTTAAATAGTGTTGTAGACTTCCTTACCTCTTATGCTTGTGCTAGGTTCTTGAAGTTCCACTTCCATGTAATGAAGCTGTTTTTTGGAAGTAGGGCTGACAGGAATATTAACATAGGTGGCTGTCTCGCTGTGAGGTCGATCTGATGCAGGCACATCAGCTGAATAACCTACTGCCCCTTCTAAAATAAGTAACGTTATTATAGACGCTGTTTACAATGACCACTGATCCATTTCATAAAAACGCACCGTCCCATCAAATATTCTGAAAGCAAACATTCAGCAGCAGCAACTCAGCTTACCAAACAGCACATTCCTCAGTTGTAGATGGGACATGAGAAGACTAAGGTTTCTACAGAAAAGATCCTCAGAGTCTGATCAAGTCAGGATCTATGCAGAAGACCACAGACCACAGCCAGTGATCTCACTGCGTTGCAACAGAAAGCAAACACTATGCAGAAATTTTCAAACAGAAGCAATGTATGCAACACTACCTCACAAGGATTTCAGCTCTAACTCAGGTTAGTAAAGCCTTATATGAAGCAATCTATTCTAGGAAGATGTGGACTATTATATCATCCACAAGAGAGCAACCAAAATCACTAGAAGTTCAGAAAGTATGTCCCGAAAACAGGGACTGAAGAACTGTGTCAAGCAAGGGGAAAGCAAGCTTGAAGAGACATTGACAGCTTCCCTGCACTGAGTTGAAAAAGACAGGAATGATACCAAGTAGGGACAGACCAAGTAATAAAATACTTCAATTGTGGGAAAAAAGTAGAAGATTAGACAGTGGGAAAAACCTTTCTAATAGTAAAAAAATCACAAGAATACTAGAGGAAACCCCACAGAGGCTGAAGAATTTCTAAAAATTTAGAAATCTAGAAATTTCTAAAAAAGAAATAGACTAACACCTACTAGGAAACAGTTTTCTGTAAAGTGATTCTGACTTAAAGACAACTTTTTTGTCTACTGGATGAATTCTCAAGACCTCTTCTAGCCCTACTTTCAATTATTCTAATCTTGTCAGAAGTGAATAAGAGAGAAGGTAGAAGGTTCCTTTCACTGGGCCAACCAGGCATTTCAGCCTTCAACCCCTTCCTGACATCAGGCACCTACATCAATCCATGAATACCAAGGGACTTCCCAGAACTACCTGGGCTACAGGAGACCCAAATACAAACCTGTATTCTCTCTGTGCTTAGGCAAGGCTTTGAGTCACATTTTCATTGTCCTACTCAGCAGGCTAGTAATCACCTGCCTGTCCAGTCCAGTTGAAGTTCTTACCCTTAAACACTTTCTGCTGTTAAGTCAATTTGGGACAAAGGAGTGCAGAGGAAAAATGGTATCACACTCAGCTTCTCCCTTTCCCTGAAGTTCTCCCATTAAGCCCTTCCTTGTCCCCACATAAAACTCATATCAAAACTTTATTTGTCCAAATCACTGCTTTTCTTTTCTGCCCATTCAGACACTGATGAGATGTGACTGGAGAGGCAGGGTGATCAAGTAGGTGATCAAGGCTTTTATAGCACAGGAAAGAATGACTTTATATATCCAACCAACAGCAGCTGTGAATAACCATTAAGGGGAATGTTTTCTTCTTCTTGGACTGTATTATGAATAGCAGAGATAACTCATACAAAGTCGGGCAACAGTAAGAGTTGTCAGAGGTTACAGCAGGTTCCAGGATAATGGAATTTTTCCAGGCTTAAGCTATTTACATCAAAGGAGTCTACTGTGCAGTCCAAAATCTTAAAAGCCTAGAAAGTTTCTGACAGATTTTCATAAAGAAAACATAGAATCATAGAATCATTTAGGTTGGAAAAGACCCTTAAGATCATTGAGTTCAACCGTTAACCTAACACTGCCAAGTCCACCACTAAACCATGTCCCTAAGCACCATGTCTATACGTCTTTTAAACACCTCCAGGGATGGTGACTCAACCACTTCCCTGGGCAGCCTGTTCCAATGCTTGACAACCCTTTCGGTGAAGAAATTTTTCCTAATATCCAATCTAAACCTCCCCTGGCGCAACCTGAGGCCATTTCCTCTCGTCCTATCGCTTGTTACTTGGGAGAAGAGACTGACACCACCTTGCTACAACCTCCTTTCAGGKARTTGTAGAGAGCAATAAGGTCTCCCCTCAGCCTCCTCTTCTCCAGACTAAACAACCCCAGTTCCCTCAGCTGCTCCTCATGAGGATTGTGCTCTAGACCCTTCACCAGTTTCATTGCCCTTCTTTGGACACGCTCCAGCACCTCAATGTCTTTCTTGTAGTGAGGGGCCCAAAACTGAACACAGTATTCGAGGTGAGGCCTCACCAGTGCCAAGCACAGGGGGACCATCACTTCCCTAGTCCTGCTGGCCACACTATTTCTGGTACARGCCAGGATGCYRTTGGCCTTCTTGGCCACCTGGGCACACAGCTGACTCATATTCAGCCGGCTGTCAACCAACACCCCCAGGTCCTTTTCCACCAGGCAGCTTTCCAGCCACTCTTCCCCAAGCCTGTAGCATTGCATGGGGTTGTTGTGGCCAAARTGCAGGACCCAGCACTTAGCCTTGTTGAATCTCATACAATTGGCCTTGGCCCATCAACGCAGCCTGTCCAGATACCTCTGTAGAGCCTTCCTACTGTCGAGCAGATCAACACTCCCGCCCAACTTGGTGTCATCTGCAAACTTACTGAGGGTGCACGCGATCCCCTCATCCAGGTCATTGATAAAGATATTAAACAGAACTGGCCCCAATACTGAGCCCTGGGGAACACCACTTGTGACCAGTCACCAGCTGGATTTAACTCCATTCACCACAACCCCTTGGGCCCGGCCATCCAGCCAGTTTTTTACCCAGTGAAGGACACCTGTCCAAGCCATGAGCAGCCAGTTTCTCCAGGAGAATGCTGTGGGAAATGGTGTCAAAAGCTTTACTACAGTCTAGGTAAACAACATCCACAGCCTTTCCCTCATCCACTAAGTGGGTCACCTTGTCATAGAAGGCGATCAGGTTAGTCAAGCAGGACCTGCCTTTCATAAACCCATGCTGACTGGGCCTGATTGCCTGGTTGTCCTGTAGGTGCCATGTGATGGCATTCAAGATGATCTGCTCCATAACTTTCCCCAGCACCGAGGTCAGACTGACAGGCCCGTAGTTCCCCAGATCCTCCTTCCAGCCCTTCTTATAGATGGGTGTCACATTTGCTAACCTCCAGTCAACTGGGACCCCCCTGCTTAGCCAGGACTGCTGATAAAGGATTGAAAGTGGCTTGGTGAGCACTTCCGCCAGCTCCCTCAGTCCCCTTGGGTGGATCCCATCTGGCCCCGTAGACTTGTGTGTGTCTAAGTGGTGTAGCAGGTCACTAATCATTTCCCCTTGGATTATGGGGGCTTCATTCTGCTCCCTGTCCCTGTCTTCCAGCTCAGGGGGCTGGGTACCCAGAGAACAACTGGTCTTACTATTAAAGACTGGGGCAAAGAAGACATTAAGTACCTCAGCCTTTTCCTCATCCTTTGTCACTATGTTTCCCCCCGCATCCAATAAAGGATGGAGATTCTCTTTAGCACTCCTTTTGTTGCTCATATATTTATAGAAACATTTTTAATTGTCTTTTACGGCAGTAGCCAGATTAAGTTCTAGCTGGGCTTTGGCCCTTCTAATTTTCTCCCAGCATAACCTCACAACATCCTTGTAGTGCTCCTGAGTGGCCTGCCCCTTCTTCCAAAGATCATGAACTCTCTTTTTTTTTTTTTTTTCTCCTGAGTTCCAGCCAAAGCTCTCTGTTCAGCCAGGCTGGTCTTCTTCCCTGCCGGCTCATCTTTCAGCACATGGGGACGGCCTGCTCCTGTGCCTTTACGATTTCCTTCTTGAAGAATGTCCAGCCTTCCAGGACTCCCTTGCCCTTCAGGACCACCTCCCAAGGGACTCTGTCAACCAGGCTCCGAAACAGGCCAAAGTCTGCCCTCCGGAAGTCCAAGGTGGCAGTTCTGCTGACCCCCCTCCTTACTTCTCCAAGAATCGAGAACTCTATCATTTCATGATCACTGTGCCCAAGACGGCCTCCAACCATCACATCACCCGCAAGTCCTTCTCTGTTCACAAACAACAGGTCCAGCGGGGTGCCTTCCCTGGTTGGCTCACTCACCAGCTGTGTCAGGAGGTTMTCTTCCACAGGCTCCAGGAACCTCCTAGACTGTTTCCTCTCCTCTGTCTTGTATTTCCAGCAGACATCTGGTAAGTTGAAGTCCCCCACGAGAACAAGGGCTAGCGATWGTGAGACTTCTCCCAGCTGCTTATAGAATATTCTGTCTGCCTCTTCATCCTGGTTGGGTGGTTTATAACAGACTCCCCATGATATCTGCCTTGTTGGCCTTCCCCCTGATTCTTACCCACAAACACTCAACTCTACCAGCACCATCATTAAGCTCTAGACAGTCAAAACACTCCCTAACATAAAGGGCTACCCCACTGCCTCTCCTTCCTTGCCTATCCCTTCTGAAGAGTTTATAGCCATCCATTGCAGCA
>JAYKAV010002837.1:759622-821007 GCA_035582835.1 Phoebastria nigripes | reverse complement strand
GAAGAAATTTCCTTATCTTCATCAAACATCATTCTCAGAAATTATTCTCAATTATTCTGTCTAAAGTATTTCAAACAAATTTGGCCTGACTGTGCCAAAAGGGATTCAGCAGAACCATAGCATTGAAAACCTACATCCCAAATAGTTAAAGTTGTAAGCAAATGACAATCTTAAGGACTGATACAGAGTCATGAATAGTCATGAAGGAAAAGATAGTTTTTAAAGTCTTTCTATACACTGTTAAAGTGACGTAGCAGGAGTTTAAGTGAAGTCTCCCCAAAGCTAGCTAGCATGAAAACTAGCAAACTTCTCTATAGAGCTAAATGGTTGAAAGGTTTCAGGAAGCTGAATGTCATACCTGATACAGACAAGCCAAGTGATTTTCCTGAAAACTAAAAAAACAGACATACATTAATTCATGGGGCTTTGTGCAAGAAAAGCAAAAGCAGCACATAGAACAAAGAAACCCCTGGCAACAATCAAATATTCTTGCTATAACTTGACTCAAAGGAAAAAAACAAACCACGAACAAAGTTGGGCAAACTGGAATGGAAGGAAAGGAAAAGTCTTCTGTTGTTTAGTCTGCGCTGTCTTAACAGAAACTGTGCTTTCTTTGTAAATACAGAATTCCTTGGCTTTTCGTTTTTCCTTCAAATAAAAAAAAAACCCTCATTAGACACTGAAAACTGGCTTGTATTTGTTTGAAGAGAAAGGTTTATTTGAAAAGCACAAAACAATCAAAAGCTCCCACTAAGAAAACAAGGCACGCACAGAGAGCCATGGACAAAGACAGTGCTTTCAGCAGTCCGATCTGGGTGGACAGAGGTAGAAGATGCTTACAAGAGGGGTCAGAGGGCCAGAATTTGAGATCATTATGGAGGGAGAATTTGGGAGAAAAACAGACCAAAATGCACGGTTAGAACATTCTGAAAGGATCATGATTGCTTGAAGAGAAAGGGGGAAAAAGGTAGGAAGAAAAAAAGATAGTTAAGCAAATAACAGGAGAAGAGTAAAAGAGAAAAATGCAGTGGCACTGAAATGACGGGGAAAAGAAAGGAAAAGATCATATAATTGGGGAGGGAAGAAGAAAATTATATTTGAAACTGGTGTGTTAGCCTTTCTTTCAGCAAGTGTTAGTTATTCATATTTTCTACCCTATGTAGGCACCATTCTCAGAAACGTGCGATAACGCAGAAAGAAAACCAACACCATAAAGACAGCCCTGAGATAAGTGTATGTGTGTGAGCATGCAGTAAAGTTGACATGTTCAAAAGGCACCATCTCAAAAATAAACATTTAGAAGAGATCACAACAAAAAAGGAAATGGAAAAAGAAACAGGAGATGTTAGTGTCCTCTAATGCAACTGGCTCCAAAGATCTTTACTCACCAGGTTCCTCAGGGCTAGTAGGAGTGCCAGGTTCTGCAGGAAGTGTTAGCATCTCATAACCACCTTTAGGACCTAGAATACAGGAACACTGTCAATGGCTTTGGATTTAGGAATTTGCACAATGAAAACAAAGCATATGATTTTCTGGTTTTGACTTGTAACCTTCTAATCTGAATAATCATACTGAATAATCTCAGAAAGTATAAACAGTGGTTAGTGTTGACTTTTCTGTGGTGGTGATGCCAGCATTTTCTAATGAGTGTAACACCAAGGAAATAAATGTCAGGACATTTTTACAAGTATTCACACTGAAGGCCACTGAAGTCAACGGTGTGTTCTGCCGTACATCGATGTGGGAGCAAAGCTGTGTTGAATGCATGACTCAGGGAGAACTACGTGGGTGATCTTGGGAGCATCTGGAAGACTCTTGTTAAAATTCCACCTCCAGCATGATGGATAACTTCTTGATTTCTGACAAAGCTCTGTAGAAAATGCTTAAACTAGCCCTTCCAAAGATAACTTTGCTTTCCAAGTGCAAATCATCATCTTTGCAAGAAGCCAGGTTGCACAACATCACTGGTGCTTCCAGAGCACTAAGCTGAAAAAAGATGCCCAGGTTCTCTCATGATCTCGGGCTCCATCCCAGTTCAAACAAGGCAAGCTAAAAAGCTGTGCCCATAGAATGAACATATTGGGATTCATTTTGAATGACAAACACGCATAATTTTATCTGCTGGTGTTGTTTCTTTCTCTATTATCATGAAGAAGTATCTTTAAATGTGGTGGGGTTTTTTTCCTACCATGTCATTGCTAGGGTACAGGATTTCTCATGGCCTGAGGTGTTTTTTTTGTTGGTGGGTGCCCTTTGTTAAAGTGCTGGCAGTATTTTACTGCTGTGAATAAGATTACTGCCTATGCTCTGACACTTATCTCATCTGTCACTGCCTCTTCTAAACTTATCCCATCTGTCAATGCCTTTCTAACAAAAACCCTGCAAAGCAAAAACGCAAAGAAATACATTAAGTCTTACAATAGGGAATCAAGTCATACATTACCTTTAACATTTTCTGAAGTTTAAAATAATTGAATTTTAAATTAATTTAAATTTACATGCACACACACGCCTCGTAACCACTTACACTTACCAGCTTGGAGACTGTGCCCTCTATGTACTTTCAAAGACCCAGAAGCTGCCATGACAGAAGCACCACCTGTTTTCAAAGAGAGATAGTCACATTAAATCTAAATACCTGTTGCTATTTTTAGATATCTGCTGTGCATCAGCATTTTTAGTAGATGATTCTGAAACATCAAGAAAAATTTCAGTAAGAATTACAAGTCATTGTTCTTGATTTAAGCAATATTCCTTTTTTTTGCTAAATTCTTTATCCTGAGATTGTGGCATTATAATCTAATTTTGTTGTTTTCTTTCTTTAGAAAAAAAGGATGCCTTCTATAAAACTTCAGGGTACTGGCCTCCCTGTTTGTGGTGAGTACTACCTTACCCACAGAGATAGTCGTCTTGAGCTGAGAAGTAAAATGGCAATGAAAACCGAGTGGGGAGTTGCCTTTGCAATCCATAACGTAGCTTTGGCAACCACAAAGTTCAAAGTGTTCCTTAAAATCTCATCAGACTGGATCCAAAGCCTATTAAAGTCAATGGGAAGAACTATATCACACTTCAGTAGTCCACCATCCAGTTTTAGACATGCATAAACTGGGGCAGGGTGAAGGGTAGGCAAAGGATCTAGCTTCCATGGGGTTTGAATCCAGGTCATAGCTGGTCCTTGTGAAATACTGTTCCAAGTGTTACAGCCAGGAAAGCTTTACCGAGGGCATGTCAGATGGCACAGTCAGTCTCCTTTCCCCAGCCCTATTCAGATCAGCAGGAAGCTGTCCCAGGTACAGTATTAGGTACGGAAGTTTGAGGAAACGAGCTAGCAACTCGGAAACCTACAGAGTGGTACGCACGTAGTGTGGTTTCTCTACGTACACACATCCCTTCTTCATTTAACCAGCAAACTAATCAGCATTATACCTACCTGTTCAGTTAGCATTAGCCCTATCCAGCCGTGAATGTCTTGTCTCTACTGTGGTCACTGTGGGCACCTTAATCAAGATGAGTGGCATTTACTTCCTCACATGAATAATTTTGAGGGAACTTCTTGTGCAAGTAGGTGGTACTTAACAGAAATAGGGTAGGAGGCTGCGTTTATGAGTAACCCTGCCACTGGTGACAGGGCAGCTGTGCCGTGTGCTGCTGGGTGTTGGGGATCAGGTATAAAATTAACACTCTCTTCTAAGCTGATGAATAGCCTCTGAGCAGGTGAGACACTTCTCTGCAAATTATTTTTGAAATAGTGTCCAAAAATTACCGTAATTCTTACGCAACATGAAGAAATTCTATAAAATAAATAGCAGACTCAAATACCTAAGAAATCTGCATGACCTAGGAACCTAAAGAAAATGGCAATTTATTATTTTTGCCCCTGTATAAAGTATACACTCATACAATTTTTTTTTTAAATCTAATAATTTCCAAGCTTATAAAATTATTCCTACACTTTTATAAAATAAATTGAAATAAAAACCAGAGATTATTTCACTTAATGAGGACAATGGATTAAAAAAATAATAAACACCTATTTCAGAAGTGCACAACTGAACTAAAACCTTTAGTTTTGTAGTCTTTGTTACACTGAAGCATCTATAGGGTAATCCAAGGCTACAAAAACAATTTTCAAGCATACCATACTGAAAAAATGTTCTTGTATTTTAACAAATGAGATCAGATTGTAGAACCTTTACATACTCCGGTGAGGACTTAACTACTAAAAACGTTATTTGCAATTTTGTTTTTAGCAAGACTGCTGATAAAAATAAATGCAAAAATACGACAGCCCTGGACTAGCTGATTTACTTATATTTTCACTGTAACTGATTTTCCTTTTTCTCACCTCAGAGCATCCTGTCTCTGCATTAAGAATATCAGAATAYGCTTTATGCAGCTGAAAGCCTTACCTTACTTTGAAGAAAGACCACAGCTTTATGCTAATTGCAGCTTCATCCCAAAACTAGTGTGGGGTTTTTTTCCTCCCTCAAAAACTTAATGTGATTCAGCAGAAATCATTCCTGAGGAAACGTGGATTTTTAAGCAACATTTTTAGGATTTGTGAAAAGCACACAGGACAGGAAAGGAGATTTAAAACAATAAGATGTTCCAATCCATTTATGGTCAAGTTGAAGTTTTCCCATTTGGAGGTCGTTTAAAAGAACTATGTTAATGCTTCAGGGTTTAACCTGTTGCATTTTCCTCATTTTCAAATCTGGCAACTAAAAATATTTACATAGTCAAATCTCTCATGGAATTTGTTTGAAGCTTTGAACTGTGTCATATAAACACATGTCAACAGAGATCGACCTAGATATTTTTTTCCTCCTTCTTTACAGCTACCATATAAACTGGTTTGTTTCTCATTTATGAATCCTAGGATAACACTTGCAGGAATGGAAAAAGCAAGTTAGCAAGATAAATTTCTGAACATATAAAGCATCCAGCAGGAGACAGACACTCTCTTCATCTTATAAGGGATTGTTAAGAATAATTTTTTAGTTTCCCCTGCCATCCAGTTCTGTGTGGCTGACTTGCTCAAGTCTTTGTTAAAACTGAGTAGCTCATCAGCAGAGTTATTTCTGTTCTACTTTCCTCAATGTGTAAGAGGAAGAAGATATTCAAAATGTGACAAAATGAAAATATGCTGCAGAACATTTTGCATTCCTACATATGATTAGACTCAAATGTCTGATGTAGCTCAATGAAGACAACCACTATTTGAAATATTTTTCTAGCTTCATAGTCATTTCTTTATCATAGATTCATAGAATCGTTTAGGTTGGAAGAGACCTTTAAGATCATCAGGTCCAACCGTTAACCCAGCACTGCCAAGTCCACCACTAAACCATGTCCCTAAGCACCACGTCTGCACGTCTTTTAAACACCTCCAGGGATGGTGACTCAACCACTTCCCTGGACAGCCTGTTCCAATGCTTGACAACCCTTTCGGTGAAGATTTTTCCTAATATCCAATCTTATGCCCACTCTTCAAAAATAAGCACAGTTTACAGCACATGTGCTACAAGAAAGAGCCATGAAAAAAAATTAACAAATGAGAGGGAAGCTGGAATACATGCTATAAACTGAGCCCAGACAGTTTACATTTTCAAATCCTGTCACCTATCATTACATGGCCAGTGAGTAGAGACATGCAATACTACACTGCATTTACCAAGTGATCACTTCTTACTGCCCAGCTTCTACTTTGCCTTTACGGAGTAGATCACAAACTCTGCAGGTCTGGGCTATTAAATTTGCTGACAAGGAGTCAGGACAGGAGAAAACACTATGGTCTATGATAAATTCTTGCTTCTTATTGAATTAAAACTACCTTTATTATGAAGTACTTTGATCCACTCAGCCAAGCAACRTTTCCACCTCCTCCTTTGAAAACAGATACCTTGCTTAAAAGAGCATCCAAAGCCTAGAGCTACTGATTGACAGGAGAAATACTGCAAGTACACCAGGAGGTTTTTTCATGTAAATGTAATAAAAGACTTCCTGGTGCTGTATAATTGCCCTATAAAACTTCCCTAAGTTTGTTACTCTTCAATTTTCAAAGTGATTTCAAATATTTTCTGCCAGACAAATGGCATTATCTGCAATACATAAAAGCTGAAGGGGATGCTTAAAAATGCTTACTTGCTCTACAGATTTCACTGTATTCGGAAATGCCTCCTCTCTAACAGTCAACTTCAGAAGCAGTAAAATCACTCAAAATTAGAAATGCATTCAAGCACAGCAACTGTTCAAATATTGCTCCACAAAGATGCCTGTTTAGCGTGTCCAAAAGAATCACCTAATACCTCTAGCTATTATTCATTTTCCGGTGCTGTAGGACCACTCCAGCCCAGCCTCCCATCCTTAAAAATGCAAAAGTGTTAAGCTAGAATCATTACCATTTTCCTGTACCAGGAAACTCAGTGTCTGTTTTTTTGAAAAATATACCTTCAAAGATGCTTTACATACATTTGCTCCAAAAATCTTGATGCATCTGAAGCTCAGAATCTACATTGGCCAAGAATGAAGGTCACATAATGAGTTTCCTTAATAGAAAAAAAAAGAAAAGCTGAAATAATCACTATGTTTGCAAATAAGGTTCCTCACCTTTGTGTTCTAGAAGGCTGGGATATGTAATTTCCCCAGGTTTCAGTTGTCAGAGAAGGCATGGGGAAGCAAATCAGGAACACAGAAAAGGCAGGACTAGAGGGTCACTGTGGCATGGACTTACCACCTTCTGTCACCCCCAAAACAGGGAACAGGAACCTGCTGGACCTGCTCAGCCCAGAGGATGAAGCAGCAGCATTTGGATCATTCACTGGCATATGGTTTCACCGCAGTGACTTTTTTTTTCCCTGCTCCTGTCAGGCCCCAAGTAATTCAGAGAGTCACTCAGGCCAAGGTTTAGCTTGTAAATGCAATATGTATTTTAATCAGCTTACTTAAACCACTTTTTCTGAGCTCCTATTTTTCTTCCCCTATGGAATTATTTTGAGTGCACTTATAAAATAAAGCACAATCAAGAAAGAGCATGTCATATTATGGCAGGGTTTTATTAATCAGTTTCTCATTATAATAATGCTCTTCTATTACAATGTTTAGCCCTATGAGGTATGACGTATTTATGGCGGACACTGTTCAGAACACAGTCCTTTACTGGCTCAATAAAATTATTATAGTGTACTTTGTCTTCCTACATCTGAAGAGCTGACAACACATTTCCTGAAAAAAAATTTGTGAATTATAAATTATTTTCAACCTAAACAACAACAACCAACACAGTATGGCCCAGATTCTTCTTTCTCACTGATCTTAATTAGTTCCTTGAAAGATTACTCCTAAGCTTGGAATAGAAGTATCAGACTGCATAGGTTCACAATAAAAATTTTAAAAATGCATGAAAGAAAACCTATTTTTCCATCATAAAAGCTAAACTGTCAGACAGCTGAGTTCATTTTCAGACCCATCACCTGTTATATACTTAATTTTATTCTTTCTTTTTATGTCCCTACCTTGACTCCTGTCCTGGTTTTGGCTGGGATAGAGTTAATTTTCTTCCTTGTAGCTGGTATAGTGCTGTGTTTTGGATTTAGTAGGAGAATAATGTTGATAACACACTGATGCTTTAGGTGTTGCTAAGTAGTGTTTACACTAGTCAAGGACTTTTCAGCTTCCCATGCTCTGCCAGGTGCACAAGAAGCTGGGAGGGAGCATAGCCAGGACAGCTGACCCAACTGGCCAACGTGGTATTCCATACCATATGATGTCATGCTCAGTATATAAGCTGGGGGAAGAAGAAGGAAGGGGGGACATTCGGAGTGATGGTGTTTGTCTTCCCAAGTAACCGTTACGCATGATGGAGCCCTGCTTTCCTGGAGATGGCTGAACACCTGCCTGCTGGTGGGAAGTAGTGAAAGAATTCCTTGTTTTTCTTTGCTTGTATGCGCGGCTTTTGCTTTACCTATTAAGCTGTCTTTATCTCAACCCATGTGTTTTCTCACTTTTACCCTTCCGAATCTCTCCCCCATCCCAATGGGGGGGAGTGAGCGAGCGGCTCTGTGGTGCTTAGTTGCTGGCTGGAGTTAAACCACAACAACTCCCTATCTACCTAAGAACAATTTAATAGAGATACAGTGTTCATAATCAGCATTCAGCTGACATTTCAGCTGAATTCCAATCCACAGCATTGTTTTATGTTTATTCCTTAATTCATCCTCTCAGAACATTTCCTGTCAAGCATTGTGTAGGTTTGGTATTACAAGCAAAGAGGTTGTCAGATAGCAAGAGTGTCTGTTGCAATGCTGATGAATTTGCTCCTATCAAATATGGAAAAAATGGAACTGCACAGACAAAAATAAAAGAAAAGAGAATTTAAAAGTCACAAAACTTAACGATATTAAAGTATGCTGCTTCCATGGGAGGATATTTGTTAACTTATTTTCTCATTCAGCTATTGATTTTTGTAATGCCAGAGCCTGCAGCGCAGAAGAACAGGGAGATCAGACCTCCCACTATAGATGTTTAATTTGGGTGTTGAAATGCCCAAGGTTGGGTCTGGCTCCTGGGAATGCCTAGGCAATCAACTTTCCTGTACCTAATGGGAAGGGACAAAAGTTTCTGAAATATGGTGCATAGAGCCTGCATGAAATGCCTTCTCCAGGGATTGCAGAGGGACCCTAAGCACCTCTGCAAACCCATTCCAGCTCTCAATTTAGCTTCTCTAAATATGAGTCTTGGGATTCAGACCACTCAGTTCACTTGGAAGGGTTGGTAACTAAGGACAGAAATAATGGCATTTCTTTCCCCCCACAAAACAACCTCATGGTTTAAACATCATTGATAAAACAGGAGAGCTGTGACTGAGTTCTACTCAACTGAGAAAATTCAAATATTTTGGAGGAGAGCATGAAGACATTATAAGTAAGGGCAGGAGGTTCCTATCTAAGCTGTATCTAAACTAGAGAGGAGCACAAGATTTAAGTAACAGGCCTAAATCACAGCGAGAAACACCGCAGCTGTTAGGAAATACATTCTAAATGTAAGAATAGCAAAGGACTTCAGATGATTTAAAGTGGATTAAGGATTCTCATTGCAGAACATGCTAAACAAATACCCATCAGACATACACATAGAAGTACATCCTAACCTCAGGGCAGAGGCTTGAGCTAGACAACCCCTTCAGCCCTGTTTTTCCTACAGTACTTTGATTTACAGTACCAGAAAGATAATCAAGATAATGACAAGCTCTTCAGCTCACCATTCTGTGAAGAAATGTGCTGTCTTTTGGTTCCACCTCTCAATACTGAATGTGCATCTCATTCATGATCCCTTAATTTAGAACACATAAGCAGCTCCTGAGAAAAGGACCTACATACATATCTCTGAAATTGCATCCACTACATCAAGCTACAAAATTTCTTAAGCATTCATGAGAAACTCTGTATAGGTCCCATGAGAACTTCTTAGACCAAATGTACTAAACCTAGGTGCCTCCAGAATCCAGCAGTCTCAGAAACCAAGAAATCCGAATCACATTTTTGAACCTCCGTCCTGTCATGGTATCTTAAGGTCCATAATAAGCATAAATGCAGTCTATTATACTTAAAAGCAGGCATACCCACATCATACAACTCCAAAGAATCCCTTACCTTGATCTCTAGTRCAAAGCTATGATAACGATGGGAACACTTTCCTCCTACAAATGCAAGCGATCTAATTCAGTCTCTCTTTCCAATCAATCTTTATGAAGTTAGTTATAACAAAGGCAACCAAATTATTTAAACCAGGATTAGATTATTCACCCCAACTTGGTTTTTTCCATCTAGTAATACAATTCAGAATTGTTGCCACTTTTATGAACACTTTTCAGCTTGCCATTAGAATTAGACACATTTCTCTGAAGTTGCTGAGTCTATTGCTCAGCATATATAACTAACAGTAGAAAGATAATATCATCACCCACATTCACTATCAATAAACTGAAAAATATTTAAACAATTAATCCTGACACTTTAACTCCATTTCTTGCTAGAGAACTGAGGCATTCAAGAGCAAAAATTTGTACAGAACATGTGGGCATCTGTAGCACTGGAAGAAGTGGGTTTGGATTTGTACAGTGTATTTGAATGAAAATACAATACAATCCTTTCTGTGATAAAAAAGAAATGTGTTTATGACTAAGTGGACTGGTACACTAGCAAACATTATAACTGTGTATTGGCTCATTGTACGATCATTCATGCTAGTAGAGGTATCTTGCTAGGTACATGTGCAAGACAAGGTTTTGAAAGTAGTTACCTCAAATTAGTGTGCCCTTATGTTATCCTCAACAATGGATTAAAAAATTATAATAGAGAAACATAGAAAGGTTCTAATGCTGTTCCTTTAGTCCAACAGAACTGTTTGAATGACTGCTCAGCACCCAGGGACCTTCAGTTAATGGCTTGGATTAAAGATGGTGGAAGCAAAACATTCAAAGGCTACAGTACTATTTTGACAGCTTTGCAATGCCAGGTTCAATTATACTTGAAATTTTTACATATATAAAAGACAATACTTTAAAATGAAATATCTGAGGATAATAAAAATGCAACGAGACAGAGGAAAACATGGGTTTCTTTTGTATTCTGAAAAATAGTGTAGTATTGAAGAATAAAGTTCTACGGGTATATAATGAGAGCATTTGAGAGATGAAACCCCACAAAGATAGCTAAAAACTTCAGTCACTGGCTTCAGATGCTGCATTTGTCTAAAGCATTTATATTTATTCCAACAAGTATTCAGTTTTTTTCTAAAACAATATTTTCCCAGTGTACCAGACATGAAAACCCACCCACTCAAATTTCCTCAGTCTTGTATCTTCCCTTTCTGTTGATCTAAAAATCTGTCCTGTATTTCTACATTTCCAATTTGCTTAATGATAGGTTTTATCAAAACAGCTAACTCCTTCATCTGTGTGAATAGTCTGAGATTAAGTTTTTGTCAGATATTGTTTGCATCCACAATTAACTTGCCACTGAAATTAATGCAGAAATAATATTGTGCCCACCACACACAGCTACAGACCCAAGTTCCCCTGTATTTACACACACTTTAATCATAACTGCTCTGGTTTCCTTGGGTTGATTAGAGGACTAGAAACCTGAGTACCAGAAAGAAAGATAAAATTAGAGTTAATGATCCAGTTTGTGCTTCTACTTACACATCTATAAATCAAGAGTAATTCCACTGACTTGAGTGGAATAACCAGGAACAAGATCTGCTAAATGCTTCTGGATTTTCTCCTGCTGAGACAGACAAAGGAATAGAGTTTCTTTTGACCTTCTCCAGAGACACCTCCTGATCCTAGGTATCTTACTGGATTTGTTCACACAAGTATCAATCGGCTATAATTCTTTACGTATTTGCCAAGGTTTTTAAAAGTAATAAAGAAATCGAAGCACAAAAAGCTGTTCTATGTCTATTGGAAGCAGGCAATCTGATAATGTAATGGATCTACTGAATTATCAGGTAAACAGTTTAAGGAATATAAAGATGTTTAAGATACTAAACAACTTCTTTGCACTTCTTCCTCTCAAAGGAACAAGATGGAGACAGTACACAAAACCAAAGGCTTACGAAATGTTATCTTTGAAGTAAAATGATGATACAAAAGGTGCCAGACCAGTCTGGCTACAACAGAGAACTCCAGATGACCAACACATTCTACTGATCGGCAGATTTACAATGCAAAGATAATCAGCGTGTTACCTTTGCCTAAATAATCTTTCCAGGCCAGATACTCAGCTTCCTCCCTTTACTGATTTTGTCAGTCGGTCAGTAGTTCCACTGACATGAGAGAAGCATCTCAGCTTCCTCCCTTTACTGATTTTGTCAGTCGGTCAGTAGTTCCACTGACATGAGAGAAGCATCTCAGCTTCCTCCCTTTACTGATTTTGTCAGTCGGTCAGTAGTTCCACTGACATGAGAGAAGCATCTCCATGTTGCCTCTGGTAAGGAAGCATTCCTGTGTTTTTGTGTTGTTTAGAAAACACATGGATATAAATCAAGTTTCCCCTTGGTATTAACTTAGCCTAAAAAGAACACTTCCTTGATGTTCTTCAACTATGTAAGTAGAAAAAGCACTGAACAACTTTATATGGAAACCGACAATTTTGCACCTCTTTAGATTAATATATTTGTTTTTCCCTTCCTTTTGTAATCTTTGCAACCAAAGATACAACAGATTACAATGCATTTCATAATTGTCAGTCATGAATTGCAGCAGCAAAACCACCCACAAACAGGATACCTCTCAATATAGTCTTTAGTTCTGCTTCCATAAATCTGTTTCTCTCATCACAATTTGGGACTGAAGCATTATTCTTTAACAAAGCAAATAACTAAATGGCTCCTACCTGGTATAGCTGGTAAGACTCCAGACTGTAATATTGCTGTTCCCTAAAGAAAACAGAAAATTTTAGAATGAAAAATCTTCACAAGAAATAGAAACTTTACAAAATATAGGAAGAATGGCAGAGAAATCACTTCCCCGTCACAAAAGCTTAACGTGGTTTTAAAATCCAGAACAGACACAAAGGTGTTCAGAACTTGCATAAATTGCAAAACCTTTGTGTACCTTAGTAAAGGCTAACTAACTTGACTTTGGGTGCTTTGCAACAACTGTAGCAAGCATGGTGAAGCCTAGCACTATTGAATCAGCCTTGAATTAAACAGCAAAACGCAAGAAAATTTGATAGGCAGAGGCAGATGAGACCAAGTTGGAGTAACATATGTAAATTAAGGCCATACTTATATTTGCTTAAAATGGTAGGTGCTGCAAACAGACCGAAGCCTGGTGTCCTTCTGACTCAGCTCCATAAACCCAACATATTTTATCCTTGAATCCAGACTGCCTACAAATCCCACCTGTGACATCAGAGTCTTTCTAGAAAAGCTTTGTGCCATCTCAGATGCTTCACATTGTTCATACCATGGTGGTACAATGGCAGCCGGGGCACATCAAAGCAGTCAGGCGTAGAGTACCAGTGCCCATTCACACTTAAGAGTAAGCGGATTCCAAAACATGCTTGCAGGCCAGGTTTCTCCCCAGCTATACTATCTATGTCATTCAAAGCTGATCTGGAGGACACTCTGGCACCTCCATCTCCAGATGGTATCAAGGCTGCTCCTGCACAGCAGCATCAATGTAGGCTGTGAAGTCAGTCTGGTCTGTGCTACTGACCACCACTCTGCCTAAGACATCTCTTTTATTTCTGTGATTTGGTGAGAAGAATAATTCTTCATCATGATCCATTCTTTTTGATAAATAAATGTGTCTTCTGGACTTTGAAGTGGAAAAACACTATATAATTACTGGAGCTGAGCAATAACACTGCTTAATTCCAAAGCAATAAAATTCCATTTTATATTGACACCTGACAGTAATTTTCTTCACCTAAATACACAGACTTGTGACCTGTGATAACTCTCCATTTCCTATGCTTTCTTAAAAAGTGGTGGCTTTTCTGACACACTTAGGACTTTACACATACATTACATATATCTTCCCCCTATACAGGCACTGTGTTGACTTCCCAAAATTTCTCAACAGAAAACAAAATAGATTATTTACTTATTATCCATGTAGAAGTTCAAGTCATACTAATTCCTGCACAACATTTTCTTAAGGCAAACATATTAAGACATAAAGCTTATTACATGTGACCATCATGAAAAACTCTCAGAGCTAGCAACTAGATCCAACTTCAGTTAAAGTAGGTGGAAAGGCTTCTTTTGGTTTTGATGGATCTTGCAATGAACAAGAAAAAGATTAGAAAAGATTACACTAATTCTGTTTCAGCCAATAAAATATACATTAAAAGAGCTTAATTGGACCAATTGGGGGGGGGGTAAGGTTTTTTTTGAAATACTGTTTTGAAATCTGCAACACAGAACAACTTTGAATAGTGGAATAACACATGACATACGGGATGTTTCTGCCTGATCCTATTGCAAACATGGAATCTACAGCTTCAGTATTTACTTGAGCTTTTATGCTAGTTGTATATTTTAATATATGAGACACTGAATTTGAGCAACTGTTCAGAGTAGAAGTAGAAGGGAAGGGGAGGAAATCAGAAACATGGCCAAGATTTCATTTCTGAAAGAGAAATAACATCCCACAGCATTTCAGAAAAACAGCATTTTATTAATTTAACCATAGTGGATGCTATTTATTTGTATAGTTACTGTGTGCCACCACAGAAGATGCTACTTTCATTTGGGGAATATGCAGAAGTATCCCCACAGATAATGGACAGAGGACTTTAGAGTCCATTATGAGCAATATTCTGTATATTTAGATAACAATATTTTTCCATTACAATAGAATTTCTACTAATTTTTTGTTGTTATTATTTATAGCAGACTTGAAATATGCTTTTTCCTGCCCCCAATAATTTATTAGGGGTTTACTAATATAGAATATAAAAAAATAATTTCCCTGACTTTGGTTATGTCTGTGGATGTAAAGCAGATTATGCTGCCTCTGAAGGTAGCATCTGCTAGCTTACTTAATGGAATAGAAAGTGGCAGACTGCAGTGCTGAAATGCATAAAAATCAAATCTTGCTAATGAGAAAGGATCTTACAACTTTCTGGCAACTTTTTTGCTTTTAAAAACAAAGCTTTTTTTTTTGGTAACTTGTGGGGTATGGGGGAGGACTGTATGTTACTTAGTTCACAAAGTCAATCAAAAGTTGTTTCGGGAGAGGGAAAAAAAAAAAAAAATCTTTGTCTTCCTCACCTTTGCCTCTAGATTCATTAATCTGCACAGACTTGCTGTCATTCAGGGCATGGGCTTGATGCATGAAAATAGATAGCAAGTCAGAAAAATATTTTTAACTCTCTTCCTATAAATGCATTACACATCAGAATATCCTAAATTATGGCAAAAACATGGATAGAAATAAAGTATAGAAAGCAGAAAAACTGCAAGGAGATTGAAAGCTCTTTGAAGAAAGAATGGCATTTTGGTTCTTTGTTTATACAAAATCTCCCAGAGAGGAGTCCTCTTTCATCATTACAGATGTTACAAGCAACAGTAATGCAAAGAAACAAAGAATAAACTGAATATTTTTATAGTAATCGGTTTTCTTCTCACCTTATAGCAAAGTTGTTATTTGCAAAATAGCATATGCTCCTACTTGCTAAACAGCTCTGCTCCCCCTGTAAATTCAAGTTATAACTACTTGATTTACTTGCAAATTAAGTTTTGCTGGTTTTCCCTCCTCTCAGTGTTGCACAAGTATTGCACTTCTGCAAGAATGAGGATTAAAAAGTTGGCAATGCCAAACTGTTAAAAACATTTCAGTTGCAGAAATGTTTTTTTGATGATGTGCTGCTTAATGCAAGTTAAAATCAATCAGTGGGGCCTTCTGACCTCTGAATGTGAGTGAGAATTCAAACCATCATTTGCCTTTTATTCTGCGCATCATATATGACATGGAAATAACTGAAAAATTAGAGAGAGATCATTTTGTTAACATAGGTACAGTTTGTTCAACAATGGAGTCTTATTTCATGCCTGGAACTCCTAGTCACTCTTATAAAATAAATTCTAAAAAGTTTTTCATTAAAATGTACAAATTAGGTAAAATGAGAAAATTGATAAAGGCTAGACAGATAATATCAAGTAAATATACTTTCAAAGTCATTATTAAAAGATTAGATTATACTTGACAAAGAAAGATGCAAAAAGGCAAACAGAAGTTAGATGTGTGAAATTACATCAGATGTGGGACACTGATAAAATATCATTGAAATTATAGTGAATAGATGAAAAACAACAAATAACTAAAAGAATCAGATGTGATTAGATAAAAAAAATGAGTCTGAGATAACAACAAAATAAAACCAGCCTTTTGTTAGCAAGTGATTTTTCCAGACTATAAGATTGTTGTCTTCATTTCCATTTCAATATATCATATTCTATTATTTCTGCAATTCTGAGGCCTCCTGCTGCAATTCTTTGTAAGAGAGAGACTTCACTAACTTACAGTGGCTACCACTAAGGCAACTGAGTGGAAAGAACGGTATCAGAGACTTAAAAGCTATCTTTTTTGAATTGTACAAAACTCAGACAAAAAATGCTTTTGTCTGGAGGAGAAACTTTTTAAATTATTATGGCATAATGTACAAATGTAAATGCAAGGGTTTCAAATGCAAAGTATAATACATATCTCAACCTACCATACAATTACACCAAAGAAGAAAAGGAGTAAGTGACCTCACTCAAATAAGCTTTTGTTATGCCAGCTATGAAATTCAGACAATAACTAACAAAGTGAGTATCTAAATCCTGCATAACTCATAATATTACTCATAAATATAAGTTAAATATCTTCCTAATGTAGATTCTTTTATCTATGACCCAAGAGCTGAGCACTGAAGTATGTGATGCATGGTTGTTAGTTCAAACAACCTCACCACTACAACACCCGCAGTAAACGGATATGTACCGCTTGTATATCRCACATCATGAACTACATGTCCAGGGCTATTTTAACTCTGGTAGTGATCTGGCTGCTGTCAGATGACATTCATTTTTGATGTTCTGCTTCCAAATACCTTGGGTAGGGTTCAATGATAGATGTTAGGAGAACCCACTTGTTTGATATGCTGGATCATTATTCATAGATTAGCTCTGTAGCCCTAAACAGCTAAACAGAACCTAAGCCTTGGCATTTATTTCTGTGTGTGCAAATAACCATCATAGTACATAATCCTCTTTATAATCAAAATGGGATTATTTCCACACACACACACACCCCCGCCACTGTGTATATTTGGTGTATCTTTGTCTTTCTCTCCCCCCTTTTTTTTTTTCCTTTAAAATTTCATTTGATTTCATTCAAAGTTTCATTCACTTTAAATTTCATTAAATATATGATTTACCAGATCAGTTCTCATTTTAAAAAATTACCAGACACAAATACCGTCCCATATAAAGAGCAGTATGCCTACCTTTCTCTATATACTCAAATCACTTTCCATGGACTACATACCCAATCCTGCTCCTCTGCTGCTAATGGCAGTTTTAGTCTTTGGACACAAGATCAGCCCCAAAGTCTAGATCTTCCAGTATAAGCTCCAAAGCAAGGAGCAAAGATTACTGTACTGTGCAATTTCCTATTGTTGGAAGAAGTTTGCCAGATTCATAGTGACAAGAGGCATCACAACTGCTTTGTAAGATCATCTCTGTGGTGTAAAAAAGGAGCCAGGATCTTACGAGTCAGATGGACAGAAAAAAATGAGGGAAAAAAATGAGGGAAAATATTGTCTTAAGACTAATCCCTCCCATTACTGGCTCTAAGGGTAGGAACTGATAGATAGCTGTTCCATGTAAAACATGTATTTTCAAAGAACCAAAACATTTTTGTTTCATATTTTTCCTCCTAAAAAGGAGGAAACCACACTTCCAAGAAAAAGTAGATCAGCTTCTGTAGATTGTAATGCTCAGCTGGGCTCCATCATCACTGGCAAGAGGAATGAAATGCCATTTGCCTGATAACTGTCAACATTTCAGACACACCTCATCAGTCACAGCTTATGTCATTCCCTTTGTGTATCTTTAGAAGGAAAGCTTTTCTTTCAGCTCATCTAAGTTTGGCAGCTTTTTATAGCTCCATTATTCTGAACCTAGTAAGAGTTAGGGTTCTCAGTACAGGAAAGACATGGACCTGTTGGAGCGGGTCCAGAGGAGAGCTGCAAAAATGATCAGAGGGATGGAACCCTCTCCTATAAGGACAGGCTGAAAGAGCTGGGGTTGTTCAGCCTGGAGAAGAGAAGGCTCCGGGGAGACCTTATTGTGGCCTTTCAATACTTAAAGGGGGCTTATAAGAAAGATGGGGACAGACTTTTTACCAAGGCCTATAGCGATAGGACAAGGGGTAATGGTTTTAAACTAAAAGAGGGTAGATTCAGACTAGATACAAGAAAGAAATTTTTTATGCTGAGGGTGGCGAAACACTGGACCAGGTTGCCCAGAGAGGTGGTAGATGCCCCATCCCTGGAAACATTCAAGGTCAGGTTGGAGGGGGCTCTGAGCAACCTGATCTAGTTGAAGATGTCCCTGCTCATTGCAGGGGGGGTTGGACTAGATGACCTTTAAAGGTCCCTTCCAACCCAAACTATTCTATGATTCTGTGATTTTTAGGTGTTATTTACTTTAGTCTAAGCATGTGTATGAAGTTTTGCCCCAGTCTGGGTCCTCAGACTGGAAGAAGAAAGGTTCAACATAAATGAGAGGCTCCCAGATTCTTCTTGTTATGAAAGAGGAATTCATACTCAACAGTAACAGAAGCAACTATTTGCACTGTGAGATTTTTTTTCAGCACATACCAAAAACACACTCATAAACAGAGAGGATGAATTGCAACATTGGTCAACTGTTTAATTTTCACAGAGAATATGATCTAGATTTTTTTCTCCTCTCCCTTCCTTTATTTTAAAGCTATTGTGCAGTATCAAGACCATGCAAAACATCCAGTTTTTCAAGAGAAAACCATCAAAATCATGACTCAAAATCCAGAGGACCGTCCCTGAAAAGCGGAAACTGTGAAGCAGACTTCTCCAACAATGAACAAACACTCTCCTGCCTGCTGTATATAGCTGGTGGCCCTTCATCACAATCCCTCTGGCTGCTTCACGTAGTTTCTAGGTAGAGGGAGGCAGCAGATTACAGTTACATTACATAGTTTGTGACAATAGTATCTTGAAGTGTCAGCAACTTCACAAAGGAGCAAAGGACACAATAAGAAATTCTGAATGAAGATTTTGAAATTAGCATCACAAAAATAGAAAAGTGTCAATTGCTTTTAGAAAATGGAAAAGAAAAAGTCTTGAACATGTCCGAAGTTCTGCAAAGCTTAGATATTTCAGCAAAAAGAAACCAGTCCCTAATGAAACTGACAGTTAATGTACCTTCCTCATGAGGATTAAAAGACTATGACTTATTCTTGGAGCAAATCACCAGACAACTTTAAAGCTGGAATGCTTAGGCTGCCACAGGAAAAAAAAAGTTCCTAGGAAAGGTCAGTAAATACAGACACATGGAGCAACCTTTAAAGGTCATCTGCTTTGATGGACTGTTTCACAATGCCCAGCAGTTGATCAGGTTCTGAACAAAAGATACAAAATTATTAAACTCTGAGATCCTTCCTAACAACTCCAAGTGAAACAGAAACTCCTGTCCATGCCATGCTTCAGGTGCAGGGCTCCAATTTCAGCCACAAACTTCTGATTACTCAGCTTCATCTGTCACAAGCCAACTGTCAGCTTACAGAAAGACTGCTGAAGTCAGTTCAGAAACATCTCAGTTTGCTCAGCCAAGCCCAAACATCGGCTATTTTCTGAAGCATGAAGCTGGCGATTTCAGTGGCGCTGGCAAGCCGTGCTCTGTGTCACATTGAAATGCGCCTCCTAAAACCTGTGGGATAATCACAGCTCAACTCATCTACAAGTTACAGGTGTTGTTTAAACAACAAGAGATGAGGAAGACTGAAAAGTATTGTTTCATTCTAGTCCAGATTTGTGTACCCATCTTCTCTCTCTCACTTTTTTACAGAGGAACTCTTCAGCTGTGATTTTGATAYGCTTCTGTTGAGAGAGCAGAGCCTTCTGCTTCTTGCTGTGGGCTTCCCAGCCACCCGCAGCCACAAGCTGTTTGTCACCGAATCCAGAATATGACCATTGGCATCAGAATATGACCATTAGCTTCGAAAATGACACGCCTTCCTTTAGCATACTCTGTCCATTCAAGGGAGAGAAAGAAAAGCTGGGCTGAGTCCTCTGCTACGGCTACCACAAAAGTCAGTACCTGGATCCAGCTGCCCAGCCCTCCACCCTGAGATAAAAGCCATCTCCAGCTGCCAGCTAGCAGCAACAGCCCTGAAACTCAGATGGTAGAAGTCTCAGTTGCAATGCTGAAGGGTCAAATTTCAAGCTCTGCTACTGATAATATATGGGCATGGGGAAGCTGACACAGCAACAAGAAACATGATTTGCTCTTGTCTTTTGCTTTTCAAAAACAGACCTAGAATTACTACATACCAAAGAGTCACACTAGGAGTGTGCTGAACAACTGGACTGTAATGCAATTACATGGTCACACGTCATTTTTTCCACAGGACATATGCCTCATTCACTGCACGAGAGGGACACATGTGTGGGTAAAATCAAGATGGCATGAGCACCTGTAAATCTGTCAATTCCTTAACAGTGAGGGGCTTAACTTTTCAACCTAAATAACCTCCTTTTAACATCACACACATATCTCATTATGTACAAAAGTATTCAGACAGAATTCTAGAGGAAACAGCTATGCAATTYCATCCAATACATATAAAATAACTGGTGTAAACACATCAGTGAAGTTTGTGTCTGTTTCCAGGCACTACTACAAGTCAACCTCACATACTTCTAGGCTAGACAAAAAACAAAGTCAAGAGCACGTACAGCTGCCCCAAAGCAATAACACTCACCCCAAGTAGATAGCAAAGTCTGAAGGCACACAACACCAAACCATCATAAACTGTCCTAACACCAATATCAGCTAGACAGCTCATGGTTACAGAGAAATGCCCAAAACCACAACAACTTAAGAAACATAAATAAAGACACTCTGCCACCTCACTCAAATACAGATTTTGGTTCTGTCTTACAATTTTTTGGACTAATTTCAGAACATTTGAGTTTCCCATGGTTCTTCAAAAAAATTGGTATGATGGTTCCAGATCAAACAAAATTACTAAATACTTTTGTGAATTTGAGAGTCTGTCCTCCTTAACCACAGGTAAAAATCAGATGCACTGGTTTCTATACAGGTAGAAGTACTTCATTATTTCATGGAGGTTTTGTAAAGACAGATACAGTGACAAGCTGCAGAGAGAAATACTGCAGTAGCAGACCCTCTAGGTACATCTATATAAGCAACTCAGATGAAAAGGTGGACACTAATCGTTATGAATATTACTGAACAGATGAACTCATCTAAGCTTCCTGACAGACCTCACAGCACAAAGACATTGGAGTACGATCAGAACATTTTTCACTCCCAGTTCATGATACAGGAGGACTTTCATAGCAGGAGCCATGACTGGGCTGAAGAATTCAGTCAGCCAGAAGAAATAGCTAAGCCAGACATAGCAAATTGCCTCCGAGACCAATTTTAATTCAATGTATTTGATAAACATGGCCAGAACTGGTGCAGAAATTAGAAGACAGGAACTAAAAACAATTCTTCACAAAAAATAAAAACACCATATGCAAATGTCATAGGGTATAGTCATCAAACATGACAACTGGGGCATAGCATCTCCTGATTTCAGAGCACAGAACRCTGAACAAATACACCTGTGAATTGATGCTGGATACATAATAAAACTTATTAACATCAGCCTTCACTGCCTATCTTTCACTAGATGTATCTCGTAACAATCATTCTGCCATTCAGGACATGAAAGACTCCTTAAAAAATTGCCATTAAAATAAACCATCAAATATACTCAGCTCAGAAATGATAACGTCTTTTTCTCCAACTGTGAGATTCCTCTTCAGAAATATTCAGGTCTAAGATCCACAGCAGATACCCCTGATATAATCTGAAGTTCAGCATATCATATATTCTTAGGGCCAAAATTAAGACGGCCAGTTCCTCCGGGTAGTAAGAATCAGCTACATTGTTCTCCCTGACTCCTCAGCTGAGCTGTCATGATTTACAGTAGCAGAAGATCTGTTCTGGAATTTTATGAGAAGGAACAATTTTTAATTTAAGCGTAAGTCACCCAGCAGATTTTCTAATTCAAGGTAGTGGTGTCAACTTTTTGGAGATGTTTTCATAGCAACATTACATTCCCTTTTCCCCTTTTCAGAGCCTTGTTCAGCTAGCCTCCTGTGAGTTAAAACCACCTCTCCTAAGGTACATACAGAAACTCCAGCTGTAATGCTTAAGCAAAAGAGTTCAAACACAAATTTGTCCTGACTGTTGAAGGTTCAGCAGTGCACCCACAGCATTGCTTTAACCATTCACATTTTCACAGGTGAACACGAGTGCTGTTATTCAGCATGCAGCTGAATAATAGTGTATACAGTAGCTTTAGCCATGCAAAAAGACAGGATGTGTTTCTCTTTTAGAAGTGGTATGAATAGACAGATGTTTATGAACAATAAAAATCGACATTAACTATAATAGGTTGTATATTTGTATTCTTATAGAAAGACAGTAAAATTGCAGGCATCTGTGCCTACAGCTGTATTTTAACATGAAAAGAAGATTATTTTAAACTGAATTCAGTTCTGATAACTGGGGGGAAAACATCTTTCCTATTTACACCAAAAAATCTTTTTCTTTTTCTTTTTTTTTTTTTAAATAGAGACTGGCACTTCTAAAGTCCTATCAAGTGCAATGGAAATAAAGTAATGTACACAAAGTCAGAGAGGCTTCAATTCCATGTATTCTGGTTTATATTCTATATATTCCAATTTCCAACAGGGGGTAGCATTACACTACTACAAGAACATTTGATATTTAAAATACACTCAGTTTCCCCACATTTGCTAGTCTGAGCTTCCTCGGGCAATAGATCTGTTAATTTCCACTCATTCTGCACCTAGTGAAAACCACTCAAGGCAGACACTCCAGCAAAACTACCGTACCACTGAAAAGAAGGCTCAGATGGGGCCCAAACAGGTATGAATAACAGCAGACTTGACTCTGCTGTGCAGCTAATAAGCAGTGTGGTGTTCTCATCTCAGTCTTCTTGCTCAGCATGTAAAAGAAACAGGAGAGGCAAGGGGCACGTAGACTGGATGCAACACCTCGCATGATCCATTTCTTTGTACTTAAAGTTCACAAGACTAACTGTGCCACCACTGAGTATCTTAGTACTGCAGAAATACCTGTGAAATTAGGAGGGCTTGACAAATGGGAGGTGTTGTTCTACGTTTTCTTAGAATAGCACATACCAGCAGAAACAACAGAGCTCTGCTGCAGTAGGAGCGTTAGCCCATTTCAAGATTTTAAAAGTCAATACAAAAGTACTGGTTAGCAGGAAGCTTGGAGAGACTGAAAGTAAATGAAAAGGACAATCATTAACATATACACATATGCACACATGTACTCACAAAGGGATTCAGATATCCTTGCTCTCTTGATTAGCAAAGGAGTGATTTATGGCAAATTTACATCAGAAGAGACATGTAAGACAAAAGGTCCAATAATCCATTCATTTCTTGACACTGAGACATTCCTTCTCTGATGAGGAAAGGGGATGAGCTTCAACCAACATGCATAAGAGATATTATACACTTTTCAATGAAAAATAGCTCTTATGCCACTGTACTGAGAAGTATCCTAACTTATCACAACTATTCTTGTCAAAAAGTTTCTGATTAACAGAAAATTAATTCCACCAGTTATACAAAATTGCATGAAGTATCCCTTTTACTCAAGTTTTCTGCTTGCAACAAGACTTTAAATCCAAGTCATCTATTCATGAAAAAAAGGGATTTTTTTTTTTTTTTTTTTTTTTTTGGCAAATAGAGAGTTTAACTACAACTCTATAGCTACAGTGACAAACAGTAAATAGAGAAGGGCTCAAATGTGGAAATATTTCAAAAGCTGGCAAAGTGAAATCTCTGATGTTAGCGACAAATTAAACCTACCTCTACAAATTCTTAGAGATGGAGGAAGTTTATGTTAAGCTGTAATTACCATTTTGAAACGTTCACCTAGGGACTGCCCTAAGAAAAGTCTGTTCCTTCTTCTACTTCCCCCAAAGAGTGTTGTTCCACAGTGAGAGCTTAGCTTGTGCTTGCACTAAAAATACACTTGGGCCTGTTTTGTAGCCAATGGAGCTATGCCAATTTACATTAGACTAGTTATTTGATTCCTTCCTTCCAGCCCATTCCACATAAAGACATGAAGAAAAGAATCCTTGTTATAACCTGTGCATCCTGCTCCACACAAAGAAAGAACTAGAGTGGACTTAATTATGAGCCTATGAAGAATAAAAATGAAAGCCTTGCACTATCATCTTTGCATTCATTTTCCTTCTTTTTCAACCTCACATTTACAGCTAAAGTTAGTCAGCTTCTCCCAGAAAAAAATTATTAACAAGATAATCAATGATCATCATTAGAAAGAAATGGATGGAACTAGAAGGACAAATAAGGGAGAGAAAGCTCAAAATAGTAAGATTAAGACAAGTGTTTTCCTTTATCCCCAACCCATCACTTAAATTATGGTTTGTCAAAGGCAATGAAACTATAATTAAGCTGCACAGCTTTAAAGGATACAGATACTTAACTATGCATGGGGGCTGCTCACAGGCTTCTCCTATATTGGAGAGCACTGCTATAAATTATTAGGTATAATTATTTCTGTAGTTTTCCAAAGCTTTCTATAGCAGTTATCTCCATAGCACGTGCGTTCTGCTTGACTTTGTGTCTCAAGGAATGAGATGAATCGGCAAAGTTCATCTGGAAATGTTTTCCTAGTGCTACAGAGGATTCAAGTATACAGTTACTAGCCCTGATATAGCCCACTTAACACTTCTCTGTCCTCGTAATAAACCAGATCTGGAAAAGGTTTATATTTCCTTAATATTTTCCGGGCTCAAATTTCTTGTACATTCAAAATTGCTTCCAATCAGCATTGAATTAGCAGAGGATTCCACAGAATCCAGACTACTGCAGAGGATGTGGCTAGGGGAGAGGGAATACAGCCAGAGTTCACGTCCCACTGATTCCCAGCTGTTGAAATAGTCATTTCAGTTGATTGACAGCTGGCTGCTGCAGTTTATACTGCGAATAGCCCAATATCCTCATGTGACAAGACTTAGGAGCACAAAGTCAACTTTAAAGTCCCTTTTCCATCTAGTCTTTGGACTTGTGTGGGATTGAACTGCTTCAGAGAAAGTCTCGAGGACTGCTTTCTTTCATCTATGCTGCTTTAGGAAAGGAAACATGGAAATATATAAAAGATAATGCCAAGGAAGACATACAAGCAGAGCTTGTATGCAGTAAAGGCACTTTACTGCAGCCTAGAATCTGTATGTAAGACTGGTATTCACTCACCCCATCCTGGCTGTCATTTATCACATGGATCACATTAACAGTCACTTCTTTTGATCTTAGCATCCCCATCTTGCCCGAGGAAGCTCAGTCTAACTTTTACACACACACAAAAACTACATGTTACAGACATATTGAAGCATCAAACTTCACTGGAGCTGAAGCAGAGGGATGGAAAAGCAACAGTAGCTCCACATAACATTTTTCCCCACACATCTGTCCTACACCCATGGGTTGAATTACTCCCTGAAGCAAGTTAGAGTTTTTCAAGGGACCCTTCAACAGTCAATATGTTACTATGCTAGCAAGGATGGCCAGAATGCAGGGAGGTCCTTCCCTCCACAATTTAGGAATGGAACAGAAAAGGCTGTATGCAACTAGTAAGAAGTGGAGTAAAGAGCATTTTTTACACTATAAAAAAAGATTTGCTCAGTTGCTCAGGCACAGTAACTTTAAGGTTTCATTGTGATACCGTGGTTCTGACCCAGAGTTCCTACACTTCAAGCTGAGTTTAGCCAGCACCAAAGAAACTCAACAGTAAGTATCTACTTACTTAAGATGGGACAATTGACTAGCTGAAATACTTAACTGCAGATCCTCAGACAGCTTGAACTGCTCCAGAAGTTCCCTGGGGTCATCTGCTCTCACACCTTTTAATGGGGAAGAGCTCAGAGTTTTACCTAATCCCTATTCAGGCAAAATGGCTTTTGACCTCAAAAAAAAAAGAAAAAAAAAAAAAATTAAAGAAAAAAAATTAAAGAAAAAAATCATTGCATCAAAAAAATTTGCAAAATTAGACTTGATGCAATATGCCTCTCCATAAGAATTTAAGAAAAGAATACATGAAGAAAACATAATACAATTATGTTTTTCTTTTCTTCCTCTGTTGTTACAACTTGGCTTGAATTTTAGTCATATCCTCAAGCATGTTCTTGATATCTTCGTCCTTTCTAAATGGTAAAAAATTGCTCAATCCTCCGGCTAATCCCATGCTTAGAAAGAACTGCTTTTCAACTGCCATGTCCTCAGTAGTAGACTTTCTGAATCCACTGAGTGTAAAGGTTCCTGCATTAATAACTTCTTTCCAGTAGCTCTGCAGTTGTTGAAAGACACCATTCTTCAAGCTTACTTTCACACAAAAAAAAAGTCTGTTGAAACAATGCATTCAGTGCCACTGCTCTGTGACCTTTCATTAAATAGAAAATGGCTTTGAACTGTTTGTTGAAGTTATAAAAATTAGTGATAGATTTCCCAGCATTTTAAAAAAAAAAATAATCATAGAGCAGCTGCTTCATCCTGGCAGGTTGATTTTCTTCTTTAGTAACTCTTATTAATGAGTTTCTTTTCTGTCCATAGTTCACTTGAAAGGCAAACAACTTTCTGTCTGTCTCACTGGAGCCTGGAAAACATCACATTTAATATAATCTTTAGTACTTGGATAGAATTGTCCATATCCAAAGTACTGTAGAAACACCATCTCATCAATCCTGACAATAGCCTTGGGAAGTAAACATTATCCAGATACAGATATTATACACCTAGGTAGACTGAGCTAAGCTGGTCAGAGCCACAATAATAAAACCATAACACAAAATTCCTAGATCAGTCCAAATCTCAAGCTTCTCACCTCTCTTGCACACCCTGGGGTTCCCCCTCCGATTTAAAGTGAGGCATTGTCCAAAACACCGTCATCTGCACTTTGCCATCACAAATTCCTGCCAGGAGTCTGCATTAGACAACTACCTTTATAGCACAGCATGCGGGTTTGTGAAATGATCCAACACTAAGCCAGGCAGGGCAAGAACGCCAAAGTTTAGTATGGATTTCTTCTATATTTCCTGAGGTCCAGAGCAATCAACACCACTCTTCTAGTCTCTGCTACATGGACTTTTGCAGAATTGCCTTTCTTTTCTTCTCTAGACATGTTCCCTAGCATTTCAGCAGAAGCATTCATAATTATGCATAATAAAGCAATACATAAAATTGCAAGGCAACTTTAAAACAGTCCATCCTGAAAACTGTTTGGCAGGCTTTTCTATACCAGAATGGCTTACCCACATTTTCTAACCCTCCTGCCTATGGGAAGTACTCATCCTGTTCTGAACATATAAATATTCTTCAGTGATTCATTCCTTGAATTAATTTCAGTGTATTTTTTTGTGGACCAGGTAATAAACAATCTTCTCTTCAGGGGTTTTGTTGCCACACCTGCCATTTTCTTGCTAACAAATGCCAAAATCCCATTACCCATATGAAGATGTTGTTACCATATCATTAAACTTTACTAAGCCAATATTAGACAACCTTATTTGCTCTTTATGAACCAAGTAATACAACTTGGTATAGGGTTGCACAGTTATATTAGGAACAGTAAGAATTTGCCTATGTCACAACCTCTACACGACTGATATCTTAAGGATCTAATCTGATTACAAGTCCATATGGGATATTATCAGCCAGATAATGACAGTATTTCCATAGATACCTTGAAGTAATAAATATATTGGGCATCTTGAATTACCAAAACTAATTCACTCATGTGTCTTGTCATGGGTTGTGGACAAATCTAAGCGCAGTTTGTGTAATTTTGTTGGAACACGTTTCATCCTTCTAATTTGCATACTTCCAGTTTTAAGTGGCTCTGTCAAAAAGGGTTAGTAGGAAAGGTCGCACCCCTACTGACCATCTATTTTCAATCCTCTCATCTACTCACAGTGAGCTGCTGTCAACCCTCCAGACATCCCATCCAAATGATTGCTATCCTACTGACAGTCACTGATTCCTTCTGAGCCACACAATTACTTTGATATCAGTGACTGTTAATCAAAACAGAATATTTTCTACATAGCCTTCTTTAATCCATGATCTTAAAAATATAATGTTGGTAGACATTACAAACATTTTGCAGAAATGCAAGACAAGGAATTTTTTTTTAAGGTAACTTTGTTTATGATCTTGCAGAAGGAGATGAACCACATGGGAATCAAACCTAGGAATCTTAATCCAGGGCTGCCACTGGAGTTATTTGCTTCCCTCTGAATTCAGCTCAATGTAATCCATGCTTTCCTAATCTCTTTTTGTGGTTTCTTCCTCTGCAGGTGAATTCTACTTTCTCCCTTTCAGAAAATGAAGATAGAAAGTGTCTGCTAACACTTTGTAGAATTCTGCAGAATTTTTACAGAAAGAATTGGATTTCTATTTAGAAAAAAAAGAAGACAGAAACTCAGGAAAAAAACCTTCCATTTTCCCATTTTGGCCACGTTCCAAGCGATCTGATGAGTCTCTTTACAACTGGATCAAAAACAAAACCATCACAAACCCTGCGTTCTAAAGGGAGTAATTTTTTTCCAGATTTTATTGTCAGGCTCCTCCTCTTTCAAAACATTTCTTTCTCTCTCTTCAGAAAAGCTATTGCTCGCAACAGAGGAAGAAGTAGCCATCAGCTGTAGTAATAATAAAAATGCTATTACCTAGCTTGATTGTATTTAGAGGAGGAAGTAGATTTTCCCATTTGTTCATTCTGATGGGTATAAAAGGTCAATACCATGGTTTATCAATATCTTCACTGGCTCTCTGACAGAAAAGCAATCCAGCAACATTTCTATTTAGTACAGAAGAATTAGTTCTGCTGAGCTATGTTGTCTACATTGCCTCATGTAGGAAAGATGCTCTCTTCTCTTGACATTATTAATATCATTAAACTTACCAGTGCTTCTGTGGCAGGCACTTCTTTTCCCATTACAGACCATAGGCTATCTGTTCCACTTAGTGCCTGATCCCAAGAAGTGCTGAGAGCTTAATTCTTATTATTCTGAATTCAGATTAGAACCTTTAGTCTTAGCACAAACACTGTGGGGATTCTTTCACGATAGATGGAGAGTATCTTCAGTATTATTTTTTAGATAAGAGGTAAGGCAGCCTCCTACAGTGCCGAAAGCAAGTCAGATCTGCACAGTTCTGGTGGGGTTGGCATGTCTTGTATTTTACTGTGATGTCTCAAATCCAAAGTCATACCCATTAAGTGACCTCCTCCAAGCAAAGCTTTGGAAGAGCTGGGTCACTTATATGAGCCCTTACCAGCAACAACAAAGCAAAAGGAAGCTGGACCTCTTCTTGATTATTTGGGATTGAAGCCTGTTGCCAAGAAGCATTATAATATTGTACAAAATAACAGCAGTAAATTGAGAAGAAAAAAAAAAAATCTTCCTTCCCCTGTGAACTGCTGATAAGCCACATCTCAACACAGTGCATAAGCAGATCCAACAGCACCTTAGTAAGAGGACTGGAGTTAACACTGTGATAGACTTGGGGTCCTGGCCAAAACTACAAGAAGGAAAACAAAAAAAAATCAAGCACTAAGCCTGACACTACACCCACCTCTCTTATGCCCCTTTCCTCTGCCAGTTTCAACTGGAGAACATACTTTTGCTCCAGTCTTTGATTTGCACTGTGCTGTGTGCTTTTGTCAGCACAACCAGCTCCAGAAATGACTGCATTTCATTGTCAAGGACAGCAATGATCATGGATTTCTTCTATTTCAGAAAGATGTTGTGGGGAATATGGTGTTTTTAAAGATGCCTTTGAATCTGTGAAAAGCCCCAAAAATAACACTACTTATTGTAAAAATTTCAGAGCCTTTTACAATAACTGTAATGTAAGTAAAATGCCAGATTGCCAAATCATTGTCCAATGCAGTCACTTCATTTAGTATCACATGTATCACCACCCATCATTTAGTGGTGATACGTGTTATGGAAGATGCACTTCACTACAGGTTAATGTATGACAGTCAGGACTTAAAGAAAAACAATTGGAATTAAATCTTAAAAGAAGAAAGCACAAATGCAAGTTTTCTAATTCATGCCAAAAGCCACTAAAACCCAGAATCAATGGTCATCAAAGCATACGAGAGCCTCACAAACACACTGTCACTCAGGTCAATAATACTGACAACTGACTTCCAGATTCCTCTGAGGTACAAACTGTTCCTGTTATAGTTTTGACAGTGTGTGTATTGCCTAACTTCCCAGAGGTCTGAGATTAGAGCAGAAATACAAGTAGAAACAATGCTGTAGAAGATGACAGATGCATCCTTCTCAACTGAGAATTTAGACAGCCTGTAGCTTTTTTGAAGGTGGGAGGAAGCAAAAGAAGTTACAACAACACACATCAGTAAAAAAAAAAAAAAAAAAAAAAAAAAAAAAAATCTTTGAAAAGAGATGTAAAAGGTGTATAATTACAAATAATTGTGTTCCTATACTTTCAGAGAAAGCAGGGAAATAAACACACTACAAGATAAACACATAAGGTGTTCAGTCTCGTGGAGAAAGAGGTAATGGCTCCAACAGAAAAAAAATAGCTACATTAAAGATGTATATAACAATATATTGTGATTTCTTTAGTGTCTATTTTAATACTACATTAGAAAAGTACCTGATTAAAAGCCAAAAAAAAAGGAAAACAAACATTCTCAGTTACATGAATGTGGCAATGTAGTCTGCAGCTGCTATTTCTCGAATCTCACTACACAAGTTTACACCTTATAGGCCTTCTCTTTTAACACTTTCAAAAACAGCATCTACAATGAAAGGAGACACACCAGCTACATCCAGGGTTAAGGGTTTTGTATAGGATTTGGAAGACCAAGGCTATATTCCCAACCCAGTTACAGGCTGTTCATGACCTTGGTTAAATCAGTCCAGGCAAGACCACAAAACAGACCTTAGTGCAAGATACTCTTTAGAGTTCAAGCCCCTTCTCTGCCTAAGGACACATCAGCCTTGCTTCTCTCTAGGCTTAGTCTCTCCCTTGTCAACAATGCACAATGGAAACACAGATATTCATAGTAAGCTCTAGATCTACCCACAGACTCTGCACTCACAAAAGGCTGCATGTAATTAACAAGCCCTGCAGGGACATGGTCCTGCATGATTAAATATACTGAGTAAAGTGCCTGCTCAAGGATCACAGTACAGCCGTGCACATGCCTTCCCTTACAGTTGTGATGCAAAATAAAGCAGTTTCCACAGAACAGTCTAAAAGAGGTAAATTTCCTATCAGCTAATCAAAGCAACTCCTCACTTAAACCAAGATCCACATCCCCCCAAGGCAGGTACCAGATCTCCCTATATTGTGTAGGGAAGGGTTCTTAGCCACTCAGTGCTGTGGATCCTGCTACCTGACAAAAACCCTAAACTCTTTTGTGCATCGTGACCACAGTGTTCCTGTATTTCTGCTTACTACAGATATGCTGGGAGATTCAAAGTTTGAGGCATACAGTTACTGTGATAGCAGGAACTATACAAATACCTCACAGAGGATTTGGGTAGAACCAGCTCCTAATATGGGACCATTGTCTCCAAGGAGATTTTGGTATTTTTAAATGATCAACTAAAGTAGGTGGCTGAATACCAATACAGGATTGATAACAGCCACACACAAACTGATACTTTCTTTTCTCCTCTATCGTGGCAAGTTAACTACCAAAGCAGTAATCAAGCCTATATTGCTACATACACAAGAACTCCCACTGACATAAATATGAGTTTAGGGTGAGCTAGACATACATAAAAGTCATTCCTACTAATAGGCACATTTCGAGCTGTCAACAGTGATTTGAGTATAACACTAAGTAGTGTGAAGAGACAGCCATAATCATTCCATATTAATTCAACTTGCAAGAAGATGAAGGTCAGGGGACAAAAAGCGAAGCAAAACTAAACCCAGTACTTGTCAGATGGAAAAGGACAAAACCAGTTGGAAAATAATTTTATTTTTCAGACTTCTAAGAAAATTTACAAACAATGGTGGTGTAAAAAAAAAAAAGACACCCTATAAAAAAGATTGACATCATTTCTCAAACTATAGCATCAAAAGAAGTTACAGAGCAACAAGCGTACAGTGAAATTCTATTCATCAAATTAGTATTAGCCAAGTAGTTGAAAATGTAATACGTAAAGTCTAGTAATAAATCTCTACAGCTTACTCAGAAATCCCATAACAATCCAACATTCTGAGCTTAAAACATACTTACAATACACAAAGAATTCATCTCTGCAATCATCTATAGCACTGAAATCACCTAGGCAAAAATTACATAACAAAGACATACCTTGTGAAGTTTGTAAAGGAGGACATCTTGAGCACACTACAATAACATACAACAGAAAGCAAAACACCCTGCATGCTTGCTTATTAGTCCCCAATGTCTAATACGAAATACAATATAGAAATAATAGAAGCAATATTTAGTGACTTTCTTCATGCTGGTTCTATTCTTCATCCAGAGTGAAACAGAAAGGCTTCCTTGCCCTATTTTCTGTTTGAACCTTGGCACTTTCCAACGGTATGTTCTCCCTATGTTCATCATCATCCTTGTCATTAGTGGAGCAGGTGGTTCTTAACCAAGTCAATCCCAATCACGGACACCACCATGCTTTCCACATATGCATGTCTTCATCCTGCAACCTGTCTCCAACTCTTCACATGCTGAACTCCAACACACACAGACAACATGTCCAAATCTAACCTCAATTTGCCAAAGTTTACATACAGGGCAGAAAACAAACCAATGCTTATATCCTTTATTACTGCTGTAGACTTTCCTCTACTCAGGTCACTTGCTCACTTTAAATAGTAGGCATTTAAAAACCATCAACACAATTTAATTAACAGCTTAACTTGAAATTGCAAAGGAACTCCAAACACTGGCACACTAAAGCCTTTTGAACATGAATTTGAGTAGACATGAAAACCTGGTGTCTTCATTAATCCATAAATCAACTCCTCCTGGCCCTAACTACATCTTAAACATATTCTGTTCAGAGCACAAGGAATAAGAATTATTTTTTAGTTACAGCGTGTGGATTTGTGCTTTCACTGTATTCATCATGAGAAAAGCCAAAGACGGTGTCCATTAAATACTGCTGAAATAACTTATCTTGATGGTTCAGGACAATGTATCAAAAGGTTATTTTTTCTTTCAAAAGTAAAAACAAACCCATGAATCATTCCATTTAATGAGACTTCTTTCCCGAATGCTTACAAATGGGTAGGAAAAAAAAGAAGCAAATGTGCATCTCTCATGCTAAAACAGGAGTTAGTAAGAGTGTTGCACCAGTGTTTCTCTCACTAAATTTGTTTAAATATTGAAAATTCCTGAAATTCTTGCCAACTGATATTAGTAGGGCAACTAGAAACACCACGAAACCTGACAGCACTTTGCAATAAAAGATGTGGGTGTGTATGTTGTTGGGGTCAACAGGCAGTTAAAGAAGGAGTGACATAATTTAGCCTTTAATGGCTTTGAAGATATACAACGGAATACTCACTTTCAGCTTCCTATCTGCCACAGATGGCCAGGGTAAACTTTGATAAATTCTTGTCTAAACTGACGATTCAGATCACCCAGAAACATTTAGACCATGTGAGCTAACTGTACCTTAACTAATTCTTTCCTTGCTGCCTATAACAAAGCTATCTTGGATCTTTCTGATACCAGAGCAGAGCCCTTCTAGGAATCAGTCTTGTGCATTTTTCCCAGCCTCTCTCTAACTACAGGCAGCAGACACAGGAAGCCAGCAGCAGATACACTGCTGTGCACCCCGCTGCCTGCACTGCAGAAAGTACAGAAGTGGGAGGCTGAATCTCAGGCCCTTGCATCCAGCCAAGCTTTCAGAATTAGGCTAGAGGGCTAGTGAGGGCCTTTGGTGCCGATGGCTGGCAAGGATGGTCTTGGAAGAATACTGATCCTGATGATCAGTATAGACACAACCTTAGCCTGTCACACCAGTGCCTCCCTACCTCTCAAATGCTGCAAGTACATGACAAAGTAACATCCAAGGTGCTGTTACAGAGGCTATACGAGCACCTCAGGCAGACAGCATTTTCTAGTTTTCAGATATGTGAAGGCAGTCAATGGTGCAAATGCATGAGATACCTCATGAGAAGAAAATAATCTCTCAAGTTTATAATATTTTTATTTTTCTTTCATCACTTACTATACACTCAAGCCCTTTTCATAGCAGTGATTTATGTAATCCCACACGCTCAATTAAAATGTACACACTTCAGTGGCAATACTTAATTCCTCAAACAAAAGTCTCTCCTGCTGAATCCCTACWTCACACATTCCTTAATTTGAGCACTCCCTCTAACCTTCCCAGCCTTTCGACAGCTCACCAACACAAACAGCTTTACCTTCTTCTAGTTTAGCAAACACATTCACCAAAAAGGTCTTATCCAGAATAGGTAAAACCAGAAATATTTTCTCCATGCAATGTACAATTAATGTATAAAGCTTACTGCCATAAAAAGCCAAGAATTTAGCAGTGTTCAAAAAGAACTTACGGGAATATCAGTCATAGTAACAGATACTGGCAAATGTGTTTAGAAAGGCATATGAATCTCCGTGCTTCAGGTTTTAAGTCTTTATGTGACTGGTGATCAAAAATATTTTTTTCTGCAAATACACTGTCCTGGTAGTACTCCACTAATGAGTTTTTGTACACCTCCCCTAAAGTATCTGTCACTGGCCAGTTATAAATATAATACTTGGATAGTTGATCTGCTACAGATTGCCATGCTAACTTGACTATCTTCTCTTTCCCCAGTGAGAAGCTTCGCTAATCTGGCTTCTTGTGCAAGACATGCTCAAACTACAATGATAAAGAAAAGAAAAACATCAATAAAATAAAAAATACGTACTGTGGTCACCTAAAAAGCAGCACATACTATTTGGCCTCCCTTCTTTCTTCTTTTGAAATACCAGCAGTAAGACAGATCAATGTCCTTCATGCTAAATTACTATTATATTGTAAAATTCAGCCCTCCCATGTGCCTGTAAAGCTTCTGTCTTTGTCACTGTAAGCCACTAACATATAATTCAAAACCAAAATTGGCCAATTTAAAAGTAATGATTGATGGCCTGTATTGTTCAGTGTTTTCTTGATCAAGCACAGATTTTGAGGAAAGTGTGTGCTAAGCCTCTCAACTTGAGCATAAACAACACAAAAGTTATTACCAATTCAAATTGTAAAGGAAATAATAGTATTTATGACTTGCAACTTAAGTCATTTTAAATTAATCATGCTATATTTAGTAAGGCTTGTTAGCATCTGCTCAGTGTTAGGTATTTACCTTTAGTCCACCACAGATTGGACAAGCTGAAAAAAGAGCTCTTGTCATCCCAAGGTGGGGGCTACATGTGTCATAGGGGTCAGCTGAGGCCCCACTAGGTGGTGACAACTCACTACTTTTGGAGTCTGACACCTGTCCTTGTAGTTTTGTGTCTGACCACCTCGAAACAAAATCCACATATGTCTCATCACTTGAGTCCTTGTTGCTTTCTGCGAGTAAAGATGAAGGTCTCCCTCTGTCCTGGCTGTGCTCAGGTACCCTGCGTGCTTCCAAGTGTGATAGTAGCAGTTTTGGGTCACTAGCACCTTGAGGTGACAGGGCCTGGTCCTTGGGTAGCATGGAATCTGCACTCTTCGGTTGCACATCTTTAGAAGCTGCCTGTAACAAACTCCTGGGTATATCATAAATATGTCTGAGAGAGCTGGGAACCTGATACTCTGATCCCACACCTCTCTGGGGCTCACTGTGAGGACAAGTACATAAATTCTGATCCGAAGGAAAGTTCAATGGCAAGCTTAGCAATGATCCAAACTCATCACCATGGCAAATGTCCAAGCTCCCAGCATAGGAAGAGAAGCTTCCAGAGTAAGAAGAGTGACTACCAGTAGCTATTCCACTGTCAGAAGAACTCTGACGACCTATTTCCTGTAGCTGTCTGGATCGGAGGGGCTTTGGAGGCAGTTTTGTGGTGCCACGTGCCCCTTCTGGAAGGGTCTTTTCTTCCCCAAGATGAATGCCCTTGGCAGCTGCCAGTCCATGACTCTCTTGAGAAGTGCTGGCTGAAGACTGTTCAGGCCAAATTGTCAATCTGCTCCCAACACTAACATCCGAGTGGCTGGTATCTGAAGATGAGCTTGAAAGACTTCTATCGTCTCCTAGAAAAGAAGAAAACACATCAACCTATGTTTAAAACACAATTGACAGACTGAAGCATGGCAAGTATGTACAAACAGAAAGGACCCTGAGATTCCATCTGTTTTTTGTAAGGGGAACTTCTGTCAGAAAGCCAGAACTCCTGCAATAATTCCTATCCCCACAGGAAAAATAAAATGCAAATAGTATGTTACCTTGCTATAACCCTACCACATTATGGAACTTAATGCATTCAGGGCTAAATTTTTAGAGTTTATGCACCAAGTTCTCCCCTTTTCAACCATATTTTACTTCTGTACAGTTAATTGGTTTTATTTTAGATACTCCTATCTTATATCACAGGGAATAGTCACAAAGTCCCATGCTCAGAATAGCTGAGGATGCTCTGAAGAAAACCTTGTTAGTGTAACCCAAAGCCATATAAGACATTTCCATGTTTCTATTTGATCTGAATCAACCAAATGATTATCTTAATTGTACTTTTTTTCTCTATTTAAATCTTATCTGAATGACATCAATGTGAATGTTCAAGAGATCGCAAAAATAAAATCAAACTTAAGACTGTCCTGGTCTCTCCTCTGAGCACTCCTACACTGTACTGCTCCATAATATCCATACCAAAATGCAACCATATATCACTGTAACAAACAAAAATGAGAATACTAGTATTATAAAAATGTTTACATATCTATATACAAAAAGATCTTCCATGATTCATTTATGCACATATTGCAAGAATTTTTTTTCTCACTGTAATTTGCAAGAAGGACACTTTTACAGGTAACTACTGTTATCCAAGACAGAAGATGGAAGAAAAAAATTAAACATTGGCATGAAAGGGCATAAGGACAAAACACAAACATCACACAAACACATACACAAAAACAAACCAAAAACACTTTCTTGTAGTGGCACAAACAGTCCACAACATTATTCCTTAATAAGGAATATTCCTTCCTTAATAAAACCAATGCGAAAACAAAGGCTGACAGCAGGATCATTTTGTAGGTATTAATTTTAATTAATTTTATTAATTTTAAACCTTGGGCAGTAAGTTGCCAGATAGGGTAGAAAGAGGAAGGGTCCACTGCAAATTGTGACCTGAGCTTCTGGTGTTACTAGGCTATTTCTATTCTCAGGTGTTGAGGGAAAAGTTTAGAACAATTCTCTTGCTCTTCATGGAGTAATTCTTTATATATACTATCACCAAATAGCAAAGTTTATCCTGTGAAATCTAATCCTTTCTTTCCCCCCCGTGCCCATTGCATGCCACTGGCTTGTGACCCCTGTGTAAGTGTAACTCCTGAGATTAAACTATACAGCTGAATTACAAAATATTAGCGTAGTTCTCAGCAATGTGCCCAGAAGAAATACACTTGTTAAATAAAAGTTATTCTGTTTACAAAAACATATATTTTTATTGGAAAAGTAAGATTGTTGAATTTATTTGAAATCACTTCTCTTAGACAAATATTTTAGGCACTTTAAAACTCTGGAAGGGAAGCCCTCCCACAGTCTTGAAGAAAATGCTCTAACTATGTAGAGCTACATGTTCTCCAAGGCAGTGGCAGAACCTAGATCTCCAGATTCAGGCAAATGTCCTCCCACCACACCTACAGGGTTGGTCTTGTTGTTATAATATTTCCCATAAACACAAATATTTAATTTTCCTATGCAAAACTCAAATAACAGAATATGAAAAATCTTACTCTAGGATTCCTCATTCTCTGAGGATTATAGCATTCTTAGGAGAATGAGGTCATAAATTCAAGTAATCTCAAGCAGAGAATATATACAAAGTTGGACCACATGTTTTCTAACCAGAGTGACTGGATAAAAAAAAACAGGCATGCTTCTCTATCAAGTCTCATTTGTTTTCCATCAATCTAGTCAAGTCTAGTAGTTATATGCTAACTAAGAAAAACCTCAGGAACTCTCAGTGGAATTTAGTCACAAACCACATTACTCAGTGTCAAGACTAAAGTAGCCATGGACATGTATAGAAGCACATAATTAAGCTCTTGAGGATCTTCACAGGGCCATTTTTAGGCTTGTAGGCTTTAGAGTCAAGAGCAAAGCAGATGTTTTGAAGAGCTAACTTCTGTTATTAAACAATTCAAATGGCAGTTCAGGGCATAGGCCCTTTTACAAAGCCAGTGCTAGACATCAATTCTACTTTGACACATAAACAACTCCAGAAAGGACATGCACAGATACCACCATGAAGAGCAAGAATAATAACACTTAGAACCAAAGCGTGGGAGTCCTAGGTTTTACTACAAAAATCTGCTGTAAGCCTGGTATGTGAACTATACAAGTCAGTTCATCTCACAGGCTGGAGTGAGTCAAGTACTCAAGCAGATATCAAACTTGACGCAGACCATTCTTTTGAAGTTGCACATGCACAAATTCAGTAGGATTCAGCATACTAAAAGGATTTTCCTGTGTTAATAGTGTTTGATCCAAAACTCACTCTGCTCAGCTGAAAAACTCCAGTCCACATCAATGGATTTAGACAATGCTGTTAAAGAACTGCCCCACAAGCAACAGCAGCCAAATCAAATATCTTGACCATTTCTCCATTATTTTTCTTTTAACCTCAGCATCTTATAATTATATACATATGCACATTTCTCAAGCCTGGGAAGGAATGAGCACCATTTATTTTTATTTAATTGAAGATATTTCTTACCTCCACTGCCCTGGCGACTTGTATGGGACAGCAAGCTCAAGCGCTTTTCTAATTGCAGAGCTTCATGAGCCAATCTTTCTTCTGAATAGGCTGGATTTGTACTTGGATCTTTAAAAAGGAACAGAAAATAAATAAATAAAAAAGAAGAAACATGGAAAATATATAAAAAGAAGGGGAAAAAAAAGACATAGTCTTATGTTAGATACTCTGTTCTTATGTTTGATCTTCTACTACAGGAGAGGAAAAAAGCTGATCAGAAAATGTATAGGACAATCTGCCTTCAAGCACATCCTGGAGAAATGCTACACAATAAGTTATATTTTTAAGTGTCAAAAACTTTCAGAGATTATACCCAATATCTGTAAGAGTTACCACCACGGACAGAACCCTGAAGAGCACAGCACCGAATGCAATAGCTACAGAGATAATTAGCACCCAGCAGGTCTAGAGGAGTTGAAAACTAATATGTGACCTGTGAAATGTGTCCTGACTTCACTGAATGCATTGGGAATTTTATCATTGAGAAAGAACAACTTTTTCATCTTACAAATTTACAAATCTACATCATAGAGTCACAGTGATTAAACTATCTGATCCCTCCCAATCCAGATCACCTATTTACAAAGACAACGCTTTCAAGTTTGATGTTCAGAAGGCCATTAAGTTCAGAAGGCCATTAAGTTCAGAAGGCCATTAAGTTCAGAAGTCAGAGATGAAATAAGCAACCTGGTGGCTCTCCATGTTTAATACAAGACAAGTTAGAATGCTAAAAACCACTACTAAAATTTTCTATAGGGGATTTTCCCCATACATTTTAGTGAGTTTGCCATTCCAGCTGAAATTACTTCACTGAAGAAGGCTCCTTCCATTCCAATAGAAAGAGAAAGACCAAAAGTTATACAGAATGTGGAAGAACTTTCATCAGAAAAATAGGCCAGTTTCCTCTAAACCATTTTGTTTCCAACCAGGCACAACAATAAAACCAGATGTTGGAAGTAATCATAACCATTATCCCAAGAGATATCTTACAGATTTCTTCAAACAGCACTGACAAGTGTGTCATGTTCAGCAGTTGCAAAAGATATGGTCTGCTAACTTGTTCATCATCAGAACTTTCAGTAGCTCTTACTAATTATATAGGGAAAGGAATTAATGACAGATAAAACAGATTAACTTCCTCACAACTGCTGCTCTTGTATATCTGATCAACTGGGTAGTAGTAGCACACCACAAAAACATTTAATCACTGAATCATTTAATAAGAGGAAAAAAAGGATGAAAAGGGCTACACATTGCTGTGGTTGAGTTAGTAAGATAAAAACCAGTTGAAATGATGACAGAAAAGTTTCATTTTCATCCCAGGTCTTTCAGTTTTAAAAGACTTGGGTTTGACATTGTCAACACAGCAGTCAAAGCAAGCTCACCCAGGGGAAGGAGCATTTCCAGGTGACCTGAAGCTCCATAGGAGTCCCTACATTATTAACTACCTGAGAAACAAGCTGCCACATCTCTCCTCCCTAACTGCATTCGGTTTCTGACCTGCCCTGGATAGATCCGAGTACGTGACAGGAGCAGGAGTGACAATGTTGAACTTTCTTTCCCAGGTGGAGGGGGTTTCCATCTTTAGCAGCATGCAGTCTGGATGAGATTGGTAGAACAAGCCAGACACACACAGAGTCCTTCTGTAACAGCGTATGTTGGAAATCAAAGATGTTCTAACAGGAACAGGGCAACAATGCCTGTGACAAACAGGGTCTGTGACCTCTGTGTCTCCCAGCTCAAACACTGCTTGATGTCAGTGTCTGACACCTTCCAAACTTAACTTTAAGAACAGAAAAGAGAACTGTTTGATATGGATTATTTTGTTAGGTCTCCATTCCTATTTCCCCTGCAATACAACTCCCATTAAGCATTGACTAGTTCAAACCTGTGTAACTGCTTACTCAAACGAAACCCCCAATGCTTCCATATGGACCTCTGCCAAAGGAAAATACAAGATTTGGCCACCAGCACCTATGGTGCAACCCAGACAGGTCTACGCAAGGATCTACTCAGTGGCATACAGTGTTACAGGCCACTGCTTGAATCTATTTTTGAATGTCCTCTGCTCCAGTTACTCTGCTGTATCTAGTTAAATGCCCTTATGTCCAAAAAGGTTCAACAAAGATGTTCCACGAGCACTTTGAGTATAAAGTTGGCATAACAGATCAGCAAATTAGTCAAACCAAGATGCAACAGACACTAACCCTTCCCACAGCAAAGAACTGTCAGTAGGAAAGACCTTTCCACTTTCCTCAGAATAAGATTACTTGATAAATATAGATTTTCGGAATGTTACTAGGGCACATACGCAACTATTAGTTTTTTAGTAACTGATATCCTTCTTACAGACAGCAAAAGATATAATTAAAAAAAAACTGGTCAAGCAACTAATCTTGCAAAAATGGCCTATAATAAAATACAAGATGGGGAGGTAGGAGGGAAGTTGAAACAAACCAGTAAGTTTGCATTTCACATGTTCAATTGCTTCTAGAAGCCAAATTTCCTATCAGCTACACAGCTATAGAACACAACAGGTTTCACCCAACAACATGAAATCTCTAGGCATACTGTCTGTCCAACAGGACTGGTAATTTTTTGGTTAAACTTCCCCTTAAGGATTGCCTGTGTATAAAAGGTGTGTATAAAATTGGGTTCATAGTTATGCGCTGTAAGCTCTCATTGCCCAGTTTTGTGGAAGATTGATTAGAAAAATCCTTTCTCAGCAAGTACTAGGAAATATCTAGAGAAACAACTTCAAAACCTGCCAAACATATATAGACTTAAAGTCTTAGGCAGATATTAAAAATAATTGTCCATCAGTCTTACTGAAGTCTTTGTTTTGCCTTTAATCTTCTCTGCTAATAAGCAAGACTTCTATGGAAAACACGCACAATACTATTCTCCAGAAGCACCAGATTCTTATACCAGTATTTCTGGTTACAGACTACCAAGCTCTAATCAGGAGGTTTTGCTACAAGATCAGACTAAGGACTGAAGTCACTGGCAGCCACCTTTTAGAGACCAGTCCTTACTGGAGGGCATAACCTATGACCTCCTGTCCTATGAGTGTAGAAATATGGCCTAAAAAATGGTAAAAACAAGGGTTTTTTCAACAGTAAAGTTGGATTTGTTGTCATCATCCTATACCTTTGCATGCACAATACAAAGCCTCTAAATAACTGTGTAGTAATTTGCCATATTACTAACTCAGGAGGACAGAAGCAGCATGACCGGTACTGAGCCAGCTGTCCAAGGAAGTTCAGACAGCTTCTGCCCACACAACATCCTGCAGTAGCTCCAACAACTCTAAGAGCAATTAGTACCTTCATTTCCCAAACTCTAAACAAATGTATCCTATAACATGATTTACTCCCATGGAATCTAGGCAGTTAGATTCACTCAGGTCCTTCAACTAAGGAAGTGTTTTATCATTTTCCAAACAAAAATGGATCCCTTGCTATGAAGAAAATCCTTTTGTGTGAGGCAATCATTGAAATCTTCTTAAATGCTGCTTTGGGGCAAAGGGGAAGGATTACATTCAATTTGGCTGGACTAAAAATGCCTCTGATGGAGATTTTATTTTTATATTACGTTGGTGGATATTCATTAAAGCCACATCAGCTGCTCATCGTGGGAGATTTTGAATGCTTTGGTAACACACGAATAAAGTGTCACAGTCATTCAAAGCTCCAGGGTTGTTCAGCAAGCACCTGTCAGGAAAAAATGTATTGTATCAAGTCAAGTCAGCAGCTACCTAAGATATGCTTGATTATATGCATCTTTAAAATGCAACATTGGTTAATTACTTCATTAAACAAAGTTAGGTAAGTTAGGCTGAACATCTCTCCTTTCTTTCTTCCTTTGTAACTGTAGGCACATTTGCAAATCAGGCCTGGACCCTCACCTTCGTGCTAACATCTCCACACCTGGAGGAATGAAAAGATGTCCTAAAAGTTTGAGGAGGATCCACTTGGTACAGATACTGCAGAAGGCAGCCACAGAGCTGTCTTGCAATGGCCAAAGGTGTATCAAGCTTCAACAAAAAGAAAGAGCATCAGATAGATCCTCAGCAAGCAGCACTGCACACTCTCCAGTCAGTCACAAAGCAGCCTGAAAAAGCTTCCAAAATTAAGAGAGCATCAAGACTATCAATATTACACTTTGGGTCTTTCCAGCCTGCAGGACTAGACTGTCCCATAGTCTTAGCCAGATTTAGAGAGTACTGATCTGCCCACTGATCAAAGATATCACTGATTGGCTGTTGCGCCTTTGCTGTGTTCATATTTGGCATTCAAGATTAATTTTGCTAGTGAAAAGAAGGAATACAACGCACACCTGATAAACAAACATTTCTCAAATAATATGCATGCAAATTCAGTATAGATTACAAACCATGCAATCAGTGATTCATTACTCTGTCAATACCTAGACTTCTGTCAAGACAAGAATGTAAAATTCTCTGGTCTGTTTTCTAAATATCTTCTCAAGAAAAAAAGTTGCAAGTAGCCAATTACAGCAACTATCTTCCAACTAGTAGCTGAGGAAAACAAGCCATCCAAAGACATCCTGTCACTCATTTAAGTCCTTTATTTAAAACACTCACTGCCTAAAAACATCTACAGATACCTACGCTACCTTTGCATTCCCACTCAACGCCATATGTCTTAAATTTGAGACCTGATCATGCAGCCTTTAACACATCAAAACCTCCAATCTGCTAATGGAGCTACCAATACGAGTATTTTGGTACAATTTTGCAGAATTAATGGACTCCCAAAATAAGTATCACACAGTAGTAAACTGTAAAACATCTAATGTTCTTTTCCATTTTATTTTGGATGTACACAGAATTATTTTTATCATGAGAATATTCATGTTCATTTGATACCCATTTACAAAAAGTCACAGAATAATTCAGGTTGGGAGGGATCTCAGGAGTTCTCTAGTCTAACCTGCTGCTCAAAGCAGATCAGCTATGCGAGATTAGACCAGATTTTGATACCTTGCAATGGTCAGTCAAGTTTATGAGTTCCACTGCACAGCTTTTTCATTACATATTTTATAGATGACATAATAAAATACATACAGTAATCATATATCTATGTTATAAGAACACCAAGCTTTTAAGGAAGGTATATTTTTTAAAACTACGATACTGAAAAGGAGATGTGAATATTGTACTTGAGCAAATATCCATTGCACATGCAGTTTACAAACTCCTTTTGGATACTGGGCAGTTCACATTTGTTTAAAGAATCACTATGGGAAGTAAGAAAACTGGTTATTTTCCAGTCTTCTTCAAACCAGTCTCTATCATTTCCTATTAATTTCATGCTAACACTTAAATATTTCAGCACTCCATTTAACCATATGGTTGAGCTGTTTGTACATGAAGCCACTGGCTTCATTCATTACCCTTTTTCCAAATACAGACTAAGCAGATGTTGACTGCGTAACATCTCTAGATTATATTTGTTCCATGGGCATTGGTGTCCAAGAACACTGTCAGTATGACTTTTTTTTTTCACCACATTACATTCTTTTTTCTGTACAGCTGCCCTTTGTGTGTTTTCCTTTCTTGAAAGTACCTAAGAGTTATTCAAGCATATTTCATGTTGAAGTTGGAAAAGTACAGGCAACAGCAAGAAGCCAAATTCAAATATCAAGCTGTGGAGAGAAGGCTGCTTCCTATAAAAGCTTTTAAATTACACAAAAGCAGAACATTGCATATATAAAGCACAGTTGAGGCTGTGTGGCATTCTGCACTGCAGTAAATATGAATAACATTGGGGATTCTACCAAGAAACATCTAGTCAATCTGGAAGTTTTGATCTAGTTACCTGAGATGTGCAGATGATTAATCTATTTAATAACTAACCCTTTCAAAAGGTTGGGTGAATTTCAGTACTCTTGCCAGATACAGTATGCAGCTGGTAGAGACTTGACCTTTTTAAAAAAATACAGTGCATTCTGTGTAACAGCATACTTGATAAGGAAAATTAGTTTATGATGAATCACTAGTATTGTACATGTGCCTGTGCCTTAAACAGGTCTGTGCAAGCTTCTGCATGGGATAATAAATGAAGGAGAACATAAAAAAATAAAAATTTTCTATGAAGGGATGTGTACATAGTGGGTGACAACAAACTGGAAGAGACAAGAGTAAAGATACAGGGAAATATAAGTTAGAGGGGGCAAAGTAGCTTGGAAAAGGGCTGCAGAAGAGTCTGCAAGAACACGAGCACAGTTCCCTACAGAACACTGCTCCTGTCCAGAGAAAAAAGGTGAAATCGAGTGGCTGAGTACATCTTTACCTCATTTTAGCAGCAAGTCCATCAAGCACAGAAGACAAATGAAAAAGATCTCAGAAAAGAGGTCTTCCCTTACAAAAATCACCAAATCATACCCAGAGTATTCCACATCCACTTTATGCACTTTAGTGAGGTCAGAGCTCTTGAAGGAGGGAAGGGAATGTGTTATGTGGCTATGTATAAGAACCCACAAATGCCAGAGTTGATAACTAAGATGCGAAAGCAGATTTACTTCTACATGCCTCTAAAAAAAGATTTTTCAAAGAATGTGCCATCTAAAACTAAAATTAAAAAAATAATAATTAAAAAAAAAAGACAACAACAGTTGCTTGTAGGCTTAATTTTTCTGGACATAAATTTTTGTTAAATGAAAGACTTAGGAGTTGTATATGTGGAATACAGTTTTAGATATGCAGAAAAATATGTGTTCAATAGTAAAGCTTTAAGTATCGGCACTGTTTTTTGGGTTTCTGTTGTTGGGTTTTTGTTGTTTGCTGTTTTTAACACTCCACTTAGTTGAATGCAAACACAGATCATCATATAAGAAGAATGAGGTTTTACTGCCCACTATCCTGCTTGATTATTTTATTTACTTCGGTGTTACAACTATGAGAAAGAAGAGATGAACTGAGCCTTGTGTCTACTGCATTTACCTTAGCTAACTTTTCATAATTTATTTTCACAAGTTTCACATCCAGTTCTAATCTTTTCCATCACATTTCCTTCCTGCAATTATCTTAATCGTATAACAGCAATAAAACACTGTCAAACATCTATTAGCTGCCTAACACTTAAACAGAAACTCTAAGTATTTCCCACAAATCCCACCTCATCCTTCACCATTCTTGCAGCCTATTCCCACTATATCCCACTGCCAATTCACAGATATTTTTCTGCAGACTCATTTCCACGCTCTTGCCCTGTTTGACACAGTCATTCCGACTCAATATTATATTTTTTCATCTGCTAAAGTCAAAAGGCGACAGGGCTTACTATGATGCCATCTAATTTCCTCTCTGAGCATTACAGCACATTTACCATGAAATAGGAAAAGAAATTTAATCCTTGCACATCAGAAAAGAAACTCAAGCTGCAAAATTGAAATGTGATGTGGAGGCCTGACAAAGTTTTCTAAGGTTGGCAAGACTTAGTTCTAAGTGTTTTGGATGAACTCAAAATGCCCTAGAAGTTAGTTTTCCATTAAACTACCAAAATAGTAATTTTGATAGCAGACATGGATCCAAGTTGAACTGTGTAAGTTTAAAACTAAAGGTTAGGGTTCCTTTCAATTCAAATTGCCATATTTTAGTACTGTTAAATAAGAGGAGGCTAAAGTTAGCAATATCACCAGAAATATGAATAAGCCAGAGCAGCAGGGGGAAACTGGGTACATTCAACTGATAAATCTGTACTGTGACATTTCAGAATGAAAACCACTTTGCACTTTCTACACCCTTAGTGTCTGCAAGCTGTTCTTACAATCACAGCAATAAGTGCTAGACATAGCAAGTTCCTACTTTGCTCAGTTACTCTGTACTTCCTATATTAACCTGGTAGGACTGGACGCAAACCAAAAGGGCCTTTCGTCGGGGAGATGCCACGGACGATACAGTCGAACAGAAAGCTGATCTGCTCTCCTTCAGCACAAGAAAGGAAAAAAACACCAGCCCCTGCAAGAAAGCACAACATAAATATGTGTTTTTCACCTGGATACATTAGAAATATATTTAGGTGAAGTTATTTATAATTTAGCAATCATAAGAGTATTAAGTGCAAGCCATGAAAAGAAATCAACAAGACATGTTCTCCAGAGAAAAGAAACAAAAACAAAAAATTCAGGTCAGCACACACACACTATATCACAAACATACACATAAATTCAATAGCTACCTAATCATTTATGCTAATTTTCTGAGATCAGGCAACTCGAGCAATGCCAAAATACAAGCCATATGCTCAACAGCTGTCTGGGTCTTTTATTCTTATTTATCCCTAGAATTTTGTAGATCAAATCTTAGCTGTGCAAGTGTCAGGGATACTTAAAGTGTCTTCATCAAAATGAACCAAGTTAATTCTACTTTTACCCAGTTTTAACCAAGAGAAGCTTTTTATATCCCAATGAATTAGGATGTGGTTATATTGCTGGGTTATATTATACATTTTCCTAGACTAAGTCCTATGTGTCTATTATTAACAGAACGTAACACAACTCCACAGGTTGTCATCAGATCTTTACCCTTTGCTCTATTCTGATATTTTGCTTTCCATTCATTAAGAATAGCCTCAAGCAAAATTAGAATGAGAATCACTAAATAAACAAACAAGTTCTGAGCTGCATGATATATGGCTACATGGGCAACACCCAAGACTAGAAGTGCTCCACAGAACATTTTCTTTGAGAACTGTCAGTCCAAATATTAGTCACATCAGGAAAAAAAAAAAAAGTCTAGCTGACCTTTTTGATGATCTTAAAACATCAGGCAAAAGACCACCCCAGTAACCAGTGGCTTCAGGAAAAAAAAATACAATAACCAGATACAAAAGGAAATGAAATTAGTATATAGGCCTTGAAGAAGTGCTGCCAGTTCACCAGAGCCATGCACACTAGAAAACCACAATACCAAATCTTAGACCTGCAGTAGGGTTTTGCATATTACTTTCTTAGGGACTTGGGCCCCTAATCTGGACATGAGTTTGACTTCTGCACATCTCTAGCCAATTCTGAGTTGCATACTTTTTTTTTGCCAATTTTACTTAAAGCAGCAGAACTGGTCTTGACCAGAATGCCTGCATCCCCATCACTTTCCACACATATGCCCTGTCATATCCAACAGGATATTCACATTTCACTTAAGCAACGGATACATTTTTGACTGCTTGACAAAGGGCCATAGGATTCAAACAAAGGGGATAATAAAGAGTGGACCACAAACCAAATTAACCATTTTAGTAACTTAGATATAGCCAGCAAGCAGTAAACCGACCACTCTAGGAAAAGCATATTCTGGTCCACACTCTTTTGTCATTCTCAATTTATGTCACATCTAAGTCTCTGCCTGCTCTCCTTAAATCTATTCAAGACAACATTGTTAGCAACATCTTCGTAACATGATTTGTCACTCCACCACACTTGTTCCTCTTCAGATCTTACTGATCAAAACTTCTCCAGCCAAAGAAACAGAAATCCTGTTCCTGGTACAGTTTATTTCATTTGGTGAACTGCTATAAATTCAACTGGAATTAGAATTCACACACTGGTAGAAGTTAAATTTATACTTAAGGGCTGGCTTGCCAACCATTTCTAGAGACAAGGTCTCAAACATATTACTTGAGACTGAGGATAGACAAATATTAAAACACTAAGCTATGTTTAAGCAACTGAAAAGATGAACACACACTAGCTCATGAAATGTAAACCAGAGTAAAGCCTACTTAACTCTGCACTTCTGTGGTATTGGTTTTTATTATTGTTTTTAAAAACAATTTTGTCCCATGTTTCCTCATGGCACATATACACACCCTGGCTTCAGTATCAAAGACCATCTAGGTGATTACAACACTAATCATGCAGTCTGACAGGTGTGAAAGTTTCTGGTGGTGACTCACTCACAGTCTTGTCCCATTTCCCCTCCCTAAGAGATGCCAAAGAGTCACAGAACTCTGTATTAGAAAGAGATGGGTGCAAAGTATGTATTCAGGAATGATTTGAAATTCAGMTCTTCCTTTGAGCTGCCTTCTCCTCCCCTCACGGAGTAGAGGGAGCCTAGGGAAATGAGTTTGCCTAATCTTAGATGGTATGACTCTTCCCCCATGAATCACACTGATGCCAGAAGATATGCCTTTGTTGAGGGAGCAGGGCAGCACAATGCTTTGCTGGACTCTGAACACATGACCTTCCCATCCCATGCACAATAAGCAAGCAGGATATAGAGACAACGTAACAGAGGACATTCATCTCTCAAGCACAGTGATATACTACGTGGCTGGATAATTCAGCAGAATCCTACACATCCATGTTGCCATTCAGGAAAACAAGATTCCGCAAATATTTCTGTACATAAAGAGTACATCTGGACCACTTTGTTCTTTTATCACTATTGTCAAGAATCTTACTTAAACTCCTAAGAGGCTCAACAAGCCTTTGACTTTAATGGAAACAAAAAAGTAAATGTGTGCATGTGAGGTGGCTGCTTAACTCAAAGGATGATTTCTGCAAAGAACTATCACACATTTGGAAATCCCAAAACCAAATGTGACGGCCTTTATAGTTACTTTTGTAACTAGTGCAAACAGTGTATGCACACATGCACGTGGATACAAATCCAGTATAAATATATGGGTAAAAAATTTCTTTGTAGATTCTATTATTCACATGATCACCGTAATCACTGATCAACTCTCACAGGAAACGTTTTCATTCTTGTTTTGCTAGGTAGAACTAGATTGCAAGGGAAGGAAGAAGTCTGGGGGTCCTTGCAAAAGACATCAGGTGAGATGAATGAATAGGTAAGGCTTAACTAAGTTATGTTTTAAAAGCATACATAAAAGCCAGCAATTACATTTCTTTTCTGCTTTCCTGAGAAAGCTGAGAAATTCACTACTAGAAATTACACATCTCAGTCATGTGTCAGAACAGATTTGGTGCACAAGCATTTGGAAGCCGAGGAATATGTGGTATGCATCACTGTAATACCATGCAGCTGTTTACTAGACTGAAGAGCTCACTCACTCACAGTCTCCACGGGGTAAGAGACTTGGTGAAAAGCTGCCTGCAACCACTTGCACAAGGCTGAAACACTAAGCCAGTCCTCTGTGGCAGTTAGCAGTAAAGCATTGTACAGTCTCCCAAACGTTCAAGAGAAGTTGCCAATTTCATAAAACTTCCAGGTATTATTAAATCATGTTAATGTTTAATTTTAATTCATCATATTAAAAAAGCAAACCCATGGGCAAAACCACCCTGAAAACCCTGAAAATAACCAAAAATTACTTAAATCTCTGTACTGTGTGTGAAAGCAGGGAGGAAAAGTCAGTCCCTTCCCATGAATGATTACTCCTAACAGGTGCCAGACAATGCTAGAGCCTGAAGTCTTTTAGCTGCAGGACAGGTATGAACCATGGCAGTTCAGTTCAAGGCAATCATCATGTTGTCCAACCAGTATGCCTCAATCCTGGCCTTGAGCAACCCCCTTTAGAAGATATCTCAGGCTGCATGGCTCAGGCTGCTCTTCGCTCTGGTGAAAGTGACAACAGGTGTTCCTATTATTGCCAACTAAGACATAGGCATGACTACTAAAAAGAAGATAAGAATGTTTGTTGTCTGCAGTAGGCCTAAGTAGGAGACAGGAACAGAACAATATCTGCACATAAAAAGATTTAATCTACGCAGCCCAGAATCTTTCAAGAAATTCCAGATGTTGCCCCAGTTCTACCACCTCTATTACTTCTAATTTTCAAATAAATTCCTGCCTCCTCTTCTCCTTTGGCCCTTCCAGATATACTGGTAGCCACTTCCACTACTTCAGAATGATTTTTAAGAGCCACTTGCAGAAGTCTTAGAAAGAAAGAAAGGAAGAAGCATCTAATTTCATCAAAATATCAAAAAGATCACAGAAATACTCCTGCTTTATCCTGCAACTAGCAGCAGCAGTATCATTTGTTCTTTCAGAGGGCACCAAGGGCCCTACAAGTTCCTCTCTTCTAGGAAATGCTGTTAGAAAACATGAGGCAGCTTCAAACTAGGCTCTAGAAGCTAATCCTGAAGTACTTGAACATTGGAGAGCCTGAATTCTCACAGCATAACATGCCCTTTTATTACCCTACTTGAATTTTTTCACACTGACCTCCAAGTCAAGATTCTCCTGGCAACTGGTCATTGCAATCAGTGCACGCTAATTGAGCTAGCAACTTAGGAAAGTGAGAGGCTCCTTTTTTTCCAGCCTGTTCCTCTAATTTGTTCAGTTTTGGGCCCCTCACTACAAGAAAGACATTGAGGTGCTGGAGCATGTCCAAAGAAGTGCAACGAAGCTGGTGAAGGGTCTAGAGAACAAGTCCTATGAGGAGCAGCTGAGGGAACTGGGGTTGTTTAGCCTGGAGAAACTGCAGGGTGATATACTAGTAATCTAATATATTCCATTCCAGTGATAAATACCAATCATAACAGTACATAGTCAATAATATAGATCCATTTCATTACAAAACCAAATGAAGAGAACAGGTAGGTTTTATTAAACACAATAATTTAGGACTGAGTACGTTAGCTAGATCCTACTGAAATGTACCTTCATTCTTTACGCTTACATTCTTAAGTGCCTTGTTGCTGAACACTTGGAAGTTAGGTGACCTCAAAAGAGTGCCTGCGGAGATGCTATATTCAGATTTCTGGACACAGGCAATCCTCTAAGAGCAAATATTAAGTGGATGAACACAAGAATTAGGCAAGCTATACAACTGAGGAGCATATATTGCATGCCTCAAAGCAAGGCTCTACAGGGCCTCGTAGGAAACTGTGGCAGAGATGCCGACAAGAATCCAGCAGGAAGGAGACTGGCTCAGCCATCAAATTTCTTGCTACTTACCTCCTGCAGACCCTCTTCTTTGCTCATCCGCAGAGCTCATAAGGCCATGCAGATTACTAGAGTAATATCAGCGGTCCCTACATCCTTGGAGTATCTTTCCAGGGAACAAGGTCTTGTACTAAACACTAAAGACACTTCTTTATTCATCCATCATTCCTGACAGCACTGTGTTTAGAAATCCAGCCTCATCCTGTGCACCTCCTTGCAGCCATGTTACACATTGAGGTGGTTTGACTATAACAGTAACCACCACAGCAGAAATTTACTGGCTAGCTGCAAGTTGTCTCCAACTACCTGAAAGGATGTTGTAATGAGGTGGGTGTCAGTCTCTTTTCCCTAGTAAAAAGTGATAGGACAAGAGGAAACGGCCTCAAGTTGCGCCAGGGGAGATTTAGATTGGATAGTAGGAAAAATTTCTCCACTGAAAGGGTTATCAAGCATTGGAACAGGCTGCCCAGGGAAGCGGTGGAGTCACCATCCCTGGAGGTATTTTAAAAGACGTGTAGATGTGGTGCTTAGGGACATGGTTTAGTGCTAGACTTGGTAGCGTTAGATTAATGGTTGGACTCAATGATGTTAAAGATCTTTTCCAACCTAAATGATTCTATGATTCTATGAAGATAATCATCACAATAAGCATGCAAAGTACTCAGTTCTAGTAGTGAACCAGGCATTTTCTAAATTCTTTGGTTCAGGCAGCCACTAAAGAAAGATCCTTCCACACAGAATGGGTGATAAATAAGTCAGCACATTTCTTTTTGATCTGCAAATACCCCTTACTTTTATGCTTTCAAGAATGAAAACCAGAACTAAAGTCATATCCATTCATCAACATTATCATAAAAATCATATTTACTAAGGAGTTCTAAATGTCTGTTCTTTATACCCTATCACAATGTCCCTCTCAAAACTGCAGTATAGCTAAGAAATGGACTCTTCAGACAATGTGTGTTGCAAATGCTTTGTCAGTCAGTGCTGAACAGTCCTTCTGGAAAAAGCATGAAAGAAAAAAACAATTGGGTTTTTTGTTCAGGTTTTTTTGGTTTTTTTGTTTGTTTGTTTGTTTTGTTTTTCGTTTTTTTTGAAGGGGAACATAAGTCCTGGCATCCATCATTATTTTCTGCTATCATTTCCACTTTTGGTTAGCCCTCAGAATATTATTGTGTCTCCTTCGATATTCTAATGAAAGTCTGCATAAAACACATGCTTGGAATTCACAGGTACTCCATTTGCAATCAACTATATAATCCAAAAATCAAGCCATTATTTGAAGCCCTTATTAGTAAGAAATTACCATCTTCTTTCTTTGAGGCACCTGCATTAAGATTCAAAGGAAAAACCAAATCCAACATATCACAGTGCTGCTGCACCTCTCATTCAATAAAAATTATAGAGGCTCTGCTTCCCTAGAGAGTCTCAGGGCTACCAATTACTCAAATAATTCAGTCTTATATTCTCTCATTTGAGGAATTACATTGATAATTTATATAATCTGTGTAATCTACCTACCTAATCGCTGCTAATCTTACTTAAAGATTGCTTAGCATTTCTACTTCAGCTCCCTATATTTTTTTTAAATGTAAGTTTTCCATAGTTAAATTATTTCAGATTTCATTCATTCAAAAACTAGTAGTCTACACAAGCTTTCCAGAAAGAGCAGCAGCTTTTTAAAAGAGAAAAACAAACAAACAAACAAAAAAAAAAAAACCCACACCACACTGTGGTTCAACTTTTGGAAATTTTCTCCCTATAAGCATTCTGAAGTGTTTAGTTCAAAACTAAGTTTTCTGTTTTCAGTTAATAATTCAAAAAGCGGACCCAAATTGTGTCAGCATAGCAGTGCACACATTTATTAGAAGTCCAGCTTGCATTTGAAGTGGTACTTGCATACAGAGACAGGAATGAACAATTGCTTTATTCTGCATGGAAAAAAACCTGTTCGAACCAAAACTGCAGGTGTTGGCAGACCTACACTAAGCTGCAGATTCAAGTTTAGCCTGGGTCAATTGCACTATCTACAAGAGAGGGGGAAAAGGTGACTGTGCTGACTCCCCCTTACACTGTATAACCAGTTATCTATCTCACAGTCTAAACCACACCACTAGGAAACAAGACACTTGTGTTGCAGTTCCCATACCAGTTTTTAACTGAAACAGAATAACCTTAAAAGAAAACGGATTTGTTTCCTCACAAGCTGTACCTATAACCCATTCCTTCAGATGGTGGAAGCCCTTCTTTAACCCCAACCTCTGAACTAGGCAGGGAAAGATTTGAACCAGAATCTTCCACATTGAAAACAAGTGTCTTAAATCAGGAATCAGGATATACTTACCATCTTTGTAACTCAGCTCTGTACTTTTCAATAGACAAAACGAAAACCCCTTACTAGAGTAAAACAGTCAAAATAATTTCTTTCCCCTTCCTCCCCAGATTTTGCCAGAAGTCCCAGGGAAGAATATCTTTGGATTTGGGTCAACTCTGAAACCTTCTATTTTTTCAGTTTGGTAATTGAAGAAATCCGTTATTTTCACATTTCAGTACGCAAGTCAAACARCTTCACATCCAAACTGGCGATCTGCATACCCACTTGCACTCACAGATCATCAATTCAGTATGGCTTCAAACTCTGCTTTTGAAGTTAAAACCTTACGTTTTCTAATGATGTATATGATATTATACCAGTGCATTAATTATCCTTCCTTTTCAGCTCTGGCGTAGGAGCTTTGCATTTTATTTGAAGTGAGAATGTGAGAAGTCCTAAACTGGACATCGGAACAAGAGATTTATCCCCATCTAAAGGGGTATCTTAGCTACTAGGCTACAGAAACTAGCTTCAGCTTGCTTGCTTTCATTTTGACCCCACAAAACTCATGGTCCCATAAAGTGACAAAGCTACTAACAGGGAAGGAAAGAAACAGAAGTTCCTAACTTTTAGGAGCTAGAAGTCCTCTACAGGATTTAGACATTAGCATTTACACAATGAGAGCCTTGATGCCGCCTGTAACCTCAAAGCTCCATATAATTTTCCCTCTGCAAACAACAAAATAATTTATCATAATTTAATAATCTGAACATTAAACCATTTTGCCTTATCTCTTGCATGACACAAGCCATAAAACTTCATTACCTTATTTTCGCTCTGTGTTCAATAGCAACAGTTGACTAAACATCTTCTGGAGAGCCACAGGGCAATGTTCAGTCAGGACTCCACATAGTCACATTTTTACTGAACACCAGGGTTGAAGCCTGCAGAAATCTACTCAGTAGAACACACCCTCTGATATGAGGCTGCCTGTATGACAAAGCAGCACAGCTGGTTCTGCAAACTCCACTTTGAATGAGACTCGCATTTACAGTTCTACAAAAGGTTTCAAACAACTCTTAGAAGACAGGTTCCATTTGTACTTACAGAAGCCGCACCTGGTACCCCCTTCAAAGATGAATCCATTTGGGACAGCTCCATACCGACGCAGATCTGAGAGCTTCCATTGTCCCATGACACTAGGAGGAAGGTCTTTTACAAGGACGAGAATGTCATTGCAGAAATGCAGGGTAGCAGGCCCGCTCTCTAGTTTAGTGCCAGGTGCTACAAAAACTTGAAATCTATGAACTATCAGATAAGGAAAAAAAAAAAAATTACTGTGGAAGATAGAAGTAAGTTATCTTACATAAGTCATTCTGTTCAGCTGTGGTATGTGGACCAACCCCTGCCCACATCATGAGCCTCTAGCATAAAGATTCTAAGTAGAGCCCAGAATGTCCCATGTGAGTAACTATAAGCTCATTACTCTCTATTATGCCAGTTTAGGATTGGAAAAAAAACATATCTTGGCTTAATGCTACAAATGATTAAGTTGTAACACTACATTAATTTATCCTAAGTCTTCCAGGCTACTCCCTATCTCAAATTAGTCAGTTATCCAGCCCACACTTCAGTTACCTCTTCCATCCTTGCATCACTACATTGGTTTCTTTCTGTCTCCTCCTCTAAACAGCCTGTGCCTCTCCTTTCCTACGTGCATGCACACACACAACACAGTGCCCACGGAGCCCAAAAGCCAAGGCTCGAAGTAGGCAAGTTCTAACCAGAGCTCTGTCACTGACTCATTTGCAACATTTAATAAACTGTTTCACTCCTTCCCTAGCAGTAAAATGGGGAAAATTACATTTTCCCACCTTTATGAATCTTTTGGGAGTTGGTGATGGTTGATGCCCAGACATTTAAAATGACTAGGAAATTAAGTCATTCATAGGTAATAAACACTCTTAGATGTCAGTTAATTCTTCATATTTCACAGCCTAAACTTCAAAAGAGTGGGGGGGGGAAAAGGAAACACCTGTCTCATTTAAGTTTACAAATTCAGGCTCAAATCCCAACTCCAGTATCCCCTATATTGCTAGGGTCCTTACCTAAAGTAGCACCTGTTCTAGGCTGCTCTCCCATCTTCTCCTCCAGAACTGCTGCATTCTGAATAATAAGCTATTGGGAGCACTTCAAGGGCTCAAATCACACAGTGTTTCAAAGGGAGCAATTTAAGCAAGCAAGCACCTAATTCTCAAAAAACTGTTTTGACCTCCACTCCTCTAGTTTCTTTCACCTTGTGGTTAGACAAAAAAAGAAAAAAAAAGAAAAAAAAACAATCTGTCTTGGCACAGAGAAGCATCAGGACTGTTACATTTCCAGTCASAGGTTTTCAGTGGAGCATTTATCAAGAAGCACATAAATTTAGCTTTTGGTTATCCATCAAAGATAATACAAACAGCCACCTCCCTATGAAATCTACAGCGCAACTTCCAGGTAGTCTCACTTCTTACAACTACTCTTCCCTGTTTCTTGCCTATGCTTCTTCAAGCATCATGAATTTCAGCTAGGTCTGAGTCTTGCTTCTCATCTAAATACTTGCTATATTCTTAGTTACCATCTTAGCTGTAAGTCAACTCCTCATCTATGACGTGCATTTGGTAAGTTCCGTAAGGCTCCAGCAGAATTAGCCACAAAGTCATTCGAGTGAAATGCGCAAGGAGACAGAGATAGATCTAACTAACCACAGCTCTACTTACAGCTTTGCCAGTAGTACTGCTAGGGAGCAAATCAATAGTCACACGACATCCCCTTTTGGGCAYGCAGTTGTTACATAACCTGCTAAAACATAAACTATAAAAATATACCAAAACCAATCTTGACAAATAATGTTCAGTAGGGAATCTTTAATATTGTTTGGACCCCTCTGCCCAGTACTTTGCTGGCAATTAAACCATGGGAGCAGAAGCATCAGGGTTCTTTCTGCCTCATAAATGAGGAATGGAGCACACTCTTCATACAATCAGTTGCAAGTTACAACAGCTGCTGAAAACAGAGAGCTGCAGCTCAGATTCTAGACCACTGTTAAAAAAAAAAAAACCAGCATATCCAAATCTGAACAAAGCCAATGTAGAGGAAAAACCAGATCTGGACATGAAGCTTTTGCCATATGCTGCTTTCCTGGTAAATTGTAAATTTTTTTTCCAAATGCCTCCCAAGCCATCTACTTCTCCTACTCTGAAAAAAAAAAAAAAAAAAAAAAAAGATACATAGCTGAATACACTCATGAACAAAAGGTACTATTTAAGTTCCTCATTTCCTTTAGCTAATCTTTTTCTCTTCACAGCTATTCACTGACCTGCAGTATGCTAACTGCCTCAGAATGAGCTGTGGGCTCAAGCACTCTTTTCACACCAGACTTATACCTCAACTCACTTAATTCCACTGTTTTCTCTAATCCTGGTTCTTATATTCCAGGAATCACATCCACCTCATCTGCTAAAAACAGAGAGAAAACACTGGGAACTCCAGTGCAACTCCATTATGTGAGCCTCATTCAAAAACAGCTTCAACTCCTTTCACTTCCCCCCCCCGCCCCCACTTCCCAGACTCTGAGGTCATCTGTCCTTAGTCTATTTTTACCATCCAGCCACCTTACTTCCAAGGCACACAAAGGCATCCTTACTACACTTTAAGAAAAAACACCAGTCTCCATCCTCTCTTCATATAAGTCTCCACTTTTTTTTTCTATTTCTGTCTAGTCAAACTGGATTCACTTTAATTTGGCTTCTTTCTCCTAACTGAACCTGCACTGAAAGATAAAATCCTGAACAAATTTTCTATGCTCTGGTCTATCCTCCTTCCCATGAGCTTTTTTGCAATTAACATTCTACAAATTATTGCCAGTTCAACCAATTATACTTGTTCTCTTACTTCTTCATTTCTTCACCTCCACACACACTCTCTCCCGCTCCATCTTTCCTCCATGGCTGCATATATCTTCATCCAATAGACTCTATTCCTACCTCACTCACAGCTTTCCTTTAAAAAAACTCTTTGCTGCTTCTGCATTTCCTCCTTTCACAACCATAACCCTCACACCCAGACTGAGATTAAACACTCTCTCCACCCCAGCACTGCACCAGTGCAAGACCATGAAAACCAGACCTACCCTGTCAAATTCAAATTCTCCTTCAGGTTTTAGGACAAGTCTATGCTGTACATAGATCCCAAATCTAGTAAAGAAATAGAACTGGAACACAATACAACTACATGAAAGTGTACCAACTACTCCAGCTACTCATGCCTGTATTGTTCAGAAACCCCCTCTAACCCTTCCCCTTATGCAAGGCTTCATAGCTTGATAGATCCAAGTGGTACATCCATACATCTGTCTTCTGATACTTCCACATTTTATTACTGTAAAATTCTCAGGTCATCTTTCTATGTATGTACTGCAAAGGAATGAGTCCACAAATGCAACAGATGGCAAAGCATATGTAACAAATGATTAAGATGGCTAATGTGTGTCTCCCACACACCTACCCTCCTTCCCTAGTTATGACTAAACAAACATGAGACAGATACTATGGATTACCAATATTATCACTCCTTGTTCACCACTGTACATTTTAAAGCTGCTAACCAAGAAAATAAAATAAAAGGATGTGTAAGAGGGAAGTTAGCTGGAAAGTCTGATGGCACTCCTTATTGCAAGATGTCTCTTCCCGAAAGGGGACACTAGCAGCAGTAAGTATTATCAACGCAACACCTAGTAGGCAGCTCAGAAAACTGGGATTGAACTAGCCAAGTTCTACTTAGGACTCTGCTTCTCTTAATTCAGGCTTCCTCTGAATCCTGTTGTCAAAATCCTCAAGTAAATTACAGGACCAGAAGTGGAATTCTGATCACTTTGCTTCAAAGCTACACACTTTCAGTGCCAAAATAAAAAACTAAGACCTCTCCTAATTAGCCGTCAGTACTGGGCAGTACTGTAATCAAAACCTATCATAAGGGACACCTGCTTTAAGATGTAAGGGGAAGACCAGTCTCTTCACTCTCAAATGAGTGACAGTATTTTCCTTAACTGTACTTTGTTATTTACATTTTAGCTATGCTTTTCTTTGCTTTTTTTCCCCGGGGGGGGGTGGGGGGGGGGGGGGGGGGGGGGGGGGGGGGGGGGAAGGGGAGTGTGAGAAGACAAAGGTTACCTTCCCCCAAACTGTAGCGGATTCGTACATCCCACGCATACATTGTTTCCTTGTTCTCAAATCCCAGCATCACAACTTGAGAGAGACAGATGATTGCAAGCGTGTGATTCAAGCCCTCATAGGAGAGCCCAGGATCCAAGCCACAGATGTCTTCTAAGGTCATGCTGCTCCTCTCCTTATGCCCTTTTGCTCGTTCAGATTTATCCTTGTACACCAGCATGAGCAAACAGTCTAAAAGAAGCAAAACTGTCAGAGATGATGAGGCAGAACATAGAACATAACACATTTCTCAGTACTCTGCTTCAATACAAAGGTGCTTTAGACAACTGCAGTATCAGTCTGATCAAGTCAATGTAAGAACTCAGTTTCCTTTTCCCACCCCACCCCCAGGTAGTTTGCAGTCCTTGTTTTCAGGGATCAAACATTGAAGGCATGTTTCAAGGGTAATCTGCAGGCTCAGAAATAAGGAGGCAAGTAAAAAGTCCTCCCTATTTTACTTTTCAAAAATCCAGTGTTTTTTCAGATACTCTCCCGAGTCTGGAAGGGACTGACTCATTAATTCTGAACATTAGGAGTTACACTATGATAGCTGTTCACATTACAAACACTAAAGACCGAGAGGCTATTGTCATCTATATTTCCATTAGAACATACTGAACCACAAATGAAATTCTTACAGTAGTTCACAGATTACTCAACTACTAAATGGCGAGCAGACTGCACTGCCAGATTGTTAGTGTCAGCTCAGGTTTCCTAGTTAAATGTTACACAGTAGCAATTGCTAAATAATCATTATGTGCCACACCTTTTTTGTTTTGTTTTGTTAAATATTTGCTTGTGTCACCATTTGTTTTTAACCCCTTCCTAGAAGTGTTTATTACACAGTAACTATGCAACGGAAGAAAGTAATTCAAGTGCCACGGTCTCATGGGAAAAGCACACTTCACAAGCAAACCCAAAAGACAAGAAAAAGGGGAGAGACCTCTCCCACCTTTTGCATTTATAACAAGAGCACTCTGCTTTCCCCCAGGTTCCCTTCCTATCACATATCACACTTCTAAAGGAAATTAATGGTCAATATCAAAGCTGTAACATCCACAGCTTATGCCGACCTACATACCACAAAGGAGAAAGCCCCCTGTGCACCATTTTATGAATGTTGGGGTGTGGTGCTCTGAGCCCTGGCGAGGTGCCCTGTGGCTCTCAGCTGGGCAGAGGACTGGCAAATCTCCAAAGAGGTGAAAAATGAGTGAAAGACTGAACCTGAATTGCTAACTAAAGCAGAGCTTTGCATGGACTCCCAATTGTTTTCGTGCACCTGTTAGCAAAAACAGCTGCAACTATGATATTTAAGCATTCTGCAATACAATTGTGTGTCTGAAGAAAGAACAACTATAGTTTACAGACCAAGAAAAGCAAATCACGGGGGGCTTTTCTGGTAAACCTGGCTAATTTTGCTAGAATAAGAATACTATTTTTGAGGAATAAGCTACATTATCAGTCAGTCAGTTTTCAAAGCAAGCTCCCTCATTTTCCCCTTCAAACTTGGCTTACTCATGTTAGAAATCCAGGCCCATATTCACATGTCCAGATACTAGCTCTAGGATCAACAGATGCCCATTCACACAGAGAAGTTTAACAGATTCAGCCAAGATACAGTCATTTAAGACACTAACACAGAACTGTAACAACTCAAGTAACAAAGAGTTAGGTCTGAAGAGCTTCAATTACTAAGAAACCTTCAGTCTACCAGCAACAACCTAGAGAAGATGCCATAATCCATTCTGCAGCAATGCAGATTCACATTTTCTAAGTGTAGGTGACATTTAGCCCTGGAAGGATAGACTTTTGGGCCCAAATATTTTCCCTGTTAGGAAATGATGGGGAAACCTGAAACCTACTTTTCCCTCTCCAGCAGYAAAACATCAACTCCGAATAACGTTTTCAATTTCCCCTTCAGAAGCATGGAAATTATTTTTTTTAATTCAAAATGTCATTTTATTTTTAAATTGAAGTGATATTTTATGTCAAAACACTGATCAAGAATAACTACCGAGCTTACAATGCCAGCTTTTTTTACAGCCACCAATCACCCTGAAGAAATAATAATAATTTAAAAAAAAAA
>JAYKAV010002837.1:707308-759151 GCA_035582835.1 Phoebastria nigripes | reverse complement strand
CCACCAAAGAGGACAGAGCAGCGACGGCTTGAGGAGAGCCCCACCGAGCTAACCGCGAGGGGAGCCCTGTAAACTCTCTGCCCCCGGGGCCCCAAACCCTGTCCCCCCACCGCCGGGCGGAGGAGGGAGGGACGCCCCGGTGCCTGCCTGCCCCCCACAGAACGGGCCCCCCTCTTACCTGCCACCGGGGAGGGCTTGCGCAGCACCAGCCACCTACTCTTCCACTGCAACGAGAGGCAAAAGGAAAGGGTTAGCCAGAGCCGGAGGAGGGAAGAGCGGGCTCTCTCCCCTCCTGGGGAAGGGGGCGTCGGTCGGGGACCCCCGGCCCGCCGCGGGGCTGGGCCGAAGGGGCGCCGGGAGCGGGGACCTTTTTTCCATCTCTCAACTTGACGTGACCCTCCACCACCACGGAATCCGTCATCTTCAGTCATGATTCCGGACAGCTGCGCCCGGCTCGCTGCTCCCTCCCCGCGCTCTGGCCGAGGGGTCACTTTCAAAATAGCTTTATTAGGTCCCCGCACAGGCACAGGGAGCGAGGCGGGCGAGCGGCCAGCGCGGTCCGGCCCTCCCCGGCGCCCCCCGCCCCACCGGGCAGGGGGACAGGCAGGGGCAGGGGCGGCTCCGGCTGAGGGGAACGGGGGTCCCGGGAAGCTTTCCACCGGTCCTTTATTCATGTCCTTTATTGTGGTGTTGGGKTTTTTTTAATTATTATTACTTTTTCTCCAGGGTTTCGGTAGCGGGAGGCGCGACCCGGGGCACCCGGAGGGCGACAGACCCGCGCGGGCCGCCTCAGCGGATCTCCTCCGGGCGCGACCCCGGGGAGGCGCCGAGCGCCGCCCCCCGCCCCGATCCCGCTCCGGGCTTTGCAGCTGACCGCCGAGGCAGCCCGGCGGCCGGGGGCGGCGGGAAAGCCCGGACCGGACTCCCTTCGCCCTCTGCCTCCGCGGAGCGGGGCCTGGCGCCGGCCGGCCGAAACGCCCCCTTCCCCGCGCCCCCGAGCCAGCGGCTTCCTTATGACGCCCAAATTTCTCTTTCAAAAACTGTAATTACTGCTCCCCTTGGCTCCCAGAAGACGTACAGCCAACTACCCCAGATAAAAATACTCTTTTTTTTTTTTTTTTCTCCTTTGCAACGCAACTGTCACGAGATAACAGCCCACTTACACCAAACCCAGAGCAGCTACAATTACTAGAATAAGATGTGTTAATGATGTCCTCAGATTTATTTCAACGAGCAATGGACTAATTAGAGTCCATTATTCTAAAAATACTCCTACTGCATCTTATTTGATGGTAATTAGTTCTTCAGCTTTTTTTAAACAGCACCACCGCACATTTTTCTTTCAATAGCATAATAGAAGGTTTTTTTAGATGTTTGCATTTATTTCTTCCCTTTGAATTGGTCAGTTTGCATGGAATAACATGTAATTTAATAAAACCATCTTTAAGTGTGTTTCATAATGAATTAGGGACGTGTTTGTTCAACTGGCTTTGCATTCTAATTCAATTTCAACATAAATGTTAGGAAAAATATCAGATAAAATTTCACTAGTAAATTTAAGTTGGATTTGCATTTTAACCAAAGCGATAAGCACTTAAAGGGAGGAGAAAAATATGGAGGACACGTTTCCATGGGGTAATGCTCAAGAGAGAGGCAGGAGGCAGAAGGTGCTGGCATGCCCCATAGGAATGTGACCAGTGTCAGGGGTGTGAGAGGTCAGGCAAGGAACTCTCGCTTAACCTGGACATTTCCTTGCCACCCCTAGTCTGGGTTTGCGGATTTAACACAGTGCTGGTCACCATACATCAGATGCTCAAATGATGAAATTTAGTTCGACCAAATCAGTGTAGTAACAGTGGACAAACAGGCTGCTTTAAAGCCACAAATTAATTTTAATGCATTCAAAGTATGACAGTATTGATTGAAGATTTGTCATTTAGACTTTTGAGGGCAGAAAATAGACTGTTTCACTTGTGAACGTTCAATATATTTTAAAAAAATGTTTTATTGATTGTGTTAATGTTGCTATATACTAATAAGCAGGTTAGATTTTGAAAACAGGACAGCTAAAAAGCTCTACACAAATTGTCAGAAACACCAGTTTAACACCTTTCCTATCAAACAGCCACATTCTTTACAACAAGAGAAGACTGAGAGAATATATATAACACAAAACTACCAGATTAAAAGCATGCATGGTGTGGACGGATATTAATTTCAAAGTGCAACTGAAGTCACAGAACAGATACGGACATTCAGAATGGCATAAGCTTTGTGTGGAAACCTGTTCCAAATGAATCCCTTCCAAAGAAGAGTAAATAGTTCCTTCTTGCTGATTTAGTACTTGTCTTTCAGCAGCAGGTACAGTTAGTCTTGTTACACAGTCGCATTCGTTTCACGGAGTGAAGCAAGCCAGACTCATACTGCAAACGGCCAGGAAGGCAAACCCAGGCAACAAGAGTCTTCAGCTTGTTTTGGAATCAAGACCCCAGAGGTGGATCTCAATTTTTCGAGCTAGTGTTTAGTGCTTCAGAAAAACAAACTGAAGACTTTGATCTTAGTATTCACAGTATTCATAGCTGAAAATTGTGTCTAAGCTCTTACATCTGTCTACTGGAAATTTTCTGCGACACATATAAAACTGGGAGCACCACCAGCTGAAATTGATCCTTATGCAGAGCTTTTCAGATGCCTTCCAGCRCAGAGAAGTGTTATTTCATTTTTCTACCAGCTCTCAACCTGTTGAAGAACCTACAGAGGGATTCAAAGATTTAACTGTAACTTTATACATAACAGACTAAGTCCAAGAAATGGAGGGTAAACATTTTTATTAAACGGTTTACATCATTTATCTAGATTAGCATTGTTATATATTTGTACTTACACAAATTTTCCTTACAAAGTTTCTTTTAACTGCCGAAATCATTCACCACAACTAAGAAACTCATGAAGACACTGCCAGTACTATAAAACAAAACACATATCTGAGTATCCAGGCACCACTTTAAAATTCTATATCTTAAAGCATAGCTTTGCTTGAAACACTTAAGAGAATTCAAAAACATTCATTATCAGAAGAAATACATTTCACATCAACACTTCCAAATGTACATATCTGACATGGCTAAAGGTTCCCTGTATTAAAAAAAAAGTTGTAATTTTCCATTCTTATTTATCAGACTAGATTTTTTTTTTGTTGAATCATTTTCTGCCTTTTTTGCTTACAGAGCTGAGTCCACAGCCTCTAAACAGCTATATATTGTAATAATTTCTTTGATTGTTCCATAACAATTCCATAGACCATGACAGCAAAGCCTGTGGTTTATGATATCACCAAACGCCCAAGGAAAATGTCAAGCTGCTCCCCAAGCCATCCAGTTTAAAAATCTGTTAACAGAAACCTCCTTTCTGAATTATCTAAACAGTTGAACAACTTGTTAGTACAAAATCTAAGACATCTTCAAAACACTGTCAAATTTAAGAAATGTTTAGGCATTTAGCACCAAGGTGAAGTATTTCCACTGCTATCCTCAGGGTGAGGGGCAGCTCACAGCCTGCAAAAGGTCTTAACTGCGTCGGCCTGAGGTCAGATGCACTGACTTCCAATGTTTTTCAGCAGAAACTTTGTGCTCTCAAGACGTTTTGCATTAATCTTGCTGGAAAATGGCACACCAGATTCAGCAGAGCTCTGAGGCATGTTCCTAATTTTATGTCAGGGGAACATAAAAATGTTCTTACATGTTTGGTTGAATCAAAACCTAAACCCTCTGTTTTTTCCCCAGAACTGGTTTGTTGCAGTTAGCTGAGGAGCAGCTTCACCCACCTTGCTCTACTGGTGTCTCTTGACTTGAACTTGAAAAGATCACTTCTGAGGGGGAGGGAATTTCATTTTTGGTGCTCCTCCTGTTTATTTTTTTTATCTCATCTGGGAATACAAGGACAATGTTGTTACAGGTTGGTTTGGGGGATGACCGCTCCACTAGAAACTGCACAAACACATTCAAATAACTTTGTATGTAATCCACTAAGCAGACAAACATTTATAGATTTTGGTGCACTGTCTCAACAGATTTGTTTTATTAAACCAAATAAAGACAGTCTCATATATTGAGCAATCCACAGCCCTAAAATTTTAGATCAAGGATGCTGACATCAGATGGAGTAGGCCCRCTCTCGGTGGTCTGGTTTGGAATTGCTAAGAATTACCGTGACAGTTTTCRTACTAGCTTATAATAAAATATTTATGTCACATTAATGAAACCAAAAGACTCCTGAACCCTGCTTCAAATGTTAGCATATTTAACCGTTCATCTAGTTTTTCGGGGGGCTATTTTCTCGTTAATCCAGTTTACATAGTTTGTCATTCGTGTATATACTCCAGGTTTGTTGACTCTGCCACAGCCATCTCCCCAGCTGATAACTCCATAGAGGTAGGAGATTTCATTTTTCTCACAGGCCAGAGGTCCACCAGAATCTCCCTGTGTTAAAAGTAAGGAAAGATTATCTAATTCAATAGAAAGCAGTCGGAAAAAGATCAGTTTGGGAAAGTCCCAAATTAAGAATGTTTACATGTGAGATTTAAACTAAAAAAAAATGAATATGGAAGCAGTGGTCTACCGAAGTTTCATTGTAGAAGCCTTTTTTTTTTTTAATCATACTCACCTCTAATATGATAGTCTTTTTTTTTTTTTTTTTAATTCCACATTGAAGTATCAAAGTATCAGATTTTGTTTAAAATAATTGAAATTATTTTAGGTGCAGACACCTACTGAAGAGCATGGATGATTTGGGTCACTTTCAACAGGAGTGAGCAAGATTTTGAGGCTTAGACTACGTTGTAATATGGGCTCTGCATGGATGGATATTTGGAGAGTTTCTCAATGCAGTTTATTGCAAATGTCAGAGATCGTGAAAGTTTTCAAAAAGAAAGGTGTTGCATACATAYACGCTTTTCCATGTGACTGTGGGGTGCTATAATTTTATGTGGCATATGGGGTTTTTTGCATCTGTTGAATTTGATGCTACTGAGCATTTACCTTGTCATTAAAGCCATAAACCAAAAATAAGACCAAACTAATGTTTGATGACACACTACAGCAAAGATTAATTTGGAACACTTCTACTTATTTAAAAGCTTGCAAGCATTCAGGAAACAAGTTTATTATTACTATTACTCTTAGATTGACTTTCTACAGAAATGAAAATGTTAGAAATTAAAAGAAAAACATGAATTAGTAAACAGTACTGGTGAAAGGAGTCACCCCTCTAGTTATTTGAGACTAAGGAGAAATATATTTTTTCCTAATAAAAAGAAAATCCCTTGAGAACAAAGTAGGTAGGAAAATTGTGTTGCCTTTATGCTAGGAGATTTCTGTGATAAATGAAAATCAAATGAAGTCTTGTATCTGAGATCAACTTTGGTATCAGTGTACTGATCCAAAAAAAAAAAAAAAGACTTTCTAAGAAAATCTTTAAAAAATAATCAAGCAGAACACATTATCTGCTTGATGTTTCTTGGTCTTGAAATATTTTTWTACATAACAGATGGTTTATAGTTTAATTTCCCAAGCATACATTAAGAAAACTCAGAGGTCAGCTACATTTGTTGTGACATTAAGAGGTCTACACTATTTCTCCTTAGACCACACTACAAGTCTGCCAACAGGAAAAAAAGTGAATTATTGATTCACTAATAATGATTTCATGTCATGAGCACTGTTCTTCAGCAACATCTGTGACACTAAATCACTGTTTCTCAGACTTCGCACCTCTCTCCAGACCACTTGTCTTTGTGCAGCTCCTCTCTCCTTCCCTCTGCTTTCTTCTTTCTCCCTCTCATTCCTGATCAGCTCTGTTTTTCCAGGGCAGGGAGTGAGAACCAGCTATAATGCTGCGTCTTGTGTTTGCACTTCTCAGGTAAGGCAAGGAAAACTGAGCAAGCAAGGTAGTTTCTATTTCTCTGGCTAGTACTAACACTTCCAGCCAATATCTACAATCAGTTCTCAGCCCTGGCCTGGAAACCTTGAGCCACTGCTGGCTGCTGYCGTTTCAGTCTTGACACCTTTCTTTGGACACTTTTATGATCTCTGTAGGGGTTCCAGCACACAGTATACATGATATTTTTTGTTTTACTTAATCTCACTGCCAACTATTAGCTATGTGCTGCCTGTTCCCAAATTTGTGCTAATAGAGCATAACCCTCCTCCTTCAAAATGAACTGAAGATAAAATCTGAAGGTTTACGTAAGGAATAATCTGATCCTTCATTTAAAAAATAGTCTCATCTATCACCAAAACAATTCTGCATCCTTATTTAGAGCCAAGGTGTGATATAATTCAAAGAGAGATGCAAAGTAGTGAGAGCATGAGGTCATTCCGCAAGGGGCAGAAGTCACGAAACACAGTTTCCAATTGACTGATATTCTACACCATTAAATCCCATCCACTATAATAACCTCAGCTCCTTCCTCCTCCAAACCTCACCGCTGCTCCCCACCTCCTACCCAGGCATCCTTATTTCCATTAGGCAAGAGGCAGCAGCTCGGGGATTTGGCTCCGCACAGGTACATGCTGGTTGGCCTGCCAGCGCATCCCTGCCAGCTGGCCAGCAAACCTTTACCATCCTGCTGCAAGCTCAGCCAGGAGCTAAAGCAACTCACCCTCCAGTGCACAGCCACTGCCTTTTATGAAGGTAGGAGGAATATAACACCCTGGAGGTTTTTTGCCTTTCTGTAGAACTTATTTGAGATTGAACAAGTTAAAAAACGAAGGTGGAAGCAAACAGTGCAGTCACATAAGTTTCTTTTCTTTAGGAATGTTTCTTTTCTTTAGGAACACTGTAATGTCAAAAGTAAGCACTGCAACACTGCAATGTTTCTGGCAATAATATACATTTATATTCTCTGCCGAGATATGACTCACAACATTACCTGACATGCATCAGATTTGCTATCGAAGTAGCCAGCACAGAACATATTTTCAGTGATTTCTGTTCCATAAATTTCAGGGCTTCTGCACTTCTCCTCAGGAATAATTGGAATCAGTGTTTCTTGCAGGACATTTGAATAACCAGATATATCTTTAAAAAATTCCCAGAGAGGAAAAGAAAGTCATTTTTATAGGATGTGAAGAGCGTAACATGGAAACACAATGCACAGCACAACATATAAACACATTTAACACATCTCAGTCATATTCRTGTTGTGGATCTCTTTAAAAGATAGTAATTTTTCTAGTGATCAGATCACTTTCTGCTCCTCCACTCAGACTCCATGCCCTTTAAAATAACAGTATGCCACGTCCAGACATTAATCCACTTTGGGTTGTCTCATTTCCTAGAGACTCAGGAACACTCCCCCAGCACTCCTGTCCTCTGCTCTTTCCAGATGTGATACTAAATCATCAATTTATCAAAGGCTCCATTATCTCTTTTTGCCTTTGGACTACACATTTAGACCAGGACAACATTTGCTCATACTAAATCTCTTACCAAAATGAGGCAGCCAGCTTCCCCATCCTTCTCATCTATCTACATAGGTCTCTGCTATCTCCATATCAAAGCAGCATGGCCAAGCCTCATAATCCTGAAATTCCTCATCTGAAAGGATGGGATGGATTTTTCCACCTTTCTCAAGCTGGATGTGAGCACTTCTTAGCCCAAAGTCTATCTGGTCCTCCCCTGTAGATGTTTCCAAAGTTTCTTGCTGGTGAAGGTAAAGATCTCCTCCATCACAGACTAGTAAGTTGACTGTGTTTGATTTGCAGTCTTTGATATCTACCTTGAGAAACCAGGGGTAGGATTCACTTGACTAAGGTGTCAAGTTGTTGGCACCTACAATTAAGCTACTTGCCCCCTTCCCAGTCCATGGAGATCTAGCTAGCTCACCTCATCCTAAAATAGACACAAACATTTGGTCAAGGGAACTACACTCCAAATTCCAATGACTATAAAGGAAGTTCAGGATGACTATTTCAGATGTAAATGTTGTAAACATCTAAAGGTAGGTAAAAAGAATCCCAGCAGAAGTCCCTTGGAAAATATTTTGCCAAACTATCAGTTGTATAACATATATTGAGCATTATGTTTTAATTATCATCAGTTTTTTCTACAGACACCAACTCTCATTTTACTTACTCTCATGCCGGTGCCCCCATCCAGAAATCTGACACTTGAACTGATCAGGGAAAACGGTGTTACTTTCCGGCAAGCAGATGGGCTGAACAAACTGGGACTTGACGGCACAACGTTGGCCATTCTTCTTCAGCTTAATCAAAGCTGCAGAACAGAAAATATAGGAAGAATAAAGTGACTGTTCCCTTTCTTTAATGGGATTGGCAGCAATGGGTCTCAGATACAACTTTAATTATCCCCTAAGCCTCTCTTAATTAAGATATTTCAATCAAAGACAGACAGATTCATCTCAACAGCACCTCATTTCACAGCAAATTGAAGGCTGAAATATTCAGCTACTCCCCTTGTGGGAATACTTATTTTATGCTGCGCTCACTGAGCAGATTTTGCTTCACTGCCTTTGTAGAGAAGGGGGAAGATAGAAAATATGTATGTCTCCTCCCACCTTAAAGTTAAATAACAGTGACATATCCACAACTTTCAGCTGAAATAAGTGGGATGTGCAAGTGCTCACTGCTTCTGAAAGTCTGGCCGCCTGCCTAATTCCAATTTGATTTAAAAAATTAATTACTGCAAGAGCTGGTGTATTTTGTGCTCTGTGTTATCACTGAGTTCAGCAAAATTCAAGATCTTGAAAATTAAGGAATAAAAAATTCAGGATATTTCAAAACCAAGCTTCTGAAAGCTACAAAGAATTACACAACCTCCACAACCTTTACTATCCCCTCATGGGGCTGAAAACAGTGTAAATACAGAGCTGTGCAGCATCATGAGCTTGATACTGAAAGAAGACGTCAAAAGTAGCAGAAATATTGGTTCCCCTGTAGCAACCTCCCCCCCGTGTTTGGCTGTAGAGCAACAGAGGGGGCTTTGTGCTTGGTGTAACAAGAAGGGCAGCATGTTGGATTTGGGCACACTACTCAGAGGACAGATCTGAGGTAACGTTGACACACCTATTAAAGCTTCACATCACGCCTTTTGGAAGCTCCGGGCTTTCTGAGCACAGTTGTGTGGAAAGCAAGAGATCCCACTGGATAGTCTTACTTCTCTACTGACTACATTTTTTGGCCTTTGTGGAACACGTAAAGAGTATCTCGCAGGCTGAGAAACCCACACAAACCACGCTCCAATGCTCAGCAGCTTGCTCTTCCTCGCCTTCCTCTTCTTCCCCACCAACTCTGCCTGTTTCTGAATCCCCCAAACTCCCCAGCAAACACTCATGTGGTAGTTTGTTTCCTTTAGAAAAGCATTTTCAGCAGGAAATAACTCTTCTGCTGCATCAGTAGAAATCACTGACAGGGCAGAACATGCCCCCACATCTTTCCCCCCGAGTTTCTGCCTGCTTGTTTGTTTGCAGTGGGGCACATCTTAGGAGCTCCATGTTCAGCTGACCCCAGATTTGGACATTGCACGTTGGTGAGGCATGCCGAATTTCAGAGTAATTCAAAAAGTTAGGAGATCTCAAAGTCCCAATGGTGGTTGACACCAGGATATTTCAGAGCAGAGTAATACCCCAAATCCAGTTTGTCTCCTGGTACGCTGTGACAGAGCTCCCACCAACAGAGAATCTGAATGCTTTTTGCTACATGGCAGAAAATACTCACCATCTGGGAGCAAAAAAGCCAGTACATGCCTGACCTAAAATATCCCCGATGCCAGGCTATGAAATAGTCTTATAGACAAAGCGCTCACACAGCTTGATACCCTGGGGTGATATGCCACCTTCCACAAAAGCAGATCAGAAAACAAGGAGTTGTTGTTCCATTGTCATTCTGACTCATACTGTACGGTCAATCAGAAGGGCACTTAAGTTTTGACTGATAAGACAGCTGATTTTTAAATCTATCCCAGGGTAAAAAATGATTCTTAGTAACATAGATTTTCAGAGCAGATGGGGCTATTATATTCATCCAGTCAGATCCTCTATACAGTAAAGACAACAGAATTTTACCAAGTAATTCCTGCATCAAGCCCACATTTCTGGTTCAGTTGAAAAAATGCCTAATCCTGCAAAGACTTGCAGGTGATGGTGAATCTGCCATACATCTAGGTAAATTGCTCCAAAGGCTAATTATCATAATTATTTAAAATTTGCAATTTATTTCTCATCTGAATTTGTCTAGCTTTCAGATGCTGTTGTAACTCTGGTAGAACTAAGAACCCTCTTGAAAGAGGAGGCGCTCGAAAGCCTTTCCTAATGCCTACGATTTTTTCACTATGAAGGCAGTTTTTGACGTATCAACTAAACTTGAAACTAAGTTGAGCAAACAGAAAATAAAACTGTAAGAACAAAAATACTCACCAATATCATGTTCAGTAGGGTTGAACACAGAATACTGAGGATGCAAAATGTATTTTTCTATTTCAAATATTTGTGTTACGTCAGTTGTTTTATTAAATATATGCTGACCCAGAACTACTGTAATAGTGGATTTTAGTGGACTGTAATACAAAAGAGAGAAGCAATTCTGTGATTAGCAGGTCAAACGAAACCTAATTTCCAATGGCTGTGTGTCCCATGAACTCTAATAACCTCAGCTCCCCACCCACGTCCATTATTTACCCTCTCATTTTTTACCCTCTACCTGTTTCCCAGGCTTCCTACCTACTGTGGGCCAGGACAAAGATGACTACTGTTATAGCGAGTCCCAGGCTCTGTGGATCCTGATTAGCCTGATTAAAGGCTGATGCTCCTTGACAGAAGTAAAAGGCAAGCACAGGCACTGCTGCCCAGCTGCTGCCTGGCTAACAAGCATCTTCAGGGGCTGCAAGCACTTCTTGTTCTAGTAACTTAACTGAGTCAACCTCAGCCAGACTTTGCCAATGAGTACAAAAATTACTGAGGAAGAAATGAGGGACCAAAAGATGAGTCATTGGTGGATATTTCATTTCTCTGGGAAACCAGGCTCTTAAAATATTACAGGCATAGGTCAAGGTTTTAAAGGTGCTGGCAGACTGACAACTCAGGAACATCTGAGCAGCTTCCACCTAAGAGCTATCACCACTCCTGCTCTGAGATTAGATTGATCTATGTTAAATCTGTTGTCTAGAATCAAAAGCAACTTGGTGGAGGAAGGTCCCAACAGCACACTGATCTAATGGGAAAAACCACACTCAGAGGAGAATGCAGTTTTTGCAATTCACACCATCTTTTTCAGCCATTGATTGTTTACTTTAAAAAGACCACAGTCCTCTCATATCCAGTGTCCTAGGACAGACAGCTAATAAGAACCAGTACAACAGTTGGRAAGAAAGGGACATTTGGGAATAATCAGGAAGTGTTTGGAAAGACAGTAAATTCTCCAGCTTTGAAAGCAATGGAATTCAAATTTCACTCTTGCTTTAAAACCAATTTGATCTGTGTGTGCATAAGTCTACAAGGAATTTAGTCAGCAAGTGTCTTGAACATCAGAGCACTCATGCGTTTTGTTATCCAGTGCAGGAGCAGAAAATATCTGCTGTCACGCATCATGCACAGATGCAGAGTGGTCAACATCATTGCAGTTTCCCTAGTTGTGTTTCTGTGCATCAGTAGCGCCCGTCAGATACAAAAGCACTGTGGAGTCTCCTCCAGTACTGAGCACGAAGCAATGATCAACAGTARTGTACTTAAAGGAAAGAGATTCTGTGTAATTGCAATGCAGAGAGCCAGCAGCTACCCTGCAACAATAACTATGCTTATAATTAACAAAGGAAAGTGCAAAGTTTATCTTTCTGTGACTGGAAAACAAGACGACAATAAAATATTCTTTGATTGATATGTAAGGCCAGGATTTTCTCAGTGTTCTTGCCGTGGTAAACCAACCCCATTGAAAATCAGGTTTTGGGCCTGTAATACAGAGTGGAAGTTTGCTTCCCAGGATAGTATTTAGAACAGATTTTAAAGGCACTGAATGGTTCTGCTATGACTTACAGGTGGTTCATTCAGGAAAAGAAATAAAAGAGGGGGGGTTACAGAAAAGGGAAAAAAAAAACAAGTTAGCTGAACAGGTATCTATTGTCGCCTAGCGGAAAACGGTTGAAATTGTGGCTAACTGAGAGGTACTAAACGTACRGAAGAGTGCAGATTACAATGCAGCAATTATGGAAAATCTGTATGTACCAAACCACCAGCTGGAAGTGGGTGGAAATGTCCTGAATAGCTGCCAAAGTTAGTAGCTATTTCACAACATTTGAAAAACAAATGCATTGTGGCTCAAGCTCCAAATGCTTCAGTACAGAATTCACAACAGTATTATTAGCTCTACAAGCTATCAGTGTATGTATTCTGGCATGAGGTTTTCTGTTTCTCTTGGCTTCTTTACTATGCAAAGGAACAATGGGTATGAAATGATGTAATATTTTTCCCATCAATATGATCAAACTGAAATCAGGGAAAGTGTTCAGCTTTTGTGGAAAATAAAATATTTAGAATGAAGTAAAAGAGCATCCTTTAGTCAATATTCCCTCCAGTGTCCCACAGCTGGAGGACAAAAAAACTCCAAAAAAACCAAAACACTTCTCAAGGAAATCAGCCTCAAAAATTTAACAGTTCAGTTCTTCCGTTTGGCTTTTTGTAAAGCTCAGCCCGCTCTGTTTGTGTCAACGAACAGTGATTTATTGTCTGTAATAAATCATTGCTTGGCTGTCTTAGCCTTTTTGAATAAAACACAGCGATGAGCATAGTCATCTCTGTTACACCTCAAAGCAGGCATAAACGTTCAGAAAGGTAACTGAGAAGAAAAGAAATACTTATATCCCCCTGCACATGCACACTCCCATTCTATGTCCTGCTCAGCACCACCTTATTCCTTCAGTCGGGTCGTTTAGCTTCTCTGAGACTCCTTAAGGAACAAGATAAGGGCTTGTGAGACAATAGGACTCCAAGTTATTTGTTAGCCCATGAACTGCACCCAAATTGCCAGAAACTCCTTTTGAAACATTGACCTTTTAAAATCTCATCTTCTTTCTCACTTGTTTCAGTTCAGGTCTGTTGTGAGTCACAAGCAGACGGTGACTATGAGGAGGAGAGGACCTACTGTCAAACTAATGGGTGAGTTTACCTGTTAGCAAAGCAGTGTGCTGCTGACACAACCCAGCAAGTCTGAATAAGGCTTCCACCGCAGAAACTCTCTCCAATATAGATAGCTGCTGTCCAGGGATGAGATCCAGGCAGAGATGAAGATCCCCCAACAATCCTAGGTCTCACGAAACTTCTTTTTTTGTGTCTTCTCCCACATGGTCTTCTGGTAACTGCAAAACTATCTACATTGTCTGGAACTGGTGGCCTCCTTTCCCTGCTTGCTGAGATATAAAGGGATATGGCATCAGACTATAAATCCTTGTGATTTCTAAGGACTGGAACTTTTATAGGAGTCTTTTAAAGAAAGGTTCATTCAATTATCGTTAAACATTCACATACAACCGAATCTCATTCAGTTCCTCAGGAGACTTGCAAGACTGAAAGCTATGCCTATTCCCAACACTGGCTACACATGTACTAGAGTAAATTAAATGCATCTGTGAACATTCCCAGACACTGTTTCATTTACCAGTACTAATATAATCTTCACTACCAGAGGAGGCACAAGAGAATGGATGATACATCACATCTTCATTTTCAGCTTCTGGACTAAGCTTTGCCATTGCAATAGCAAGGACTAGGACACTTGTGTTAATACCATCTATCAAATGCATTAGAACCATAAAAGGGAAATAAAAGGACCGCTTTATAAACTGACTTTTCAGATTACAACTCCATTCTAAAGGTCAGCTTCAACATTAACAACAGTTAAATATTAATTTAGGGGAAGAGCAGGCTCTTTAGTTTTTGGAATTAAATACTATGTCTCACACATCTTCAGGATCCCGTCCTCTATTTGCTTACAGAGGCCCATTCACTTCTCTGGGCCTGTAATTCCCTGAGTGATGACAATTTGTCCCAAAACATCAATCATTTCTGACATCTTGCATGTTCTAGCAGAAAATTTAGTGATATTGGGATGATTTGGACTGAAAGCAGTAGTGTGACACCGCTGTCATACAGTGTTTCAGGACAAAAATCACAGATTGTATCACAACTCAAAAAAATGCAAAAAAAAGCTTGTTGTTGTCATTTGATTTACTGCAAACAGTAAAATATTCAACACCCCTGGGAACAGTAGAACATTCAAAATTATACAGTGAAAGCTTGTTCTAGTATCAATAACTCTTTCTTCATTCATTCATAACATGGATTTTAAGAGAGCCTTCACATACCACAAGATGGAACATCACAATACTCCCAAGACAAACTGTTGTCCTTCATGATGTAACACCATGGCTTCTCATCATCATCTGGATTTCTAATTAATTCAGGGGGAAAGTGAATTACAAGCATTAACCACATTGTTGTTCCAAGCTTCCCAAAGGTTTTCTGCTTTTTCCTCTGCACCATGCAGAGGGCTGACAGGACTCTCAGGTTTCAAGCCATCTGACAAAGCACTGAAGCACCTGCCAGCCCCTAAATGGATGAGCAGCCTTCCGGTAGCCTTCTTCATGCTTAAAGCTAACCAAGTCTAAGGTTCTCTAGGACCTGAAATGCAGACACATGAGCATGTTCACATGGTTTAAATACAGCCCACACTGAAGTGCTTTAACAGATACCAGCTCAGCTATTTTCAATTAAATCCCATGAGAGAGATTCCTTTTTTAGATTATTTTTTTAAGCAAGGAAATTCCAACACAGGTAGATTCATAGAAAATCCATAACAAGAATAGCTAGCAAAAATGAATTTGAGAAGCTCAGGTTCACATTCCCTGGAGAGTCTGAGGCAGTGAAAGACTACCTCAAGAAAATATTGTATTCCTCAAAAGGGGAAAAAAATGAATGTCAGAACAGTTTAGCCCTTTGTTACCCTGGTGTTAAACAGGTTTTGATTTGATTCCGTTAGGGTTTCTCCATGGTACAGCCTAATTGTCTTTATCAATGCCATATAAGTAACTAGAAATTTGCCCAGTTTACTCCTCCAAGAATATAGGGAAACTTTGAAGACCCAGGAAGATCTTCAGTAGGCCAAGAAAAATAGACAAGGTAATTCAGGGCTCCAGATAAACAGCAATTCTAATTTCAGTTGGATTTATCAGAAGCACTATCTATTATTGTAAGGTTCTTCAATATTTCTTTCTTTTAAATCTGACTGCTCTTCAGAAAAAGATTAAAGCACTTTCAAATTCTCAGAACTGAAGAAGCAACACAGGTTGAGTCATCTTCCGCCAACAATGTTTCTAAATTAGACTATTTGAAGAAGAAGATATCTGCAGGATTATATAGTGTAGCAGAGATATCCCCAGAAATTGTAACAAGCTGACAAAAAAGTGAAAAGCTTTTTTCTCAGCTCTACAGAACATGAACACATCAGCTCCTACACCATTTTATTCTTTGCATTTCAAATCTGCAAGTGAATATTGTGCTTAAATGATGCAAATCAAAGGGATCAAGTTTTATCAAAGCATAAAATATGTGCCCGATAAATTGCCATGCTGGGACACCATAAATCTCATACTTAAGTGCTTGAATCAGGACGAAGCCTTGGAAAGCAAGCTGGTCTGGGTTAAGGGAGGGTGTAGGAACTGTTTATTAGTTTGTGTCAGATAGAGAAGAAGAGTTACTTTCAGCATGCATGCATGCTTTTTATCACCAAACAAATTAGGAAGTGCAGTACAGTCTGATCTTCCTGAAATACTGGTCTAACTTCCATTAAAAAAAAAAACAAAAACAAAAACAAAAACAAAAACAAACAAAAAAAACCCAAAAAAACCCAAAACCTAGACTTCAACCAGTAATTTATGGAGAAGCATCTGAAGTTTGCCATTTCTAGCATTTGCTCATTTCCAGGATTCTCTCTAAATGGAAGCATTTCCTTTGTTTGTGGATATCCATTGATCTCATGAAGACCTCAGAGACAGGGGGAACATAAAGTGACTGAGGAGAAAGCACAAACCTATATACCAAAAGCTATTTTCATTATAGCTGAACAGAAAACTTTAGCAGAAATGTAGTTTATCGTATGTGTGGATCAATCAAAACTGAAACACTGTGAAATCTTATTTTGCAATAATTTTGCTTTGGAAGAAATCCAGGAAAGAAATTTGGCATTCCCTGTCAACATTATTGAAGTATATTGCTTTGATTTTTCATATTCAAATAACTTTTCACTTTTGAAAATATTTTCCTTCATGTTACGTATTTCACAATTTAAGAATTAGAAATCAAAAGTTAACTGTTTCAATTTGGCTAGTGCATTTCTCTCTCCTTTTGGATAGTCGTTTATGGAGTCACTAGGGGCTCATCAAAAAAAAAAAAAAAAAAAAAAAATCCCAGAAAAAAATGACCTGGAATTTCCAACATTATTTTGTGTCTAAGCTTCACTCAGCAGACCGAGCTATTGATCTAGCTTGTCTACCAGATCTTGTCTTCTGTACACTTACATCCCTCATGTCAGGCTGTTAAAGTCAGTCTAGCTTTTCCAAGACAGGGATAACACTTGCTTTGAGATTCCTGGCCCTTCTCCCTTCCACAATACATCCATCTCTTGATTTACAAATACAGGGCAAACGAGAACTCTTCTCACCTGCAGTAAGAGAACGGCCCCAAGCCAAGCTGTATTGCTTTCTCCACGCTGTCGACGTGAAGCTCTTGGTAAAGCAAGTCTGAATCCCAAGGCAAGCAGCTGTCTCCAGAAATGGTCGTCTTTGCCATACCTCTGTACTCCGTGCCGTTGCCAACATAGCACCGATGGCTAGGAACTGGCAAAGCATAAGACACTGGTCAGGAATCGATGCTAATTACATGTTAAATACTTACTTCACAGCTGAGGTCCCAAATGAGAGCCAGTGGGCCCAATTCTGTACAGTGTCTTTTACCTTTCACAGGAATTGAATGCATCAAATGAGGATTTTTTTTTTTAATAAAAGAACCCAAGCAGTTAAAAATTCTGTTTAAAATTAGTAGTGGGTTAACCTTGTTTTAAACATGCACAAATAACTATTCAACAGGCAGTACGGCAGAAAATTAGACCTAAAATTTGTAGTGCCTATGGAAGATTTTAGTCAGCAATCYGCAGCAAAGTCAGCAATATGGCTGGGATTCCTCCTGTCTAATTTTAGACACAACTGAGCTCATCACTGGAGACTCCCTTTTTAGTCAATTAAGAGAAACAGGCATTTCGAGCGCCAAACTGATCCAGCCTGTTTGAGGTGACTTTTTTAAGATGAGATGAATCTTGCCATACACTCTTGGCTGCATTGGCTGAATCTCCATTGACAATAAAGGGAGCTTGAGTCAACCATCTCAGATAGAGATATCTGTGTTGTAAAGTAGTGAAAATAATCCTGCCCTGCCAGCACGTGCTTAAAAGCCCTGATTTTGGAAAACAGTTCTTTTTATGGCCTCATACATACCCATATATATACACTATACTCACGTATATTATATATATGTAGCTACATATTACAAATATAACAATTTTGCAAAAATTTCACTAGTAGGTTGAATTTTCTTGTTCAAAACCCATTTCTTTGTCACCTGCACATGGGTTATTTCTTCAGATAGGTCTGAATACATATTCTATGACCTGTATATTCAGCTGCCAAGATCTATCAACAGCGCATACSAGCATTATGGCTGAAAAACATATGGGGATGCATTTGTATACAAATAGCTACACTGAGCAGAAAGTCTACACCTCAAAACACAGTTCAGAGTATCCCAAAGGAAACACAAAACCATCTAATGTACAAAGAGGATTAATTGTGACCAAGCCTCAGAGGGTTTCTTATCCCAGCCATGTCAGTGTGACTTATCCTTGACATCTGCAAGACTAGTGGAATCTTCTTCTAAACTTATAAACATACTTAAATATGTAACATCATGATATTCCTTTACTGTTGAAAAACACACTGTGAGGATGATCTATCACACCACACAGTATGGACAGCTATTGCCAAAGATCTGTTTATTTTGACAGAATAAGGTGACACATGAACCGGGGAATACAACCAGCACTGAAATAGTGAATTGCAGCAATGAACTGCTGATGTCAATTATACTTCCAAGTCATCAGTGCAGCAACAGACCTCAAAACCACAAGCAAACATATGGCATAAATTTGGGAGCTGGAGGTCAAGAAGTTTGGTGCAAGAATTTCGGTGTGAGTTAGTGTACAAATACTTAGCAAAATTTGTTTTCTAGCTTGGCCTGGCAGACACTTCTGAGATGGTGAGACAACATTTTCTCCCACCCACCCCCTGAATCAAATTCCCTTTATTTCAATAACTGTGAATATAACATTAAATCAAACTCATATTGTAGCAATCATAATCTAGGAGTTCACAGAAAATAATTTGTCTATCATTTGTGTTGCTAGCAATAGCAACCATTTCTTGGCAACCCTGCCATTTATTTTCTGGGCAAGTTGCAAGTTACGCTGCTTTGTTTGCCTGAAAGTGTCATGAAAATACCACCATCATGCAGTATGCTGAATTCTTTGATTTATCCAGGGAAGTGACAGGTGCTGTTTTTATTTGTACTGTATTTATTACATTCAGAAATGATTTAGACTACTTTTATGAGGATGAAGCAAGAGATTCTGTTTCAGTGCAGAACCAGGGACATATTCTGCAATACCAATGGTTTGGACATCTTCCAGATGGTGTTTGCAAGTTGTACTCATCCTTGTCAGGCTTAAAATCCAATGCATCTCTGTTTTGTCAGGTCTGCCAGTCATTGCTAAAGCTGCCAGAAGATTATAACTGGAAGAATTTGGCTCCTTTCTAAATCATCCCTCATGTTCTCCTCCTGTAACTAAGAAGTTTGGATTACATATTGCACTCATTGAGAGGAACAGTAACATCTCTTAGACAGTTTTGTGTTTCTTTTTGGTTTTATAAGGAGTATTTTGGGCACAGGAGTAAAGTGACTTAATCTCGTATCTTGTGGAGAAGCATCTAGGTTAACACAGTTGTTTCACTAGTAGCTTTCCATCGGTCTAGTCTCCACTCCAGCAAGCTTTATTTGACTGGCTTGCAGTAGCACTGTGGTACCCACAGCACAGCTCATTAAAGGGCACTTCATTATGTATCTAAGGCCATTAAGAAGTATATGCAAAACCTAATACATTTTATCACCTATAATTCAAGACAAACAGTTTTCAAAAAAATCTCTGAAACTATTGCAGTCATATAGGTCTTTTGCTTCTAGTACTCTTTTTTGCACAGTTGCAGCACTGAAAAGTGTCTTTTTCCCTCTTTGTCAGAAACGGTGTGCAGCTGGTCTGCTTTCAGCAGTTCTTAATGGGTTGCTCTGACTGGGAATTGTTCGTTCTCAATTCTTTATAGCTTCTGCAACTTCTCATAAGCCTGAAACGTATTTATTTTCTCACGTGGAAGCAAGTAATATACATATTTTTCTTGTTCATTCACTTCCCTGTGGTACTGCCAATCACTACATTAAGAGTAGAAACGGCCTAAACTTTCACATGATGAAAGTTTTGATGCAAATGCAAATTCAGGTTACTCTGCACACCTATGCCACTATCACCACTGTTTGTTTCTTTTCAGAAAAAAAAATAATTAAAATTTAAAACTAGAAACAATTTCCTTTTATGATTTATTTTTAAAATACACGAGGTTTACATAGCTCACATAAAACATTCTAGTTGGGTTAGGATGGCATATTTTATCAGCATGACACGCCAATTCTTTGCCTTTCAATTTTTCAGTAAAAAGCAGTTTCAGCTCTTAAAATTAAAAGCAACCTGAAATAGCAGTTATCCAACCAGTTCTAATTGCTAACGTCCTGAAAACATTTCACAAGACTTTTTGTCACCAGATCTTGTTTCAGGTTCTGTAGTTACATACATGAACAGTTTTATGAGTTTCTTTTGGAAGTCTTTCCGCAGAAAACAATGTATCTTTTAGATTTGCTTTTCCCCCAAACATCTCATCAGCAATTTTCCTAATGTTTTTGAGCTTTGACTGTATTTTCCTTCCAGATATGCATACGCTGTTTCATTCTGTTAATAAAAATACATTTTTCCCCTGATGGTCCTAATTCTGGGACAGAATAGTTTTAAGTAACCCTTTCATTCAGTAATACTTTGTTTTATCCCTGACCAACCTGTAATGCTTTCATTAAATACGTTAGATGAATTTCTACATCAGCTGATGGCAGGAAGGGAGAGGAGGGAAGAGGAGAAGGACAAAAGTTCCCTCTCTGCTTACAATTGCCTTTACAAGAGGTCCTCTCCAGTGTCTGAATTACCAGTTATCCAGACGGAAGAGTTCTTTAGAAAATCATAAACTAAAGCAAAACCTTGGTGGAATTAGAACATCCTCCATCCAGAGCTTCCCTGGAGCACATGTCCACCCCTGTTGCAGTGCCTCAGAAAGCTCCAGAGCYGAAGGCTTGCGTGCCTGCCCTACGTCCCCCACGCTGGTCGGAGAGAGCACTTCACCACTCACTAGATAGCAGCTGGTTTGCAAGACARGGCATTCATATCTCTCTGAAGCCTTTCTAATACGTCTATCAATGTATATTTCCACCTGATCMTGTTTCATCTATTAACAATGAAGATGAATAGCAATGAACAATGACATTTTATGCCTCTGCATAAGCTTATTGCCAGCAGGATGTGTTGCTCTCCAAGGCATCTTTTACAAGGGTATAAGTCAAGTTTCCTTCCTACATGAGCTCAGATTCGTCGGATGCCTGCAGAAGGGTCCATCTTTTCTTGATTCATCTAGAAGTTCCCTGATCTCCTGGGTAGCCGTGAGATCCCCTCAGAGATGAAAGGAGTGAAAGTCTTTGATTTCAGGGAGCTGCGCTTCCCCCGCTGCAAGTGCAGCTAACCACTAGTCTGAGGTGGCAATAAACATGTGACAGAAAGGAGTCTCCAGTATTCATAGAGATTGCTYTTACAGGCATCTCACTTCGTCAGATAAAGCACTGAAAACCCCCCAGGTATTCTGAAAGCAATAAGGCAAATATTCCTGTGCAAAATGAAAGAAACACCACGCAGAGAGCTTTGAAGGATGTCCACATTAACCTAGCGCTGCTCCCAAAGGAAGATTTGGTTTATCTTTCAGTGGCTCCCTGTGCCGCTGAAAATCTCTGTAAATATCTAGGAAGGTGGCCAGGTGGGCATAGACTGCACTGAAGAAAGCAGTTACCATCTTTTTCACTCTCTAATGATGAGAATGTGAAGTCTAATGCATAGGGGCAGGAGATTGCATGGCAGCAGCCCCAGGACTGGACTGTTCCTAGCTTGAAGCAAATTGCTTCACATTTTCATGCACTAATACCTGTCTGTGAAAGTGAGAATAACAGCACCCACTGTAGCTTTCAGAGTTTGCAAATTAATGAACATATACCACAACTGAAGTATAAGGGAAGCTATATATCTATATAGCTATATTTCTACATAATTCAATCATATATTTATAATACTTATCTAGATTTCAATATTTCTGTTTGGGTTTATGATTTAATACAACAGCAGATAATGCATGTCACTAATTTATAACAAATAATTGATTCAAATAGTTGTGCTACTTTCTGGTTTGTTGAATAGCAATAAAACCTCTGGACTGAGAGCACCTAACACTGAAATAAATCCTCACTGAAACCATAGCCTGATTATGAAACACACAAACAATCTGTCTGAGCCAAAAACTAGGCAGAAATGTGGAAAAATTGGCATCCTTTTGTAATGAATTAAATCTAATAGAAAGTTACCATGTAAAACAAGGGTGGATTTAAGACTGGGAAAACAAAGTGATTTATATAGCACAAAAGGTATCTTTAAGATGCATCCTAACATAAGGATGGCACACTCCACTCACTGAAACTAGACTTATTTTTTAATATATTTCTTCTTCAAAGTATCTTCGTACCTTCGTACTTGCAAATACTTAGACCAACTGAGCTAAAATTGAAGAGATTTATGTTTGTTATAAAAGCTAATGTACAAATCTACCTTCTGAGTAAGTGAATTCTTTCATATAAAGGTTTAAATCCAGAAATCTATAAACTCTGCCAGTATTTTCTTATAGCTTAGAGAAGTAATGTCCTAGATAAGAGGAAGGACTGGCTCTTTTTCCATTTCATTTTTCTATTGATTATCTTCACTTCTAGCACAATAGTTACGATTTACAGAGTCATAAATGCAATCGAATAGGTAAGTGTATAGAGCTAAAAGGAGCAACGTATTTAGGAAATAGATTGTCAATAGGTAGGGGGAAGAAATTCCAGCAGCAACAAGTGAATCTCAGTGCTATGTTACTTTGACAGGGAAACAACCTGTTGCATGGACTACCTTATGGGATTTTCAAGATATCTGAGTGCCTAATTCATAGTGAAAGCTTTCATTCTCTTGAATATACCTGTAGGTCCTCATGTGTTAAGAGTATGACCCAAGATAAGTCTCTGGACAGGAAAAGAAACAGACTGTAGAGCAATTAATGATGGTCAGTGGATGAGCAGTTGCTCTGTAGAGACCCAGTAATGAGAGGGGTCTCTGGAGCACCTGAAGCACCCAGCATGGGCTGGTGGGAGAAAGCAGGCAATGGGAGAAAGCAGGCAATGGGAGAAACAAACAAAGCAATAGAGATTTCTGCAGTAATCCAAGGGGTGAGCTGAAAGCCTGTGAGCTGCTGTACCACGTCTACCGCATCTTCCCCTCAGCCACCTTCCTAACTGGCAATTATACAGCAAAACAGATTGCATGGATTAAAAGATGTCAGTCCCTTCACATTTCAAGACATGTGCCCTCTATAAAATATTATTAACTAATACCACTGTCATGTCTCAAATAAATAAAAAATAGGATTAAAAACATCTGTGTCGCCTTGAGTTAACCAGCACCCAATAACACTGCTGCCAAGTCAGGCACCCTATTGTAAGAGTAAGGACTAAGCAGCTGCTTCATAGTAGCAGCTGCTAATATTAGTCGTATTAGTTTATACTAGGATCACAACAAAGCCTTGTCTTCTAAAAAGGCACCACTGTAGGAACACAGAAGGCACCACAGAAACCTTAGTGCCCACCAACATCTGAAAAAAAAGCATTTTTTTGTAAAAATTAAGTCCTCTGTTGATCTCCAACCTACTCCTGTCTCTGACTGGAGAAATTTTTGCCTATTCCTTGGTATTTGCCTTATCACTCAAACCTTACAGAGTTAATCCTTGCTATATGCTATATTGCTGACAGTATAGCTCATTAGCTTTCTCCTCTCTAGCCCACATTTGCCAAGATGTTAAGTGTAAAGGACTAATCCATAACCTCCATGCATGTGGTGCTCCATTCTTCATTTGCGTTTTTCTCTGTATCAGCCAAAATCTTTGTTATAATTCCTAACTCTATAAAGAAACCTGGGAGATCAGAGTAGCRTCTCTATTATTGCTCACATCTATCACCTCCATAAATGACACCTTATAATTATCATTTTGTGAAGCCATAGTCATCGCTAGTCTCCTGTCCACCATCCCCTATATTGGCACTATCTTAGTGCAATGAATGAGAGGTGGGTTCTCAGTTGATAATGCCATGCTCACTCACTTCTTCATCTTCCAATTCCTCCTACCATTTATCATTGAGGTGATAGTCTACTAGACCTAGTTTGTCTCCATGGAACTCCAGCATTATTTGAATTATTTTGAAATAATCCAAAATCTGATAAAAATCCAACCTGCCCTTACTATTTCTGCAACAGTGCCCTAGGCTTTCTCTTCATTAATCTTGCCTTATTAACACTTGCCCTGCCCTCATGCAACCTCACAGAGGACCCATAAAACTTTACCCCTGCAAACCAGGTAGTCACCTCTCCAAGCCATATCAAACCATAATGATGCTTTTTTATCTGCTATTCCATCCATTCTTCCACAACCATGGAGCAATACTAACCTTATTCTTTTCCATCCTAGTTTTATTACTAATTCCAATGCTCCATACATGCGAACAACAAGCAGGATCTTAGTCCCACCTACAAATCCCCTTGAACCCTTAGTAGCAGACCTACTTATCCAAGCTCAGTGTGGGACTGACTGATTGAATACTCACTTATCATAGTCAGCCAACTGGCCTTGTTATTGTACTTCAGCCTATTTCTCCCCCCCCCSCCCCGGATCATAGAAAATAAAAAATTAAACACTAATCCAAAAGCATTCTAGTAGATTATAGAATAACATTGGTAAACATAAACCAGAAAGTTAAGACTCATTATCTTCTTCTCACTGTCTTCTTCAGAAGGAAAAGATTTAAAACTTTCCCTCTGGCCTCCAGGGCTGAATTTCCTTTACTGAAGTACCTTTTTTAGTAGCAAACTGCAAACACGCTATTTCAGTAAAACAACCACTAAAAGGTGGGTTTGCTGTCTTTTTTACTTCTTTTATTACCTCAAACTCCCCCAGTTTAACCCCCAAAAATGTGGCCGAGAGGTTTTTTTTCCTGTATGTAATTATATATTCAGCTATTCTGTCATCTTACTTTTCTAAAAATCTTCAACCTACTTATGACATACAACAACACATCTCCTTATATAACCATAAACCTTCCACAATTAGCATTCCAACTCATACTTTCTTTAAAGCTATGGTACCCCTCTAATTCCACTACCCATAGCCTAACTAGGGAAAAAACCCACTAGAAAACATGAAGAGTTTTCAAAAATACCTTCAACAACTTCATACTTCATCATGACCAAAATACTAGCAAAAACATTATTGCTACCTAAACCTTCATCCAAAGAAACCTCAAAACATATAATCCCCTGTGCAGTCCTCCCAATACTCTTAAACCTACCATCTACTGTAACCCACAGCCACGGTGACACAATTCCAAGCAGGCTTTCCATGTGCCTGCTTTCTACCTCTTCACTAGTTTAATCATGAAAAGCACCAAAATCTGCCACAACTCATCCATCCCACTGATTTACTTTACCACACGGCTACCTCATTTTTACAAATAGTCCCACAAGAACAGACCCTGTGCTGTTGCTGAGTCCTAATACAACAAACCGGCCAGAAATAAACCCCAGGTAGCCATCAAGAACATTGTACCACCCAATGATTAAGGTAATTCTACACCTTAAAAATCCAGTTAAAAGCTGACAAACCATTGAAATACCTAGTGTTAAACCCGACCTCAGTTTTCTGCATATGACTACCAGCTATTCCTCTGATCAACAGTAACGCAACAAAGCCACCTATATAGACTAAATGTTTCAGGAAAAGGCTTGGCAGCTAATTAAACAGAATAAAAATACTCCCCTAACATACCCTCCAATAAATCAAGAATAAACCTAAAAATACGAATAAGACCCCCAAATTTACTAACAACCCACACCCAAAACCAGTACCAAAGCAATGGTAAGGAGAAGGAAGTGCTTTTACCCAGGAAATGGGGCAAAATATATATTAGTTCCCACTTGCATGTCAACTACGGTTGACAGTGTGAATGCAACAGTGGGTTTTCAACCACAGAAACCTAAAGGCACCAATCCCTTAAGAAAAAATTCTATATCTCCTTCCTTCACCCTCCAACTCCCTTTAACGTCTGCATAAATGCTTATTATAATGAATTATCTGTCCTCTGGCCAAATAGCTCCTCCTCTGTCTTTAGCTGTGTGTCCCTCTGTATTCACCTGACATGTCTACCTTGGCTCCTGTCTGTTCAAAGAAACATAAAATGTCAAAGTAATTTTACATTTACATGTTTATAACTGTTTGTCATAAGTTATCACCTGCAATGAAGCTAGATATTTCTGAAGTTAAACATATCCCCCAAAATTCCCTCTCCACTCCCTGTACCAACTTGGGCCAGAGATGAAATATCCCACTCGCATCCTTCTGAGGTTTCACTGCTTCCTCACATTTATCACTGCCAAAGTGGCTGGGTCTGGACCCTTTTTGTAACTTTCTCTGTACAGTAAGACAACTATTGCTACTCGTGGTTCGATAATTAATTCTGAATTTTCACTTAAAGCCTGGATTCAGAGCGCTCTCAGCAAGAACTCGGTCTCCAAAGTGAATACAGTTACTCTTAATACAAAATCCTTATTTCTGAAAATAAGTTCATATTTAAGTGCAATTGTTATGAATTAAATTTAATTAAAAATGGATCCTCGAATAATTTTAAGCAGCATCTGTTTGAGGAGGGATTTGTGGTGATGTATTTAATTTCTTTTGAAATTAAACTTCACTGAAATCTTATGCATATAAACTGTGTTAGAACATTTTTTAAAATGGTAGTTCTTTCTTTAGTACTGAAGGTTTCTTCTTTAAGGGCTAGAAAATAATGTATTAACACAAAGAATAGAAATCTATATTAGAAACTGTCTTTTGTATATCGATCTCTCTCCTATGTTACATTTATCACCTCCCATTTTTTTTTTAAGTCAGCTCATAATTTGCCAGTAACTGCATGGCCGTTATGATAATGGCTTAGCATTATATGTATACATATATATAATGGTTGTTTGCAAGAGAATTTTAAGAACAGTGGAAAGATGATTTTTGAGTACTGACAGGGACCCCGTAGTCTGAAAAAAGAAACAACTATTGGACAGATAAATAGGTATCTGTAAAATCACAAAAGTTATGATTATTCTCTGTTACTCACTGTTCAAAGGGGGGGAAATGAAATTATCAGGCAGGAGGTTTTAAGCTAACAATAGAAAATACTGTTTCTCATCACATCTATTTAAATTCTGGAACTTCTTGACACAGCATGCTGTGAAAGGCAAAAGCATAAAGGAGTTCTAAAGAGTTTAGGCAAATTCATGGAAAACAGGTAAAGGTCTATTAAACATGACAGTCCAGCYGTCTGCTGAGAAAAGCCTCAACTAGAAGTATTTCTCAGTAACTTCCTGCTACTTACACTGCTCCTCAGACATCCTCTACTTTGCCGATGCTCGACTCACTGYAGTACTCAGACTTGTGATCTGACCCAGGATGGCACTTGGTTTATTAATATTTGTGAGTGTGACGTCAAGATAAATTAGCTGGTTGTCCATTAGAAACATATGAAAATTAGTTATTCTTTGTAGAAGTCAAGGACAGAGGACGTCATCAGAGACCTCAAACATCACAGCCCAATAATGTTTTGGGGTACTTATTGTTCATTAAATTGATTGTTTTCTTTTTTTTTTTAAAAGAAGACATTTTTGCATCACAACGTGGGTTTAAGGTTGCCTCTATAAATGAATAATTCAGAATAAAGTACGTTTTGGAGACACTGTAACTTTCTCTGAATCGAGCATTATAACCATAAGCTATTCAGAGTAAAGGGTAACCTCACAATCCAGTCCTGTTAGACAAGGGAAACTATACAAGACAGCGAAAAGGAAAACAAAGAAAAAAAGCCAGCTGTGCTCACAGCATCAAATTGAAGGGTTGAAGAAAAAATTAATCCAACATATATTTAAAAATCAGTTCTATGTGCTCTGAGAGCACAAGCTCCCAGTGCTTTCACCAGAATGCCATTGCCCTCGTGTGATGATACTACCAGGTCTATAGACCCCAGCGGTAATTTATTTGCATTAATTTAGAGTGACTAAATCCTGGAAAAGAGGGKTTTTTTCATTTTAAACTTGTTTGCAAGGCCCTGACACATAAACACAATCCTTCAGTTCCCGTTTTGTGTGGGGGTGTTAGGCAGCCGAGCGCAGATGGATTGTAAGCATCTAAAGCCATTTGTTTAGCAAACCAAATGTTTGCTTTATTATTTTCAAGTAATCAAAGAGCACCTGCTTATTTCTTGTTCTAAGCTAGTCAGACAGAAACCAGTATTACAGCTATAACACTGTCATCCTGATATTTATAATCCAGGCCATGCTGGGTGGATGTTTATGCACAGCGTTGCCGCTTTGGGCAGGGGAAACTGATAACGAAATAGGAATCTGAAAAGCAGTTTTATTTGAAGACGAGCAGCGCGCAGTCCTCCCCGGCATGCCAGGTTGCACGTGCGCCGTGCACATGCAGCCCCTCGCCCAAATCATGGCAGCAGCATTCGCAAAGCCTGGGACAAATCTCACTAGGGCAACTAAAGGACAAAAACCCAGAGCAACAATATCGCTCCTTAGGAGGGACTTAAGAGAGTCACAAGCCCATTTTGCACGATTCATCGGGTGCCTCGTGAGTGAAGGTTCAGGACCAGTTCATACGCCGTTCAGTTTGCCAATTCACCCCTGCTATTTGTTATTCCAGCTATACTGCTGGTCTCCCAAATGGATTATTTTTTCCAGCTTGAATAGCTGGCTACACCATTTGTTAACCATCAGAATAACAAAAAAGAATAGCAGGTACCAATTCCAGTGTTCATTACCATGGTTTTTTACCCCACCACCCATTCAGACCAACTAGTTGCCCACCATAGCTACCAAGAGTCTTGTCTTCAATTTTGATGAGCCCTGGGATCTATGTCGTCAGACAGATGTAGCCAGTGAGTTGATGGGATCACAGGCTGGTATGACTGAAGGTCTATTATAATTTATGCCTAAAACCTGCTGTATTTGAAAAGTAGCCTCTGATGTAATTTGAGGATTTAGCAGGCAGGTAAGCTTTACAAGCAGATTTAACCCCTGCAGTGAGAAATGTTAAATATGCTGGAGGAAAATTGTATCAAAAACTATGTAGCATCTAATAAGAAGCAACACAGAACTAACAYGTAGGCACCAAAAGGCAGATTTCTCTGCCCTGACCCACCAGGGAAAGCAAGGATTTTTAGGTAAGCTGTACTGGGCTAAACATGTTATTAATTTAATGTACAAGGTAACCCAAACAAAGGGCATGCATTTTATTTTTATCTACTTCCCACAACAATCTAGTGCTACCAAATACAGCCAGCTGCTAGATTTTGTCAGAGCATGAACCCCTACTTTATGAGGGGACAGGGTAAGGGGCATGGATCTGTGGGGAAGCGTTTGCACTAGAGTACAACTCTGCGACYGATCCTGCAAAATGGAAGCATGTGCTTAGTTTTATGGGCATGAGTAATTGGATTAAAATTTCTGTGTTTAATTTTCCGTAGAGTTAAGTACATGAACAAATATTTTTAGAATCAGGGTCTCGGTGAAGAAGAGTGTGTTATGTTTTACACTGAAGGAATACATTAAACACTTGTGTGCGGTTCTTCAGTTATCACAAGAAATGTCTGCAAAGGCAGAATACAACAGAGAGGCAAAACCCACCAGCTTCACACCCAGATGAAAACTCCAAATTCCCTGCCCACCACTAGGTTTTTATACTTACCTATATTGCAATACTTTCCTGCATAATTTTCTTTGCAATCACATACTATTTTCCCACTGCCGGTAACCATTTTACATTCTCCACCATTCATGCAAGGATCATGAACACAACCTACAAGCAGAAACCAAAGATCAAACCAAAGGTACAAACTATTCAAGAGAATCAGTCCATTTTAACTTACTTTAGTACACCTTCTCCGTGCGTATACATTTTGGGGAGGTTTTTCCTTTTTTACTCATCTCAGACCTACACTTGATATAAACTGAAGAAAAGGAAACTCTGCTGATTTCTGCCTACTGAGGTCTGTCTCATTATTTTTACTTTTATTGGATAATGTCAGCATAGCTATTGGAAAATATTACCAATGAACAGTAGGTAAAATGGGGGTGGTGATTATTACTACTAGTGGTGATGGTGGCAGCATTAGCATTTCTTTCTGTACAGAGGGTTCTGCCAATTCCAAGTTTGCCCCCGAGCTGTGTTAAAATTTATAATAGCGTATCTAGCAGGGAGCTCAGTTAAATATTTAGGATCTGTGACTGGGAAATATTAAGTCCTATCAAATTTCCCAACTCTCCCATGGACTCCCAATGTCCTAGAAAGCCACCGACTCTCTCCATGCTTTAGTTTCCCATTGTGTAAGGTGGGAATAAAAGCACCTACCCATTTCAAAGGGCAGGGTAAAAGTCAGCCAGACGGAAAAACAGAATAGCCATACTGGAGCACATATATAGGTAAGGCATACCAGTTCGTTTCCCACCATCTCTCCTTCCAAAAAGGAGGTGCTGTGCTGGCTTCATCAGATAAGTGATGACCAGAAGCACATGCCCTGCAGCTAGCTGGCCAGCCGTGTYGGGCACCTGGGAGCCTCAAAACAAGGAGGAGGCTTCAAAACATAAGCATCACCCCAGCCAGGAATGTGTATGTTGGGCCATGGGGACTCTGGGGTYGACGCAGGGCAAATGGGATCCTGGAGGCGGGTAGAGTTTACATGCTGGCAACTCAAGAGTGGGATAGGCTTGGGAAAAAATCCCAGAGGTGAAACAGCAATATGAAGCAATTGTAGGTGTGCAGGGAAAGAGTAGAGGAGGGTGTGCCTCTCAGGCATCTTACAGTTTTGGAAGAGAGCTCAGAAGGTCAGAAATTTTACCACATCTACTATATAATCTGTTGCATATTCTTACATGCTGCAGTTCAGGACTGCAACCCTGGTAAAGAAAGCACTGAGCCGTGTCCCTAAAATTCAGCTTAATGCATATAATTGCTTCCTCAAATAAGGATGGACACGTTGAAGTGGTTTCCTGGGTCAGCATTAGTGCTCACACATAGAAAGGTAAGCTAAAATGTTCTCTTTTGGGGAGGGTACATGAGCTGCGAGAGCAGCATTATGGTGTATAGCACCGCTCAGGTTTTGATATCCTTACTGTCCTTTATCCCCACTCCCTGCAGGCCAATAGCTGTAATACAAAATAGTGCCTTACTTTTGTGTTCAACACTCTGGCACTCGATCTGGCCGTTCACACACACGCACTGCTCCACAGCTCCTTGTTGGACTCTTGACCAGCTCATGCCCACATCAAAGAACTCATAGAGACTGTTGTCAAAACATTTCTCTGAAACACAGTTTAAAAAACAACACGAGCTTTATGAGGTTATTTCTTGCAAGGAATGGCACCACAATCTCCATCATTCCCTGCTCATCCCTTTTTTCCTGTTGAGCAGATACATGTTTGTTGACAGCGCTTCTCAAGCAACCCAGCCTCCATAGTGTGGAGGCACTAAGCCGCTATAGCAGCACCTCCAAGGACCTCAAGGCAGAGGTGGCTTTCTCCTAAAGCCCTATGAGCGTGACAGCACCGCCATTACTTAAGCCCTTCCGAAAGTTCATTCAGCAAACACAAAAAATCAAATCAGTGCTGTATACTTGAGTCTATCYCACTTTACTGCATCATCCACAGATGATGGGCTGTGCTAGAGGCAGTGGAGCACCAGGACTGAAAAAGGCTTCTTTGCTTGCGTCGAGAGAGAAGTCTAGAGCTACAGGCAAAAGCCTTCATTAAACAACAGCAAGTGCAACTGAAAATCCTTGGTGTAAAAGTCTAATTCCTCCCCTGATGTGCAGTAAGTTACGAGTGACACCACCATAAAACTGGAAAAATAACTCAAGCAAAGCCTTTTGGCCTGACTTTCCTCCTTCGGAAATGACTACCCTGAAGGCAGAGTAGCTGCCCAGGTGTAAAACAGACGTCACAGAAAAGTCATAATAGACCCATGTGTGCATATACATAAGGGATAAGGCGTCACCTGAAATTTTGTTGTTTTTTCATGTCTCCCTGCCCTACCTACTGATGATATTATTAGTCATTTCCAACCATGTAAGGGATATTTAAATCTTTAAAACAGCAAAGGGAGGGGAAGAGGCTCTTTGTGTTTCCCATAGCTTAATATCTCACTGGCTTAGAGCATGCTTGGATTTATAACTGTATAATCGAGTTATTTTCAGCTGTCCTGTCAGTAATGGATTGTCTGTCATAACCATTTGGAAATCCACCTACAGAAACATTCATGCTGCAGTGGTCTCTCCCATCACAACAACACTACCTTTTCATTAAGCAAACATTAATGAGCTCTGCTTGCTGCTCGTGTTTCATGTTGTAACACTCATGGAAGAACATACTTACTCATCTGACAGTCCTCGCCTGTGAATTCCTCGGGACAGGTACAGTGGTACATTCTATGGCCATGAGTGAGAGAACAGGTCCCTCCGTTTTGGCAAGGGTTGTTTGCGCAGTGATCTAGACAGGCCACATAAGAAGTTGTTGTTAATAGGTGCCAGATAAGCTGTGCTTTGTTGTGTTAAGCGTCGGCTTGGTTACATGAACCATTTTGGTTCAATGCACGGTGGTTTCAATAACACCTATTAACATAAAACGATTTTTATCCAACCAATTGACATTGGTTTTGTTTCCAGCTGTATAGCAGCTCTATTTACCCAGTTTTTAAAAACCATACAGTAAATCACTGAGCTGAACCTTCTGCCCCAGAGTAACTTGGCCGAAGGTGGTAGGTCCAGGCACACATGAAGTTGCCAGAGCTGCCACTGTGGTGAGGAAGAAGATGGGACAAATGCCCACAAGATGGAGCTGTGCCTTTACACTGGGGAGGGAAGGCTGCAGCCCTGCCTCTGCCCGGGTTACTGCCCTGCATGCTTCGCATTTCAACATCAATGACCGGGATTATGCATCTCTCTTTCAAATTACACAAAGGACAACCCTCCACAGAAGAATTTGCTATGGATTTTTGGATTATGTCTAAAACTAATGGACAGCTGGAACAAAGGAAAAAATTTTAAAGCAAAACAAGAACACATCCAAGTAAATCAGGCCAAGCAAGATTAAACTGGACCAGTCTCATGTATCTCTGTTTTTTAAGGAATTTTCTAAATCATGGGAAAATAGGGTGGGAGAGGCGAGGGTGTGCCAGGACAACCCTCTAACTCTTGAGATGGAAGCTTTACTTGGCAATGTGCAATGTGAAAGTTGTAGGAGTCTTGCTGGCCAGCTGACGTTCCTGATTTCAGGCAGGGTCGAGGGGTATATTTCCCCTGAAATCAACCAACATCACATTTTACACCCGCTGCAGAGCTGGCCCAACAGCTTGTCTAGACTCAAATCTTCTTTTTTAATGCTAGTCAAACTCTGCAACGGCAACTGTAGAGTTACTCAGATGCTCCTTCAGGTAGAGTGTGTGGTCCTAAGCATGGGATGCAACATATAGAAACACAGGCACACACACACAGGGCTGAAGCACAGCACAAAAGGCACATGTTGAGCTTTGCTACAGCGGTGTAAATGTGAAGGTTCCCCTGCACAGATCAAAATATTTACTTCAGAATAGAGTGGTGTAATTGATATCAGATAGCAGGCCTGGGTGTATTCAGTTGTAGTTTCACTCCAGGATAACATCAAGGGAAAGCAAGTAAAGGCAGTGACGTTCCTACTGTTCCTGCCATTCCATAGTTATGAAACTTTTAGTGGTGTAATGTTTCCCCAAAGGAAAATCCTGTACTTCCTATTCCCGTCACATCCAAACCTTGACTTGATCTCCAGGCCATCTTCTGGTACAGCGGTGCTCAAGTCATTTTTTGTACTCTTGTTAAATCTGCAAAGAGCACTTCCAGTCCTCCATTTCTTTCCCAGTTGGAGTCCCTCACTGCATCCCACCCACCACTCCAACCTGACTTCCCCGGGGTATTCTGCATCCCTCCCCACTTTCCATGGAGTCCAGAAACAACTTCTACTCATAAGCACATGGACACATCACAGTTCTCTGCAGGGAATCCTGCCCACCATTAACTAGCCATTAACTGCAGAGTGCCAAGTCCCTGCAAGCTCAGCCGACGTCTAAAGCCACTCAACAGTATCTTCCCAMCCTCACAGGAAAAACACTCCATGTTTGCTAGCAATCATCTTGACTTCAGCTTCACCTCTCTGAGGCTCTGCTGAACAAGCAGTAGCCTTGTCTCGCCTTTCTAACCATGTCTTCCCACAAAAACTTTCTGTTTCTGCCACCCACCTTTCCCAGAACTGGGACTGCTCTTCCCCAGAGCCCTTCCTGGGATGATGCCTCTTCCTCCTGCCTGCGCAGCCCACACCGCTCTACTTCTTCTTTCCATATCAGTCCAAATGTCTCTTAAAAAACCTCACTGTCTGGCACTTTTCTCCCAAGTCTGGGCCTCCCTGGGGTTTTGGCCGTTTGTCCAAGATTTCCARAGTAGTAGTCCTAACAGACTGCCCAAGATCTGGAAGTCCCACACATAGGGGCATTGCACTTTTATGCATATATATGTACATATATACGAACTACACATTCACAGSCCAGTTGGCCCATGTGTATGAAGGGGGTCACATCGGGCAGATACTACACACGGYCTCCACAGAGATCTCCTGGGAAGGAGTGGAGGATCCTTTGGAAACCTGAAGGCAGCAATAAAGCTCCCACTGATTTCAGGGGGGGTTGAACAAGCGCCTTGGGTGTTGTTACGGTGAGCTCTGGCTCTGTACCGTGCAGTACTAACATCTCCCTCCAGCAGAGCCTTCATACCTGAGCTTCACTTCATCCTGAAGCTAAACACTTTCTGGTCAAACTTTCTCTTGAAGTTGGCAGATGTATTTTTCTGGATCAATGCCTCCAACGCTTGCTTAACAGTAATTTGTAAGCAGCTCCAATGGTTTCAAGTCGACTCCCCATGTACACACGGTATTCTTGGCCCGGAGAGAGTTCGTGCTTCAGCCTTTGCTTTGAAGCAGCTCCTTCCCCATTCCAATTCACACACTCCTCACCAATCTCTCATGGCCAAAGGATACTCTCTCCCCCCAAAATTTCATTTTTTCTTGTTTTTCAAGTGTCTATAAAGTGGTTGAGATTCCCCCACAGATTTAATATTTTAGTGGATTTTTTTCACAACAAAATAACATATCTTCCAGATTTTAAAGATCAGCATTATTCAGTTTGACTGCTTCTTTCCTCCTAGCTATCTTCCCCAGCAGGCAAACTTCCCTCCCATTTGCTTGAAATTCCCTTCAGCCATTATGCCGCTCCTTCCTTTCAACCTCACCATAAACCTTTTCTCTTTAAGCTATGGCTGCTGATCTGTTAAACATTTTCCAAGTCCAAAACCAGTGCTTGCTGCTTAAAAAAATAAGTAGACTTATGTTTATAAATAAATGAACAGCTAAAGACTTTTTAAATTTAATTTTACAAAATTCTTAATGCTTTCAGAAATAAAGTCTTTCCTTTGTAGCAGCCAGCAGTGACCTCTTCCAGCTACACCATTCTTTTCTCTGTTTCCTTTCCTCTCTCACACATATAACTCTTTTTTTCTGGAGAAAAACCAGCAGCCACCCTCACTGGCGCTAGGGTATATTGACAGCGATACCCCTCAGCGAGGGGCAGGCAGGGAGGGTGGCTTTCTTCTTGCAAACCACCCTATCCAATGCTGCAGATAGGATTTTGCCTGCCAAACAGGCAAAAATGAGCCAGAAAGCCCAAAAAGGCTTGCGGGCAACCAGCTTGCTGCAGAGATGGCTGCATATGGGGCTGGTAGGGCCATGGCAATGGGCTGAGGAAGGGACAGAGGCGGCACAAGGCACCCCCAGAAATRCAATGCTAGGCTGGGAGATCTCCTTCTTCAGCTACTGGAAAAGCCTCCTTGAGTCAGCCAGCCACCACCGTGACAGCCAGTGTTTCAATGGAGGATTAAAGCAGTCACGAGTTACCGCTTCCAACATTTTAAGCTCTGGGAGGGCACTCATGAATAAGTAAATGCAGCCCTCATAACCTGACTCTTATAAGCATGAACTGTCTATAAAGTCRACGTTCATGTCTGACATACTTGCATTACAAAGGCACATGCATTGCTGCTTGTTTCAGGGTTAGGTCATTTGTCTCTGATCTACTGTTAATCTGTTTTAAAGGCAGGCTGGAAAATAATTTAAAGTTGTTAAGTTTAAAATGATGATGCTGTGCACTGCTTAATTTTAGACTCTCAGCATGATTCAGCTAACGTTGGCTTTTCAAGCGCTCTGGTAGATTGTAATCAGCTTGGCAATGAGTCTCCTGACATGACGGAGGGTGGTGGAAAATGCCCTTCATTGGAAAGTGCGAAGCGAACGTCTAAGGGCATCTGGTCGCATCCCGCAGACTAAACAAGACAGGTCACATTTGAAAGTAGTGCGAAGGAGAAAAGAGGAACAGGATCAGCATTTAGACACAGATCCAAAAAAAAACTTCAGGGGCATCAAGTCTGATCAGTGCAACRCCTGATTTTTCAGTGCTGGTCTGTCACTGTATAAATTGAGAATTAGATATATACGTTCTTTATAAAATGAGATTCCCTAGCATCCAGCTCATGAAACATCAGGCTGGGGAGACAGAGACAAGCAAGGGCCAGCCATCAAGGTACTGCTGAGGACAGGGATGCATGTTCCCCACCGAACTGCTTGGGATGTGATGCTTTCACCCAGTGTGTCAATTAAAGCGTCTTATATAGAAAGGAGAGTTTGCCGCAGACCTTGGCTTCCCGTTTTAGACAGACTTTCGCAATGAGGTAATTGTAGCACTGGAGTGTGGCAACCACATGAAGCTGTAGCACTGCTCAGCTAAGTAACCCTTTCGTCGTCCCTCAGTACTCCTGCAATGAATGCATCTGTCCTCTTGTCTTCTCTGACGCATCCCAAAGCCCAAGGAAGTCTGGTCTTGAAGGTCTGCTCTTTACCTGAGATCTCGAGGAAGGACAGCTGGAAGTGATGGCTGTGTGTTGTACAGGGTGTGAAATGTTTCTGTACCTTCTAAAAAATTAAGTGATCAAAGAGACAGAAATGTAGCTGATTAAATGAGGGGAAAACTATAAGGCACATCCAAGCTGTGAGGGAGAAGACGACGATCACCTCTGTGCTCGGCTCCAGCAGGAGGTCAGCTTTCCATGTTGGCGTTACCATAATTTCTCTCCATGACTTCGTTAGTCAACAGAGAGTGAATTAAAGACTGTGTGATATTCACAGTCCAATGCTATGGTTATGCASAATCACAGAGAGATCCCGGAAACAGCTAATGTGAAGGCTTGTTCTGTGTACACCGAATAAAAGTAGCACTGAAGGCACCGTCCCTCCTTACTGCAGGTGGCAAAGTAGGAGCCAGGTATCTGGAGCAACTCAGCAATGGCTCACCCTACCTGAGTATTCTTTGGGCAACAAAGCGCAGTGTCCCCATCTCCTGTCCCGGTCGTAGTTATGTGTTGTTGAACACCTGAAAAGAATTAAAGGTGCAGTTTAGTGAAGCTTTAAACAACCTGGATGTTTGCACTGAAACTATATGGCCTTCATTCTTTGGCAACCTGGAAATTCATACTTTTTTTCCTAATTAGCATCTGTTTCATTCAAAATCTTTTAACACCAGAGGAAAAGTATGCTTTTTTTTTTGTTAAACATGCTCTGCCCCATTTCTCTCAAACAAAATACAGATTAAGAATGAGATGTGGAAGCAGGACCTGAGATCTCCAATGAATCCCCCAGAAAAACCCAACCTTCTTTCTATTTCTAAGATCAGAAAATGAAAGACAGAAATAAAAACCAAAACCAAAGCAAATAAATTATGTCTCCTTTATTCATTACAAAACAAGCAAAACAGGACCCAAGCCATTTTTTATGCCTGTCAGTTACTTCAGTAATCTGTGGAGGCAGGAGACTGTCCACAGAGGGACTTTTTCCTGGCTCTCAGCAGCAAACGTATTTTGCATTCGGTTCCTTTAAAGTATTTCTATTTTTTAACTTGCCAGACAAAATGAGGAAATAACTGACACGGGGGTGATTTCCAAATGCATGGATAAAACCTCTCCTTTTTGTAGAGCAGCGGGCTGAATCCTGCACGCCACGCCACCCGTTCAAATCCTACCGAGACAAACCTTGGCAACTGTTTATCCGTGCACTTCCCTTGCCCTCATCAGTCTGTTATCTCCAAGGCTCATAGCACTCCAAGGAGCATTAAGCTGCTATTCTCCATTTGCGGAGGTAGACTTATCGGCTTCCCCAAGGCCACACAGGGAGTGTGTGACTGAACCAAGGCTGAACCTTGGAGGTCCACGTTGTGTCCCAATGCGCCGTCCACCAAAACATCCTCCCTAACCAGTTCTAATGCAGCATAATAAATATCAGCTGCCACTACACAGGAGAACGGGTGGCTACACAGCATTGGAAGAAATAGGAGTTTGCTTTATTTAACACGCCTGATAATCTATTCTTATTATGTGTGTTTTTATCATACCTTGAACAATTGTGTTATGAAATATTTTTTCACCCTAGGACGTCACAAGCTAGATTGAAATTTTATTGTAGCGCATGTCTACCATTTTAACTGCCCTACTTTGCTTCTTAATTAGATGCTATGTGGTATTTAAAATGCTTTAATTCCTATGGAGCATCTGAATAGGCCATGCATATTAAGTTTGGTGACCTCAATTATATAAGGTGCACAAAAAGAAAGGTGCTTGGTAGTCTAGTGCAGATTAACTTGACGCGTTCTTAAAGAGGCTGTTTTCTCACAGGCATTAAGGCCCATGCGACTCTGCTGGGAGTTAATGGAAATTTCTCTGTGCTCCTTTGGTGGGAAGTGAATCATGCTTTTTTAAAGGATGGTCTATTACGCATGAGGATTAAGGTGAGGAGTAAGTTAAAAGTGGTTCTCGGTGGTGCACTGTTTGTGTCATTGTTGGCAAAACCATCCCTGACTGAACACTTTGTCTGTGCCAGCCATGACAAGGAAGGAGAATCCAAACTTTTCTGACTGACTTAATTATTGATTTAGCAGAGYGATGTCACACTGAGCAGCATGGGAGAGGCAAATGGAAAAGGCCCCGTATACATCTAAAGAATTCAAGCAAACCCTGATCATTAGGGGAAAAAAACAATTTATATGCAAATTAATACTCTCTGGAGTCTGTCCAGTAACAGCCAAGTTCTAAGCAAATGGAGAATTTGATTTTCCCCTCTTAAATGTTTTTTGTCATCGGAGACCCTGACAGAGGCTTCTTCCACCAGCTTTCCACAACCCACTGGTCTTCCCACCCCATGCTCTTCACCAGTCCCCTCCTTCCCTATCGCCTCGCAGTGACTACAAAGAGGTTGGTCCTCCCCTGTGATGCCACGCTGCCTCCTCAGTGCCAGGCTTCTTGCACATTCACATAAACCTTTTTTTCAGCCACGTATCTCTCACTGTTCGAGAGAAGCTCAGAGCATCCTCCAAGCTACTTCACTAGTCCCTCTCCTTTTCTTTCTAAAGTCTCTTCTTTACTGGGAGGCTTACCAAAAATGTGACGACATTTTAGTCTCACGGGATGTTACCTCCAGCAGCCACACCAACCAAACAGGCTTATTATTTCTTTGTGCTACTTGTAAACAGGCCCGCTCTTTAAATTTATGAGATAACAAATGTCTTTACATCAGCCTGTCACATAAAATTGTTAATAAAAAAGTGAAAACTTAAAGACACGGATACTGAATTAATTACACCAGAAAAGTCCACTACTAGGGATTGATTTAAACAACATTTTAAAACCATACGTGGTAAACAACATGGGAATGGACAGACAAAATGGTGTATCACAGATGAGGCCTAACTGGTAGGCAGGATAAATGGAAAGCGGGCTATTTTACCCATCAGCAGCATTGGGAGCCTTAATAATAGGATGTTTTGGAGAGCAAGCAAAGCCTCGGGCCAGAGCCAGACTGGTGGAAGGAAAGAGCTCCGCTGTCAYGCCTGGTACTGTCACCGTGTTCGAGGCCTGGAGGTTCCCTCAGACCTTTTTAGGTATTGTCCTGACCATGAGAGATGGTCAGACTTCACCTGACAACACCAGAGCAACCACCACCAGCACCAGCAAAATCCGGAGCCTGATGCTTGGTGTCTCCTGGCTCACCCCACATGTCCTTCTCCTTTCCAGGACTGGCATAAACTCTCCAGCTTGTAATCCAGCTGGCCAAAAAGCCCTCCTTTGCACTGTTTTCAGTCTGTGGCCAAAGTATCAAATCTTCCTGTTTCCAGAGAAGATGGTAAGATCATGCCCTTCCTACACAGACGTAAGCCCACCCTTGCAACGTGGCACAACGGGGACCCACACATCCAGCACTCGAGGACAGGACAAAGCTTCTCCAGGGTATGAGTCAACACCTTCCAAGTCACAGCCAAAATCTGAGCCAAAATCTGCTCCCACCGTTCCCCTTAGGCAGGATCTCGAGGGAACCCATCCCACCATGGGACCCAGGGGCAGGGCGCTGGCAGCATCCCTGCAGCCACAGCTTGGCTGCAGTTCAGACCACCCTCCCCATTTGCTCTCACGGGTGTTCATTGCACCCCCATTTTGTCTGTCCCTATGCTGTTTTGTCTTTCTGGAGGTACAAATGAAGTTTAGCAACAGTTCCAACTAATTTCTTCTCTTCAACACAAAAGGCAAATTTACATGACATCTTTAGTACCTGGTAAGAGGCCTCTAAATAGGAATTTATCTGTGAAAACAGATTATAATTAAAGGGAAATGCGATACAGGATGCTGTTAAAGGAAGTTTGTTATTTGAATACTGCAATTATTTTGTCTTCTTTCCTGTGTTTTCAATAAATATTTATAAAGATACAACTTGTTTGTTGCTCTCAAAGTAGGGAGAGGTTTCTGCAGTCAGGACTGATTTATGTTGAAACATTTAATGTTACAAATGGACAAGGTCATGTCTGATTGCCTTCCACATTTAGCCCTTTAAATCAACACAGTAGCTTTCATAAATGAGATATCCAGCTTTGTATTAAGATAGACAGCTCTTAAATGCTTTCTGCAGGTGGACTATCTTTTGATTGAACTTAATATGATGGGCTAGCACACAGTATCTGTGTCATATGTAGTAGGAGAAAACATACAATAAAATTAAAGCCAATTGGAGCAGGCTTTGGCTCATACTATAGAGTCCTGCCTGTAGTCCTGCCTTAAAGTATGACTTGAGGACTAAGGACATGCACTCATTAAGTGCATAATCCAGCACTCTCCTGGTCTGGTCTCCTTGCAATTGCCCCCAAAGAGGCAGGTTGCATCCAGCCTCCCATCATCTCCATCCTTACTAGCAGCTCGCAGGCAGGCAGGAGCAGGAAGGACACAAGCCTTGCCCTCGCCTGCTGCCTGCCCGGTCCCCTGGGATCAGTTATTCAGCATCAGTCCAGCATGGGCTAGTGGCAAGTCACACAAAAATGCACAGAGCAGGTTTCCYGATGGCTATTCAGGGCACTTTTCCTGGCTTCTCTGTGCCTGAAGTCACACGTTAGGTTGCTTTTAGCTTATGAAAGAAGAGTAAACGCTGACCAGAAGGTCAGCCACGGGGTGAAATGGCCTGTCAAAACCAAACAGCTCCAGCTGTCCTCCTCCTTGCCTCCCCGCTTGTAAATGGCTTTTTAAAAATCAGAAGCATAAGAGCAAGTTGTTCAAGGTCAGCTCTAAAGTGTGCTCTAACCTTGGATCCTATCCATTCGCGGGTTTTTCCATTTTTTTCCATTTCTGTGGCCTAACTGGCTAAAAACAAATACACAGTGTGTCATGTATTAACAAGATCCATCTTAAGCATTGCATGAAATTAAGTGGGTCCAAAGGTCAGACTCTTTGTGGCTACAGTTCATCAAAGACAGGGTTCAAACTGGAAAATTATTCCAGTTCCCTTCCTTTAGTTGAGATATTCTCGAGTTCTTGTTGCCTTGAGGCTTTTCTTATCTGGATTGTATCTATGGATGTTGGGGAAATTCAGAAGTGGTCTCCTAGCTTGAAGTTCTATATCTATTTGTGTAAGAGGGTATGTGTTATGTTGTTTACATTACACCAGCACTTTTATACTTAAAACAGATGTGCCATCAGAAAGATGACACAGATCATGAAAAAATTGACAGTCCAGTATGAAAAACGAGAGTTCTGCCCTGCATGGGCAAGTAAAATAAACTCTATAAAACATTATCTCCACCCTGAAAACATGCAAGTATGTGCCTTTCACATAGCTCACCTGTGCATATATTTTCACATTACCGGTACCCATATATTCCCTGCTTTGTTGCCTTTGATTTCTGTTAATATATACCCATTAGATGATAGGTTCATCTGCAAAGTTAGTCTTGTTTATTCAGTACTTGCTGCAGTAGGGTTCCCACCTGACTGCCCCTACCCCAAAATGAATAATGAATACTTTTAACAACTTCTGCATATGTAAAAGAATAACCTTTGCCCAAAATAAGGAGACCTGGCCTTAAAAACACTGGTAGAATAAATCATTACCCAACAAGCAGGAGTAATACCTCACCTCTTAGTACTGCACTGTCCAAAAGGGGCCTGGTGCCAATCTGGATAGAAATTAGAGATATGAAGGAAAAAAAAACAACTTTCCTCAAAAATCAGACCGTCTCTGCTGCAGTACAAGTATGGCCCACACGAATCAAGCAATTCCTTAACCGAGTGTCATCTCTTACAGGTGTCTGTATCTCTCCTTTCTCCCTCAGCAGAAGGTTTCTATCAGGTGGTTCCATCRGTCCTGCCCTTTCTGTACAAGCTCTTGCCACTCATTTAAGTTGCAATTCCAATATGAAGGCCAAGGAGGAAACACGTCTGCAGTTCTTGAGCTTTCTGTGGCCCTGGAGACCCCGTGCCTGGGCTCCCTCCCCTCTGAGCACGAGTCTTGACCTGAGGGCCATGACTATAGGCAGGAAAACTGCATGGCTCTCCTTGGGCACGACATCAAGCTCAAGTTAATTATTCTAAAAACAAGATTAAAACATTTAAAGTATGACATTTTCATTCGAATGCTGTCTTCATTTATGAGCAATGTTAGCTTACCATTTCTTTTGGGAAAATAGATTTGATAAACACGAGTGATAAAACCTTCCACCGTACCGGAAAGGAAACTTGCATAAATTTCCATCCTCTGTAAACACTGAAATACAAGAATAAAAACCTCATCATGCAGCTGAAAACCAACCCACAGGTATATATATTATATGTTATTATATGAAATTATGAAGATAGATATCTTCAAGTTTTTCAGCTGTACTTTGGACTCTGTGTCTCTACAACTTCTAGTGCATAAGAAGAGGCTTAAAATCCTACGTAATGACCGAATCAACAAAGATTAATGGGCTCTGTGGCAGAATAAAGATCTCAGATTGTTTCAGTTCGAAATATATTGCAATTTCTGGTACAGCAAATGCCAATTATATTCATTAATTGCAATTATCATTTCTAATTATGTAGTATTATAATAGCATATTAAATTGATTTCTGAAGTAGTATCCTTTCAGGCTCCATATCACATTGTAACATCTGTTTAAAACAATTAAGGCACCAGACAGTACAAACTGAAATAGAAACAGTCAGGAGAAAGATGGTTTTAAAGGTTGGGGGAAGGCAGGTAATTGTGATCATACCACCTTCCCTTTGGGATAGGCARATTCCTTACAAGTGGGGAGAAATTGATGGGACCAGTGTCTAAAAAGGTCAAGTTTTATGTTCACCACGTCAGTGATGGCAGTCTAAGGAAGTGTGGTGGGAGTCTAAGGAAGGCTAGTGGGAGTCTAGCAGAAAAAATCCTTCAAGACGAGTCTTGAGAATGAGAGAGACTGAAGATAAAAAAGACAATGAAAAACTGTCAGAGCTTATTTAACCATTAAACTAAAAGCAATCAGTTTTGAGAGCCGGGAGCGTGAATGGGAAGCCAACCATTGCTGTAGGAGAGAAATGGGGCATACAACCGAGCTGGCAGTACAGCTCATTTCCATTTCTCCATGAAGATGTGCGACTGCTCCTTGTCCTGAGCTTACCCCTTCAGTCACGGCTGGGACTCCTGCACACCTTGCGATATCTGTTAACCCTCACAAGCCCAGACCCATCATCTCAAAGAGCTCCTGAGGCCAGTTATTAGCATTATGGAAAAAATAACCCCTCCCTGTGGTCTAAACCCTTCCTAACCGGTTGGAATTATGGTCACTCTATCTACCCTAACTGTCCCCTTATCTGTCAATGCGAAATAGCTACTGCCAGCCCCTCTGCTATCCCTTTTTCAAGCCTGGTTTTCATTGTCTGAACTAATTAAGCAAATGTTCAGATATTTACCTTCTCTGTCTGATACCTCCCGTTATAAGCAGTTAGGAGAGTTGTGAAAATACATCCCCATTCAGAAGACATATTGCATCCCAAAGGACATAAAAGACTGTTCTAAGCTATAAAGGCACCACTAATGGCCCAATTCATGTAATCCATAACAGCGAAAGCACAGGACAACAAAAGCTTTAAAAATGGAAGTCTGCAATGCCAACACACAGCCAGGATGTCTGATTGTTTAGGTGCCGTCAAAACAAATGCAACCCAGGAAATTGCATGGGGCTCAAACCCTTCTCCTACAGAGAGACCAAGGGCTGTGGCAGAAGTTGAACCTATACATACAAAGAGCTTTTGTACTTTAAAGTCACAGGGCAGATGCAGCTCTGATTAAAATAAAGGGAGTTGCACATCTACAGCCACACTTTGTTACGAGTGAATATAAGCCACGCCAACTCAGACAAACTAAAACCCCATCAGCACCTTCCCATTAATCTGCACCTGAAGGAAAATTACCTGAGATTCCTGAGCTAATCCCAAATTCCCCTCTTGACAGAAATTAATATCGGCATAACCATTCCATAATCCTTATTCATGTTGAAACAAAGACAGCCTTACTACTGACTTGCACAGCATGGATACAGGCAGGCAGATCATTCTTACTGTCATGAAACCTATTGGATTTGACTTTGTACCTTGTGGGCGAGTGAACTCATGTTTTGAGCCTCTTCCTGCCCCAGATTTGTAGTGCTACAAAGAGAAAAAAAGAATGTGGATTGGAGACACAAATTCACTCTGGGAACCATCCTATAGAGACAAACATGCTTTCTAGGGTGCCCTGAAATTGGGTTTCTCCCAGTGCTACTGCAAAGATCTCATTATTTGCGTGTGATCTTTGCTAGGGCACAGTCTGGGGAAAGAGGGTAGATAAACAGTGGCTCACGAAAGGTCTCTGTTAAACCAGGAAAACCCAGCACAGCACAAAAAAAGGCCAAAGCTCTGCTCCATTATATCTTTCTATTGCCAAGGGACACATCTCCTTTTTCTCTCAGCAGGAAGCATATATGCACTCTGGGGCCAGTTCACAGTTACAAATAATATCYCAGCATTTGACTTTTCCTGCCATTTAGCTGTATCCCCCAGGGCATTAGTTGAAAAAGCAACCTCTACTTTATTTGGGTTCACCCATCAGCAAGCAAAGAGCCCTAGGCTGAGCTGATTTTAAGCCACAGGAAATAATAAAAAATGGTAATACACATAAAGTGCTGCTGCCACCGAAGGTGCTGACAGCTGAACTGTAGCAAAATAAAAATATCACAAAAGCAGTCAAGGAAGCAGCACATCATGAACGCAGAACTGGATAGGGGACATAACAAGTAAGGGATAAGACAAAGCTGTTGCTAAGATATATAGGGAGGGCTTGAACAGTTCTGAGGAAGAAACAGTTTTTGCACTCTACACTGACTCTGCCAGCACTGAGCAATCTCCAACAGCTTCAGCCAGGGCTGATCTTTTCCTAGGCACCATCAATATTCCTCTCTGCTCCCACCTGCAGTGTCTAAGGAGATACTTCTGTACTTCACTGGGATAGTTAGGATTATAACATCATTTAAGTATATCTGAGCTAGTTTTAAACTAGCTAGTGAAATAACGCTAATCATAAAGCCACACAACGGGGGATCCAGACTATTAACTGCGCTGCTAGTCCATGGTGGATGCCTGGCCATGGTGGGGTTTAAGCAAACTAGCAAAGGCAAACCGTCATGGCCATGCTCAGCCGTGCTGCAGCTGCCTTGCAGACATACCCCAAAAAAAGACACAAAGCACACGATGAGAACACTGAAGGGCATGGCATGAAGACAGGGAGAGGTTTGAAAAGAAGGAGATGGTTACCTAAGCTGGCATGTTCAGTTACCAGGTAGCAGTAAAGTCTGGTGGGGTAGCACTCTCCTTCCATGCTACTGCAGGTACCTGCTTGTGTCAACACATTTCTGAGATGCATTTTCAAAGGATTTCAATTTTTGTGGTCCTCCCTCCCCTCCTGTTCTTCCTCCCCAACAAGGCATGGATATAAGCAATTTCTTTAAATGCAGATACGTATGGGACCAGCTATCCTACAGGCCCCCCGCTTAGTCAGCATTGCTGTGAGCCTTCATCTAGCAAACCCCTTTTGTTTTTCATTTGAAGCTCTCTTCCTTTCGGTCTGGTCAGCAGCTTCTCTCATCCAACCCCAAGGCGACATTGTCCTGCCAGCCAGCACGTAGGTGATCCACCACTCCAAAACAGAAGAATCAGACTTACCATCCTTGCACAGTCACTGCTCAGAGTCAGAGCCAAGACAACAGTGAAAGGAGCACAGACTTTCATCTTTGCTCTCCTCTCACGAAGGTTTTGCCTGGCAGAGGGAAACTTCCAGGGCTGGGCTGAAGCAGGAGGGTGAATCAGCAATGAGCTTTTGCAAGGGACTGTGATTTACTTGACTTTAGGGTATTTTAGTTTTCTAAGTAAGCAGAGCTGTTATCATTGTTAATCATTAATGTCTTTGTGGGTAGATGGGAATGCCATGTAGCGAGATACTCTCCCTAAACCACAGGGAGTGAAGAGTTTACAAAGTGCCTGACCCTTGGAGATGATCACTTGTACTSAGCAAGTGTTTAAGAGCACTTCCAGGGAAGCTGATCCAATGTTGCTTGTAATCAGAGACAATTTACCATCCAGAGGTTTCCCATCTCTTTTCCTTCAGGAGCTAATTAAAAGCATGGTATAGCAATAACAAAGAGCTCCAAGCAAGCCCATTCAGGAGATGACATTACATTGCAAAATATAGACCAGATCAATGCCGATATCAGACACAAGAATTACTCATTAACAGATGGTTACCTGCCCAGCCGTGTCTTACAACAGCAGCCTTTCAGCAACAGACTGGGAAAATTAAAAAGAAAGCAAATAGACATTACTCTGACAAAATGTTTTGTGCACCAAAAAGCTCCCTTCTGCAGCCGCCTGAGCAAAGCCATCTCTGTCTTGTAAGTGTTTGGCTGAGATAGCTGCACTGCAGAAGCATTTCTAATAAGGATGCAGAGGGTATTGCTAAAACTGAGATTTCACCAGTGGAGTCTGTTTCAGCCCCGCCTTGCCCCACAACCAAAATCCACAGGTTTGGCTGGTACAACTGTGTCTATGCTTGAGGCTTTTGCCAGCCATGTCCTGTCAATCAGGAACCGCACCTCTTCACACCCAAAATCCCCACAGCCACAACAACAGAAAGAATACCATAGTCCTTGCTTAAGTCGTGCTCTACCCTTTGAAGTAGCATAGCTATGGAAGGGATGTGGTGTTTTGGGGTTTTTTTTAACCCAACAAGACCGTGGCAGTAGGGCCCAGTGGTGCAGCGGAGCTACCCCAGCACAATTTTGCCATGATGATTTATAATGTTGGAGGGGATTTCTGCTGGCTGTGCTATCACACTGCTGTGTCTGTCATCACAGTAATAGCTCTTGTTAGTACAACTATGCATATATAGGTTTATGGACAAAACTTTCCTACTGTCAGCAAGGCTTGGAACAGTGGGAACCAGGCAAATTTGGAACTTTCTTCCCAAAATCCAGCAAAGAGCAAACAAGCAGAAAAAAATTCTTCGCCTCTGTGCGCTGTTTGTTGCCTGAAGATTTGAAGTAAATAAAGCTTCAGAATAGACTTGTGGAATAGATCTATCATTTTCACTCATTTCAAACATGGAAATAGGATATACAGACAGTCTGATCTGCCTGGGGACGCCTGGCAAAGCTGGAACATAGATTTCCACTTCCTACCCTCATTCTTGACTTTGGCCCTCAGGCTCAAACTAGTAATGCCTATACAATGGCTTGTAGACATCTGCTTACCATCCAGGCTACTGAAATTCTGCAAAGAAAGCAAAAAAAGCCATCAGCTGCTATTCCATCCAGAGTTCCCAAAAGCTCTGCGGAAAGAGAGGAGGGGAGCAAGGACTGGACAGCGAGGGGAGGAGGAAGATACCTCTTTAAAGCTGCAGAAATACCCTCTTCCACCCATTTCCAGATTAAAAACCATCCACTTCCAGGACCAGAAACATTCTATTTCTGTGGTGACCAAGGCAGGTTGTAGGAAAGCATTTTCCCATACCTAAAAGTAAGAAAGGAGAAAAGCAAGAATGCATTCTGTGTCCGTGTGTCTGCTCCCAGTTGCTGTAGTTCGTAGGCATTGAACTACAAGTAAGAGTTGCAGAGTGTCTTTCTGGGGAGTCACAACTCCAAGCTTTTAGCTCAAACCGATTCCTCAACATAAGAAAAAGGAAGAAGCACCAACACCAGGAGCCACTTCAACTGATAGTACGGTGCTGGCACAAAGCAAAAGGAAGAGACATCAAAGCCAGGAGTTACAACAGCTGCCAGAGAAGCACCACCATATAATGGCAATTACCCCGAGTAAGGTCTGAGTAACGACCTAACAGTGATTTCAGGGTTCAGACAGATATGAATCATTAAAAAATCCTAACTACTACATGTTCACTGCCTGCATTGGTTCAGCAGAGAGGTGTCTGAACAGGTCTTATGGCCATAGAGAAAAGGCAGAATTTAAGGTGTGTTTTTCTGTAAATTATGTTAAATGATCAGTGACTCTTTCAGCTATTTATAACCAGAAGAAAGTCTGCCTGCCTTTATCAGGCTTTTCCTAGAATCAGTAAAAATGAAGTATGCCACATATTTTTTGGAGAAACATTGTATCTCATTGGCAAGAAACTACTCAGAAAACTAAAGATTCAGTTTTGATACTGAATTCTTATAAACCTCACATGGGCACTTGGGAGTTCATAAGGGTGAAGAATAAGGTCTTGGCTGCAGATATTTGTGTGTCATCACGTGAAGCTTTTGTCCATGAGCAGCACAAGAATTGTGCATGGAGGGACAGTTGGGGAACAAACCTGGGGAAAGAGAGCTGAGACACATGAATCCCTTACACTGGTCCGGTTTTACGCCATTCGAGATAGAGCCGTCCAGCAGCTCGGTCCTGGGTGAGCTGGGAATGACCCCAAAGGCAGAGAGGCACCAAGCAGGGAGGTCATCCCTTCTCCTAACACGTGTCTGACTCTGCAGCCTCTCCATCGAGAACTCAGATGCACAGAGCTTCCAATGCGAAGATAACAAAAATGGGGAAAAAATAAGCAGCACAGAGCTTAGGGAGTTTCAACAAGCATAACCTTTTCTATTTACTCATGTACCCTGGTGCCGCAATCGCTGGTGTTCAGACAGTTTATGGGAATCCCACCTGACCTCAGGAACAGACTATCCAGAGAGGAAGGCAGAACCGGTGCACGCAGCCAGCCACCTCCTCAGCGCGCAGAGCATCGAATGGTCCCTGCACGCAGCAGCCCTCTGCCTCTGCCAAAGACCAAAGAGCCACTCTCACGTTCAGATATCACCAGATTACACGTTGTTAAGACCTCTGGGGATGCCTACCATGAGAGAAATATCTTCTGCCGTAGAGAGGAGATGCTGTTTGGTTTGTATCGCTGCAGCTGAGAACCCACCAGCCTGCGAGACCCAGGGCACCGTGCCAAAACCATCGCCCCATGGGTCAGGCTGATGAGGCCACAGAGCTGCTCTCCTTAATCTTCTCAAATCAATTAATCTGTGACTCATTATTTCCAGCGTACTGAAGGAAACTTTCCATAAAGGGAGAAAACAGTCAGGTGTGTATGGAGCAAATACCATAATAACAACGAGAAAAACAATGAAAATATGGAAACAATCCATATTGCATTCAAGATGAAGTCCCTAGCATTAGATTTTAGACTTCATTTAGCGCCCATTTCAAATGAGGCTCTGTAAAACACAAAATAAATATAAATATAAATAAATATATAAATAAATATGTAAGTATGTGTGTGCATATCTCTCTGTGTGTGTACATATATATATATATATATAAAAATATATATATATAAAACAGAGGAAATCTGGAAATAGGAGCTAGAGGAAAGACCTGGCTTTGGGGTGACAGAATATTTGGCAGCTCTAAGGCCTGGAGCCTGTATTGCAGCTCATCCCACCAGTGAAACTGCAGCTAGAGTCTAGTTCTTGTTTTCTAAGAAAATTCCATTTTCCTTTTAAAGAAAGGTACGTTCTGATTCTTAACTTTGCTGCAAATAATATTGAACATTTCCTGTGGAGCACACATAATCCAAATGCATTTGGAGCCAGATTCTGCTACTGCTGAAGTCAATGAAAGGTTTCAAAATAAGACTAGGAACTCTTTATCATGTTTGCGGGCTGTAACCTTTCTGTATCAAAGGCTAAAATCCCTCAGTTTCAGCATTTTCCCCTTAATATTGACATCGTCATGGGAAAATGGAAAGGCAAATAAACACACAATAAATGAGCAGAAAGAGACAGAAGTCCGTGCTGCAGGGGGTATAGCACATACTGATAATGCTGCCTCATATGTCTGACTTTTCCTCACTTCCCACATTGCAATGTTTTTTATTTCTTTAAATTTAACAATAATTAAAAGCCCAGACTGAGCCCAGACTCTGAACTACTTAGTAATAATGAAACAGTATTAACAAGCATCCTAAATCATTAAATACCAACAAAAAGTAAATTAACTGAGTCAGCCACCAATATGAAATAATAAAATGGCTTTTTTTTTTTTTTTTTCATCAATTACTTCACTAGACCTAAGTGGAAAAGACAAGTTTAAACACACAGGCATCCGTTTGCATTCATTCCTGTGTACCAGCTACCAAGYAGACTGGGGGAGGGTTATCCCATGACTGCAGGTTCATCAGTGTTCTCCATTTTTAGGTTATTTCCCGACCATTGTAAATGTTTCTGAGAAATCTACCACTCAGCTACTGCAAAACTGAAGAAAGATTATAATCTTTTCTAATGACTAACTGATTCCCCCATGTATTTTTGCAAACCTCTATGCTTTTTCATAATAGTAAGGTTTTCTTCTTTCAAAACCAGGTTCTTCATCCCTTTGAAGGTGACATCTGGCAACGTTGCCTCCTGAGATGATCTGATGTCCAGGCTTTAGTGGACATTATTGTTACAAAGCCTAAGGCTAGCTTCCTGGATAAGAAGACAGTTGCAGGCTACGGCATTGTTGGCACAAGGAACTAGTGCTAGATCTAAAGTCTCTGCAAGTGTGCTGTCTCCGAGATGTTTATGCAACCTGATGAGTGCATGTGAATTGGAAGTAATTAGAAGTATTTCTATACAACTTTAAATTCATCTTTCAAGGAGGGTAGGATGCAAGCAATCACGTGTGGCAATTCTGCTCCTGGTGTACTAGCAAGGGACTCAGTGCCGACGTGAGACTGACGTACAAACCCTCCCGACTCTCTTTTCTTTTCCTCTGGGGGACCTGCAAACCCTGCTGCAGACCTTAGTGTCACTGTTGGATGGGATTCCCTTCATCTCTGTTGCTTGAGATCATTCCCATCCTCTGGTCCTGGAGCAGTTACCAAAACAGCTGTCCCTGTTACTTAATGAATATCCCAGTCACCAGAACTGAGGCTAATACTCACAGGCTCCAAGTCTAGTGACTTTTTAAAGATTTTAAAATAAGGCAATGCAGCAACACTGGGAGTGCATGAGGGAGCCTTCCCCTTCCCTCTAACACCTACTCCGGGAGGGCGTGGGTCAGACCTGTCCTGGGAAATGGTGCAACCTCATGGGAGCTCACATCTGAAATCAACATAGAATCATAGAATCATAGAATCATTAAGGTTGGAAAAGACCTCTAAGATCATCGAGTCCAAC
>JAYKAV010002837.1:651957-706643 GCA_035582835.1 Phoebastria nigripes | reverse complement strand
CAGGACCCGGCACTTGGCCTTGTTGAACCTCATACAGTTGGCCTCAGCCCATCGATCCAGCCTGTCCAGGTCCCTCTGCAGAGCCTTCCTACCCTCGAGCAGATCGACACTGCCRCCCAGCTTGGTGTCATCTGCAAACTTACTGAGGGAACATCTTCATCGCTGGGCAAGAAGTGAGCCTCCACCTCCTCTTCTCTGTTCTGGAGTGGTGTCTAGAGAAAAGCCATCGCGCTCCTCTTGCTAACGCCACGTGCAAAGGAAGAAAGCTGAAATCATTTCACTTGTTTGCTTATTTCAGCAAGAAAAAAGAAGAGCTTTGGCTCAAATCAAACTGAAAAGTTGAGTTATTCACATGGACCTTAAATAGCGTAGCACCCAGCTTTCCACATAGCCACATTGCAACTGCAAACACCTCTGGGTGTCACCCCCTCCTCTCCCTGGGAGCTTCAGAAATCCCAGGGGAAAAAATCGACATGGTTTTGGCTTTCACAGTTAATATTCACAGTCCCCAAGCTGTGCATAACCTCTGCCAGACCGTAACAGAGCAAACAAATCCTTTTACAAACCATCCTCCCCTCTCCTAGATGCAGCGAGGCTGGTAAAAATGCAGCTGCAAAAGGCTGGTTGCTGGGCAGCTGGGATCCAGCAAACATGGATTTGGCGCTGCTGTGCTTTAGCAGATAATCCTGGGACAGAAAGATATGCCTTCACCCAAATGTTTACTCCTCCTCACTCCTCTCACCTCCCACGCTCCTCCAGCACCTCTAGCAGCTCTCCTGGCTTCCCTCACCCACGAGCTCACAGCTCTGGGGTTTTCTGCACCGATTTCCTTTCTCTTCTCTCCAAGGATTGAAACTGTTCTCAGATCTATCATGTTATTTTTTTCATCTCACTCCCTCACCACCCTCATCCCTCACTGACACACTGGCTGGATGTCCCATCCTGGACCACGACCTTGCCAGCAGCCTCCACTGCCTCCCCAGTGCACGGCAGCAGAGTGAACATCTTCCTTCCATACACGAGTCGGTCTCATCGCATTATCGGGTCTTCCTCTCCCCTCTGCCTTCTGCAGGGCTTGGGGCATTCCTTCAGCAGCTCTGCAGACCTTCACGCTACCATCACAGCTCCCCACGGAGATGGATCTGCCCCTGGACTCCTGGATTTGCTCCCACGGTTCCTCCAGTTGGCCTTGGCGTGTTTTTGTTAAACATCGCTCTTCAGCAAACCCCACATCCTGGTGCTTACCTGCTGCTTCTACCCCTTATCTGACTGCTGCCGCTCAGACATGGCCTCTTTGGTCTTGCTCTCCACTAGCATCTTCTCTTCCCACACCGCTGGGTCAGTTCTCAGAGCTGCTTCTTCAGCTAAAAGTATCAGACCTTGTAAGTCCCTCCCCAGTTAAAGGGTTGTTGTATTCATCTCTCTTCCCTAGCCCAAGGCTTCACAGCCTTTCCTCATCACCTGCATCTGGCAGGAGCGGGCACAAGACCCTCGACAGGGCAGCACCCAGAAGGTGCAGCCTTTCAAACGGGCTCTCTGCAGCAGCAGCAAACACCCGGGGCGTCCCCTCCTCTGCTTTCAGCACTCCTAGGAAGACTCTCCCCATTTTTTTGTACTTCCCCTGAGGCTGTAGCCCCGTTTCAGCCATTCCCACACCAGTCATTCCTGCTAACATTTGCTTTCCCAAAGAGGCATAGAACATACTGATCAGGCTGCAACTCTGCAAGCGTGACCTCCTGGATACTTTTTCCTGTTGGCATGGGTGGCTTTGCCTTGGCAGGATGCGGTATCAGACAATATTCTGCCTGAGATTTTTCTCTTTTCAATTGTCCACCTTTGGGTGTACTGATTTTGTAACGGCTTCACGCTTTCTTCTCTGTGAAATCACATTTTTAGCCAGATTCAGCCACTGCAGTTGCAGGTATATATTTTAAAAGCCTTTACCTGCAGCTGTGCTTACAAATGTTTCTTTCATGCATCCAAAAAACTTTAGTTCTGATCTGCAAAATCAAATCTTATAAAAGTAGCAATGGAAGAGCTGGGCTTGAGCTGCAGAAAGAAAACCAGACTGTGATCTTATATCCCTAATCACACAAATCTGTGAGTGGTTTAAGGCTTTGCTACAAGCCACAATATGCAGAACCTTCATTTATACACCCCAGACAGTTGCAAAAACTAGCCAAARTTTTAGAAGAAGTCCATTTCAAGATGATACTTAGTTCTGTTCATACACCCAGATGTCATGACATACCTAAAATACTATGCCTGCTACCAGTCTAGGATGTGTTTCCATGAAGAGACTGTTCCTCCTACTGTATATGAGTAAGAGTGGAAAGTAGGTAACTGTATTTTTCAAGGACTTTGATATAAACCTTTGCCAATAACCCTGGCTGAAACAGTAGGCCCATATACAGAGGCGTATGAGGTTTTTTTAGCCGTGTACTCACTGAAAACTGACAAGAAGAGGTGTAGAGGCACCCACCTTCCACCGATGCCAACCCATTTAGGTAACTTCAGCACAGGCTGATTTGCAATTGTTAGGCACGTACATTTTTAGCTGTGCTCAAATTCCTGCTATTCCACCCACTTTCTTCATTAGCATATTAGACGCCCCCATGGCATACTTAAAATGGTCTGTAAGTCAGGCATGTGTGAGAGAAGGTGGCTCCACTGCTGCAGCTGAAGGCAGCTGAAGTCTTCCCTTTCGAAGTGGGAAAGGGACAGCCCCACGGGGAGGACGCCAGCCCCACAGCCAGCCTCGACTTCGGGGTTATTTCCCATGGTGGGGTAGACAGCAGAGTTCACAAATAGTGCTCTAGTTCTTCTGATTGCAGCCCTAATAATATCCTGTATAGAAACCTATGTATATATACACACACATATATATTTTCCATATATTTTTTTTTCCATAAATATATATGTACAGAAACCAGATGTCTTACTAAACATTCACATCCTGCTTTGCAGACAACTCATATGGCAAGGGTTGAAGTGCCAGGTGACACCCATTGATGAGCCTTCTGGCTCTGGTGACCAAGGGAAGCCACACAACGAGGTGCCCTCCGCTAAACCCGCACCCTGTGCAGGGAGCGCTCCTGTCACTCAGTGTCACTGCGGCAGCTGCCCAGGGCCAGCTGGGCTGCTTGGACACTGGATTCTGCAGTGTCATCATAAGGATACTCACCTTAGATTTATCAATCTGTATTTTCAAGCTGTTAATCTAGCATAGTGTTTGCCGAGGCTTTCCCTGGGGTTTTTGCATTACAAATCTGTTGGCAAACCACTAAGGGACTGGCCCCAGAGGGTATTTCTAATAATACCGTGGGTAAGTGTTGTTCCAGTCAAGCAGTCGGCTGCTTAGGATAGCGACAAATTGCAATTTCTGTCCCCATCAGACACAAATGTCCTTTATCCCTTTTCCCCTCCTGCCTCTTCCTCCCACTGCCTTTCTCCCCCAGCTTCTCCCCTCGGTCTCCCTGCTGCCAAGCTCTTGTGCCTACGCAGAAGCCCGACCCTTGGACCTCAGTCCCACGCCTCGGGGTGTGTTTGGGAGAGCTGGTAACATAATGGGTAGGCGGAGAGATAAGCTTGCCTCCTGTAGGGAGGGACATGCGTGCCCCTCAACCAGGGCTCCTCTCTCACTGCATACAAAAGCCCCGCTACTCATGGCCTCCTCTTCTCTATTACCTCCCTCTGCTCTCGCCTGCCGCGGTCTCATCCTGTTGGAGACTGCTGCACATTTTTTTCACCAAAGCAATAAGGATTCTGTCCCTGAAAAAACCTAAAGGCCCTTTTTCCCCTAATCCTAAAAGTAAGGCAGGCAGAGATGTACCAGGAAGAAACTGGGGTCCCTCCTGGTGAGCAGCCCTCCCCCCGCTGCACAAATTGACTTCGGAAGTGATTTGTGAACCACTCGCTGTCTCACTGCTGGCCTCAAGAACAGGCTTAGGCTAAAGATTTCACAGCCTGGCCAATCCCCGCTGTATTTCCTTCTCTCTCTTTTTTCCCCTCATTTCCCTGCACCTCCAGTGCCACTCCTTGTAATTGCTGCAGAAATGTAATTGCTGCTCTGTGTAATTGCTGCAGAAACAATATCTGAGCTGTCATTGACTTACATTGTTCACCCATCAGGAGAAACTGGCAGATCAGAGTCACCCCACCTAGCTTCAGGGACCTGCTGCATGTGTATTTACATCTGAGGGAGGTATCAAGGCTCCCAGTATAAGCAGTGGAGACCTAGAAAATACAGAAGAGTGAAATTTAAGGTACAAGCCACCTGTCAAAAAGTATGTTTCAACTCAAGGATGAAACAAATCATTCTTTATATCCATGGAAAGTATTAAACAAATAATTCTTTATATCCATGGACAGTATTAACTATATCTCTAACAAATACATAAAATAACACCCGTGTTTAGGATACAAAGGCAGCTTTGGAGTAGACATCTAAAGTCCGGCACGAAGATCCCAGCCAGGATCACCTAAAAGAGAAATCATTACTTTCAGATCAGCTCCGTTAAGTCTATTTTGAATTAAACTGGACTTTTTTTTTGCTCACACAAAGCCCAATCCTGTCAACTACGCAGTTGCCTAGCAAGGAAAATTACATCTTATGGCACCGCAGAGTGGGTCCTTTCATGGTATAAGCTAATGTCATTGCAATGAATGGCAGCAAAATCTCATCCCTCTGTATCCGTCCCTTTCCCACAAGAGCGTAAAACAAACAGGCAAGATGCAACGGGATGACCAGCATTCTCCAGGAGACTGAGGTGGTGTAAGACCAATGGCGCCTGCCTGGCCATCCAGGACCTTCCAACAGGAAGATGAACATCTGCCTGTTCGTGCCTTCACCCTCTCGCCAGGGAGTGAAGTTGTGGCATGCGTTGTTCTGGATTTTCTGATACACACATGCACACGTTTTACTCAACGCTCAAATGAGCAAGGACAAGATCAAAGGTAAGTGCCCACCACCACCGATTATCTCCTGGTTGCAAAAAAGTTTCAGCTAACTTCTTTGCATACAGAGGGCTGATCTCAGCCAGGCATTGCTTCATCCCGGCCCTAGTATTGACTGGAAATTTTTAAAGCGTGGAAGAGGTTGAAGTTATGTAGATATAGTTGGTTTTTGAGTTCACGTTGTTGGTATACTAGCAAACACTAGCAAATACAGTTACTGAAAAGGATGCTTGTGCAAGCCTATAAATGAGGGAGAACAGTAATTAAAGGGTAGTTTCCCCTCATCACATGGTTTCATCTTTCCAGGAAATACTCAAATCATTAAGACAGACCCCACTTATCTCTTCCAGGAATGGGGAGAGTCATTAGTTTCATTTTTGTGCCCTGATTTAAGATTATGCCACTCCAAGAGGATTAGCTTTAATTAGATGAACTTCTAGCTGGCCTTTCATTTCTTTATCAGCCTGCTCTGGAACTGAGGCTTGAAGCTGTACAATAACTAAGTTATATACTATTTTGAGATTGTGAGCAGATCTTTGCAGGCAGAGAATGCAAACGAGGTACAGGTTGGTGTGTCCTGGCAAAGCAGACATAAGGTATTTAAGAATACACTTCCCAAACTTGGACTTCAGGGCCTTCTCCAGTGAGGCAGGTGAGTGGTCTTTACAGTACTTGCCCCGAGGCTTGATGCAGGCTATGGGCGCTTGGAAATGCTCTAGTGGCTTTGCAGCTCTGCAGGGGTGGGATTCAGCATCATCACTGGAAACTGGTACGAGATTGTCATGGGGAGTAATACAGTGTCGGCATGGACTTGGAAGAGTTACATTTCATCCCATTCCCATCAGTCATTATTTTCTACTATTGGTACTCAAACTTGTTCTGTACACCCCCTTGCTCCGGCACAGAGTGTTCAAAGAACAAACGAAGAGGATGGTGAATGAGAAGGGAACCATTTAAGGAGCGTCATGTCACTGATTCAGGTTAGTGTACACAGACACTGAGCCACTGGGCCCCCCAGTTTCTTCTACTCTTGCTCTCTGGTAGATAGAGCATTCGTATATTTTAGCAGTGCCTGCTGCAAGGGCAGAGCAGTTCTGGTGCATTTGTCCGCTCAGAAATTGCAGAGCTAGACAACCCACCAAGACTAGGCAGAGGGGAAGCCAGAGGAGGATTACACTGTACCAGGAAAATGTTCGGCTACTGCCTTACCTCAGGTTTGAAATCCCTTTGTGTTGCTAGAATAGAGCAAAAGGAATTAATTAAAGGCTAAAAACCTAACCCACTATTATTAAATTCCAGAGGATGAGCTATTTTTAAGGTATATAAATATTTGGCAGAAATTCTTAACAATCCTCTTTCAAAGGAATTTCTTTATGTAAGCTAGGTCTTTGCAAAATCTAATAAAATGCAGGCTAGTTTCATGTTGTCTCACACTTCCATTGAAGCTGTGATGTCCAAATGGCAGCAGGTCCCAGAATAACTGAAAAAACCTTTTTCACATCTTTTCCCTACATTGAAATTAGATATCAGTGAAACATTATCCGTTCCAGTGGTATAAATTATTTACTACATACACAATTAACATTTTACATGAGTTTGACACACTTAAGATTCTATAAATGTTGTTGTGCGGTACAGGATTTCTTAATACTTTGGGGAGACGAGGCATGAGAAATAAATCCAATGTGCGTTTTCATATTAGAAAGTCATTATATAGAAGTTTAAAGACAAAACCACAAATAAAACAAGAATACAAATCAAGTTCTGTACAACAATGTTTTTAGACTGTACAACAGAATGATCACTTGGGATAAGAAAATATAAACAATTTTCTTTCCTTATCTTCCACACAAACAATTCAGAAAACATGTTGGTTCATGTGTAACATACTGGATTTGCTAACATTTTGAGTAATGCATGCAAGGTTTGCAGACACCTGATCATCCAGCACTTCTCAACAGATGAAGGTCTTCAGAAAAAAATCAAGAGCAACCTGGCTGAAAGTGACAGTTGGTCTACGTCAGTGAAAGCTTTTCCTGTGTTTTAATTGGCATTGGATTGGGGTTCACAAATGTCCCAGTTGTTTGGTACCCTACGATACTAAGTTTGGGACGCTATTCCAAGAGCACAGGCAGAGAGAAGTACTTGGATGTGCCACTTGTTTTTGCTGCAGGGTAAACACCCACACTCTCCGCAGAGCAACAGTGTTGTCACACGGGTTTGCTACATTCCCACAAAGCTTGGAAATCTGCCTGTTGATGCAGAAAATACAGCCGTTTCTAAACCCAACACAATGAGCTGCGGCTGAGAGTTAGGAGGAGTGCCTTGGACCTGCAACGGTTTTGGCTTCTCACACCTCTTGATAAGGACCTGCCGTTGGGCCATGGTCTTTGTCTAACTGAGCCTTTGGAAACTTTTCAAAATCTTTGAGAAATAAATTGTGAAAAGATGCCTCCGGGTGTTTGCGTCACGGACGCTACGGCGCACTACCACACACTCGCCCAGTCTCCCAGCTACCGAATACCTTAGGAGAGACCATTTGAAATGACAACATTCACTATCGATACTGTGTTGGAGAGGTCTGGGATAAGCAGTAGCACCACTACTGAGAAACAACTACTGGCAAGGATTTCAGTTTTGTGGTGAAAATCAGGCTACTGCCAAAAAATCAAAATAAACTCAAAAGTCCTGATTATCTCTGCTACAATGAGATAAGGAGGCTACCGGCTGAGCCACGTCTTTTAACAGTTTTCTGTTAAGAACAGTAAATTCTAGGATCAGAAGAGAAGGAGGAATAAAACAATACACGCTATAGCAAACACAAGAAAACAGACCAAAACTGTCGGGCAGAGAAGTCGTGCACGAAGGAGCCAGCATCCTTGAAAGACATTACATAGCCCCCAGAAGACTTTCAGGGGCATGAGAAAGGACGTGGTACAGTCAGGTACTGGCTCCTTCCCACAGAGCAGTAAATCTCTTGCAAGGTCTCTTTGCAAAGCCTGTTTATGTGCCTTCAAAAAACATCGGCTATCTGTCATGGCACAGTGGTTTATTTTGCCTGTGTGTTATATCACAAATTTGTTGACAAGGCACACTGCTATAGTAATCCTAAGGGGGAAGTCCCTTTGCAAGTTTGCCTATATGTATATTTTTTGTTCTTCACAGAAACTTTAAAACAAAAAAACAACAAAACTGTGACCGTTGCAGAGCCTATGAGGCTGAAACCACCACCATTTGAAAATCAAATACCATGACAACAAGTGAAATATGAAAGAACTGGTATATTAAATAAGATTTAGAATGCTGCAGGATTCTCTAAGTGTTGGGGKTTTTTTATATCACTGGTTGTTACAGTTTCAGGTTTGAGCACTGATATAGGTCAGTGGATCTCCCTCTTCCACGTAAGAGGATGGGGAGACCGAATTCCCTTTTTATTTATCATTGGGGGATTAAGGAGACATGAGAGTAACTCTCTGTACAAGCAGAGTTTCAACAGGGGAAAACTGGGAAAAGTAAAAGAGAAATAAAGCCACATAAAATCTGATTATCTTTAGGAATTAGCTGGCAAGATAAAGGATTAAGCTATCATGCAGCACTTCAATTGGGCTGCTTTTTTAATTGCAAGTAGATTTCATTAGTAGTGGAAATCACAGTATAATGAGGCAACTTAAAATCATATTATAATATTGAAGTCACGCAGTAATTAAAACTGGACAACATCCTTAGTGAAATCTTGGAAAACATCAGCCAGAGACAGGCTCTCCCCATTCATTTTTATTAACTTCATGATCCGTGGCAACTGATTCCAGCAGGTTTAGCTTTTATATTTCGCCAGATACTGAATAGGAGAGCTACAATTATTAATTATTTCTAAGTTTAAGAAGTAATGGATTTCCATGAGTCCTAGCTAAGAAGTCATTGTTTTAAACAACATGCCRATAACTGGCATACCAGTGCAGCATGGGGAGGAACAGTTTTTCCCATGTCCCTTTGTTCACAGGATTTCCAGGCATTGTGCCAAATTTTCCCCTATGTTAAAGAAAACTCCGTTCTTTCACATCCTTCATTTTCCTGCACACAGCTTGACTCTCCCATGCTGTCAGATTCCCTTTGAATCCTTGATACAATCAAATCCAGTTTGCTGCACTCAAGATTTAAAAACAGCATTTTTGTTTGCCTTTTTTCTGAGCACAGCAGCTTGTGGGAAGAAGACAGGAGAAGGTGAAGAACCAACTCTTTGATTTGAACCTGGCTTCTACTAGCTTCATCTGATGGTCCCTAATTCTTGTATTAGAAAAGAGTGTGAATAGTCAATCCCTTTCCATGGCACTCAGGATTTTCAGACTTTATTATGTCTCCCCGCTGAAGAATTTTGTATTGCTCACTAAAAGTCACTTAAGCGCACTTGCACAATGTGAGATAAGCAACCTTGTTTCATCTAAAATACTGATCAGAGATTAATAAAGGCTGTAATTATTGTACTTGAATTTCAAGCTTTTACCTGTACGAAGTCAGGATTTGATTTTCCAAGACACTCAAAAAGTGCAAAGCGTATCACAGGTCAAAAAGCCCTCTCTTCAGTTTGACTGGTGTAATGTTGGTCTTGATTAGAACAAAGCTATTAATTTTCCAGAAGATAGGAAAAAATTGTGGCCGTTTATGTGTGCAAAGAAATATCCTCTCATGGGCAATTATTAGCAAAATACTGCCAAAAAAAAAAAAGAAACATGGGAAAACCACTTCAAAAATACATAGATACTTAAATATTTGCACCTCATTGGGCTATGACTGTTTTGTTACATTGTGTCCCACACAGGTGATATATAGAACAATACAAAACAACATATCCTATGGATCAGCATAAAGGCTTTCCCCCTTTATCCTCAGCACAGGTATAGTCTGAGTGCTTGCAAAGTCGACTGCATACAGTATGCTATGGCTGTATTTTAACAGCACGGTCCATTACAGTGTGGTACCCAGTTACATCCGTTTCCAAGCCTGTTCACTCACTCCTAGTTCTGATCTCAGTTGCTGCCCGCTGTGTTTCCCCAAGTCTCTAGTATCGTTACACCACTATGATTTTAGCATGATTCTCAAATCGGCTTCAATCTTGAAAGTTTTTAAAAGAACATCTATTTCATAGGATATATCCTCATTCAGTCGCGCACTGAGTTGAGACTAATGTTAACAAGAGGTTTCCTCAGTATGAAGAGTAAAATCACTTAGCAGTAGAAAAGAATTAAAGTATTAAAGCTAATGGGTGCTGTGTCCATTTATATCACTGGAGTATCTGATGTACAACTCTTAACCTTTAGGAATCTTACTTTACTGTTATAAAATCATATGAACCTCTTTCTCATCTTACAGATTTGAGTTTAAGAAACTGAGTGACTGCCTCCAGTATTCTCGGCTATTCAGAAAATTCACAATTCTTGGTAGGCTTTAGGAGCGAAGAAAGAGAAGTCAATGAATAATTACTGTAATGCTTTAGACTTACTGCCTGCGTGGATCTGCAGTCTAGGAGCTATGCAACATGACTTCTTAAGTCTCACAATAATTTCAAAGCAGTGAACCACCAGAAGGTCTCAATATATACACTCAATATTGTTTCACATTGATGAGCAGAGGTCCAATGCTCTCATTTCTTTGTGTACCCTTTTGCTTGTCCAGACTCACAACTTCTTCTGAAGAAATGGGAAAGAAGGAAAAGGAGGGGGTGGCAAAAGCAACATGTTCAGTAGTCCTAAGTATCTTTCCTTTCTCAAAACTCTGCCCAAGGCTAGAAGATTAACTGAAACTAGAATTAACGAGAAGAAGAATGAGGGGCACTTAGCCGCTTATTGAAAGAGCAGTAACAAAATCCGCCTTCCCCCAAAGCTAAGACACCAAGAGCAGTGATGAGTAGGGAGCTGGATGACCCTCCTGCCGCTCTGTAATTAGTATATACATTTCTGGTATGGAAACGTCACCAGTGTTGGCTACAGGAGCAGCTATTATTCCCAGCACAGGAAATTCACAGCTTTTTTTTTTTTGCTTCTTACTGCTTGTATAACAACAGTCGTATTGCATATATCCATCCAGGCAATGCATTAGGCAAGACTGAATTCCACCTGGACCTCTTCCCAAACGTTATGAGACGGACAGGAAGGTATTAAGAAAATAATCTTTTTACACCAGTAACTGATTTTACTTCAACTTCAAAAGCCTACCGACGCACAGGGAATCCTGCAGACCAGGAAAAAACATTAGAAGATTAAAGTGAAATTACCTTAAATAAGAAGTTTGGATAGGGGAATTTAAAGTGAGTTTGTCTTTATTAAAGACAAGAAGGGTAGGGGTGGGAATAATAATTTTAATTGCACTGTGCAATGGAATCATCCCAGGGAAAATGATATAGAAACGGTAAGAGAACAAAAACAAATAGCTTAATGCTTTCATTGAAATACTATTTTTTCACTCTACGGGTTCTAACTCATATCAGAAGAGACGGTCTGGCAGGCTTGTTGAAGGCAATGGGTACTGAAAACAACTTATAACTTGCAGAAACATGTCTCTAAGGGATATCTCCATTGCTGCTGATGCCAAGCAAAAATACCAGGACTCTTAATTAAAAACAGAGATTTAAACAAAAGTAGCTTTATACTGATTCTCAGTGCCCTTATTCTTCTCACTCTTGACAGTAATCAGAGATGGAAGGTCTGATGTCCTATAAACTCCAGTCCTCATCCTCCCTTGGCAAGATCTCAGTTCAGAGATGTAACCTTCAAAGCTGAGGTTCCCTTCAGAATCGTCACAGGAGCGTGTGCCAGTGTCTTCCAGTTTGACTCCATCCACATCGATTATCCTGTTTACAGGGAGCTCCGTACTGGGGTTCTCTCTCGCACCAGGAGGATTAAAGCTTCTGCTGGTCTTCGCTTTGTGAGAGGTTTGCTCACAAGAGTTTCCTGAAGTCCCTTGTGAATCTTTTTGCTTTCTGTGGTTTGCACCTAACAGAAGAATTAAAAACAAAAAACACAAAACAGAAGAGTTATACATCTCCTGGCTTTTAGCAGTTTTCAATATTGCAGCCTTCTCTGAGGTCCTAATGGTAGACAGTCAGCTGGGATATTCCTCTGCCCCATACAGGAGACTTGATGTACCAAGTAGGTAACTAAACAGTAGATCTCAAAGATACATGTAAAACATTAATATGTATCTGTCTTAATTTAGTATTTTTCAGAGTTTTTAAAAGGACTCCATTAAAAATAACTACTTAGTATAAAACTGTACACCTCTAGAACAAAAACTCTCACACCAGCAAACCCAAAGGTGAAGGAGGAGAATACAGAGCTTCCCCTGGGGCAGAACGGGAGACGTTCCTTGACTTGAACTGGCCTCCAATACCAGATCCCTGCAGAGGTACTATTTTTACTTGGCTAGAGATTCATTCTCTAGCAGACTAAGAAAGGATGATTTGAAGTTGCAGTTCACTGTCCTGAACTGCAAGCGAGCAGTTATGGGCCATGGTTTACAGGACAAGAAGAAAAGAAATAACTTAATCTGCTGAAGGGCTTTAAACATTCAAGAAACACTTGAGTTACGTGTGATTTTTTTAACCTTGAAGTTGCTTTTTGGTACAGCGCTTCTGAAATCACAATTGTTAGGATTTGGGCCCATTCTCTAGAACTACTCATACAAAGTTGTTACTATCCCAAGTTAACCCTAGATTAAAACCCCGAGCTCCCCAAAAGGTAGTTTTGCGTTAGATGTGACACTGCAAACTTCTAGGCACTCGTTAAAGCAAACGCAGATAAAGCTGTTTTGCCTGTTTCAACAGGCAACAAGAAGGGAAGGATGAAGAATGAGTCAATTTCATGATTCACACCATGGTTATCAACATGATTTCTGTAGTTGAGGTGCCCCCACCATAATGATAAAAAGGGACAAAATTTGCAGGGAGAGAGAACTGCTTTTATTAGACCAACCGATATCCAAGAAAAAAACAGAAAACCTTTGAAGGCACAAAGGCAGACCTGAGTAAGGGCTTCGATTTCACATTTGATTTCTTTTTTCCATGTATACCAGCTGGTCTTTTAAAAGATATCATCTTGTCCAACATGTCCTGCCTAAACCATTTTTAAACTTTTTACCACAGTACACCCAAGTGTCTGACTAGCACATTTAGTCACACAAATCCCATGAGACTTGTGTGGTTAAATCCCATACCTGGCTTTGAAATCTTTTATTTGTGTTTGTTCCATAAAGTGATGTGTACAGTGTTTTTTGCAAGAAAAATACATTTCAATGTATAAACATCATAATCAAGAACTTTTTGATATGAAGAAGGGGAAAAATGCAAATGAAAAGGACAAAAAACCCAATTTCATACTGTTTCAAGCAAATCACTCCAGGGTCTTCTCAAGGGTTAAAGCTTTCTATTTAATGAAAATAAGTTAAAATTCTAAGTAGTGCAATATTATTTTAGTGCTTTAGCTACAGTGCAGCCCCACATTAATACTGTGGATATTCCACATCGGTAATGCTTGCCTTTTTTCACATCCAGAGGAATTAGTTCAAACTCCAAACAAATCAGCTGAGCAATAGCAGAGAGAAGGCAGAAAGCTTCCTCAGCCCTGTTAGCCCAGCACGACTCCAGCCTACTAAATTACAGCTAACATTTAATGGGACTATATTACGCTTCGTGTTTACATCTTCCTACTGCAGCCGAACATTGGCTTAATTTTAACTGCTCTTTGCATGGCTGTGGTGTAAAATGCTATTCTTCTATTCTAAAATGTTTATCTTAACATGAATGTACTGAATTGTACTCTTGATCTTTTTAATCTACTATTCCATGCCCTTTGAGGAAGATCTCTGATTCTCCTTTCATGTTGGTTTAAAAGAGATACTAATTTCAAAAAAGCCATACTAATGATAAATTACACCAAATAGTTTGCATTGACAGAGCATGAGTCATCCAGTTGTCCGAGTATTGAGAATACATCCTTCTACTAAATGTAATGTAACGATACAACTTTGATGGTGGTGTAAGGTCTCATAGCTCTGTTGACTTGAAGTATGCTGAAACACTTTCCCCAGTCAAAAGATACAGCCTGCATTAACAGGGTACAACAGATGAAAGAGCTGGAAACTCCTGCTGAGGAACACTATAGAAGGTGTAAGTATTGCTGTATTTATTTGGTCGCTAAGTCTGTCTACAGCTACATATAAGAAATGCCATTAAGTCCTGGAATGATGGTGTCACTGAGTCACCACACAGAGCAACTGGGCTTGCAAGTTGTCTAATAGGAGCAAAGCAAAAATAAGGTCAAAGTTAGCTCTCGGGCTTCACAAGACATAAGCCCAACTGAAGAGGAATAAATCTGTACTATGGGCAGTTTTTTCTATTAAAGCCCTTCCCAGGAGCAATCCCTCTGAAGCATCTAATAAATTACTACTAGAGGCAGGACAGTAACAGAGAAGGTCTTATCTAAAATACTGGTTCAAAAGAATATGGAATTACTAAGGGATGGTACTGTGAAGATGATTTCTCTTTTCCTGGCAGGGTAGAAAAGATCTTGGCTCATCTACACCAAACAGGAAGAAGATTTCAAGAGTAGCACTACACTGAAAAAATATTTTAATGTGCTTTTTTTTCTCATTTTTAAAAACAAAGCATTTATGAAGCAAGGCTATTTAGCACAAATAATAGGAGAGATTCCCAAAAAACGTTTGTGTATAAATGTATCCCACAAGTTTTAAAATAGACTCAAGATTTGCATGTACTCAGTGGAGCTTTATAATGAGGCTTAAATGATGCCTACAACAGTTCTGCACTGGTCTCCTTCTCGTATTCTCTTTTTGAGTAACAAATACCTGAGCAAACTTAGCTATGCAGGGCACCATCTAAGGTGCAGAGAGCTTTCACAGATAAAATTTCTCTTCACATATTCTTGCACTAAAGTGATGAAAACCTCCATGGGTATCTCTGCGGATTGCTTTGCTTTGCATAAAGCATATCAGGAACGATACTACATTTTCCTGAATCTAATCTGTCAAATGTCCTACCTAACCTCAGAAGGTAAAGGAAGCCAGTGCTTAGAGCAGTAGTTGCAGAGATTAATTTCCAAACAGACTGGAAGAGCATAATCATGCCTATTGGTAATCTTCAGCTCTCCTGCTAAGCATTCCACGCAGCTCTAAGGGAATTTTCTTGCGCATCTGATCCCATTAATATGTTCCAGCTGGTTTAAAGATGGGATGATGCATGTCGACTTCTGTCTTTAAACTGAAGATCTGCTATTTTACAGACTCGCAGCTAAATGACTCCTTCTTTCAAAAGGTAAATGATCAGGAAGTGTTTTGGCTGATCTCCTGATTTCCTTTAGCAATATTTCTCTTTTTCTGAAATTTTGATTTTGTGTATTATTCTCAAGCTCTCTAAATTTAACATCATGATTATGGAAAAGTGTCTTTACAGAGAAAGGCAAAGGGAATTTTTGTTCTTCTGCATAAAATATTGCTCAAGCTCTAAGTAAGATCTAAGCAAAGCAGTGGAAGACATTGTTTTCCAAGTAGTTTAGGACCAAGGGAGCATTTGGCCAAATTCCAGGCAAAGACAAGGTTACAAAAAAACTGGAAATTTCAGGAACAGCACTAACTGTCAAAGGTAGATGATAGGATCAAATAACCGTAACTCAGTGCAGATGCTTGGGATTTAAAGGTCCACCCACAACATCTTGCAATGATATTATTTCTATACCATTTCTTTTCAATGTGCTAATTTTAGTTATGATTCACTTGTTACAGCATAATTTAGATCTGATCTGAAATTCAGCACCTTTATTTTTAAGTGATCAATACTCGATATAGTTCCATTCACACCATATTTATCTTTTTTTATAAAAGCAAGTAGACGTTTATTAAGTTTCACTGTAAGAGATGAGCTCTGTGTTTGAAAATCCATACTTAGTGGATTTCATATGACAGAAYGTTAAATTCTATTCCATAATTTTCCCAACACCATTTCCATATAGACAGACACCTCTTCCATGTAGATTCAGCATTTCAGTTAGCATCCTACCTTTGCTAAAATCCTACTGTTCTTGTCAAAACCATTTACTATTTAGATGGCTCTCAGTTCTACTGAAAGATAACAAGAATACTCTGCTGACTTCTATACCGTTGATCCCAGGCATTCAACTTCTAATGTCAGAGAGGATCAGATACTCAGTTGAAAAGAATGAGCTCCGGTTTAATGATTTTGTGCTGACTTACAGCAGATAAGAATCTGTTTCAAGTATTTCATAACACTTATAATATAACTCTCGTGAAAAGAAATCACCKAAGTTTTCAGGAACAACTCCTGAAATTGGTTATTTACTGGCACATACCACCTCCAAAGGCAATCAGTCATTGTCAGTCCCCAAATTCATAGACTGGTGTGTTCTTTAATGCAGGAGATTGGGCAGATACTGTTCTCATCTCTGATTCCATACAACAACCTGTCCTAAGGTGATAACATGCTGGCTGAGAGAGCATTTTTTTACATGAGTCTATAAAATAGGAGCTTTGCGATGGTCACTTCTGCAGTGGTGCTCACTTTGACGTCCTGGAAATATTTCAGTATGAGTAACTCTTTTTCCTTAAGATACATGTAATCTGGCAGTTTCACTCTGGGAAAGACACTTCTCCCTTCCTGTCCTAAACTGTTGTGAAATGGTACTTCAAAATTTTAGGCTTCCCAGATGTGGATTCTTTTAAGTGGTGGATAAATGACTTCCACACTGGCTGACGTACTCTTAGTACTGTAACCATTTATTTTTTTTTAAGTTTGCAAAGTGATTTATGCTTCCAAAGGGAAAAGGATACTTTACATTTAAGATTTAGAATTCTGCAGGTTAAATTCCCTTCAAAAGTTTCCTTCCTTTTATCTCTTAACTGATACAACACCGAGGAGAAAGAGGATTTAATAAAAGGTTCCTACCTACAGTTTATGCTAAATCTTTTCAAAGGAAATTTGACTTTATATGCTGTATTTCACTTGCATGATGAAACACCAACTGCAGCATAGGCTCAGGGCCTTGAAATCTGACTCAATAACAATGAGGGCATCAAGCTAGGAAATGGATTATTCTACAAAGCAGCAATACTCTGCATTATCAGTCTATTTACTTTTGTCCTGGGAATTTCTGGAATACATTTGCAGCATTAAGTTTAGAAACACAGGGCGGATAGAAATTCTTTCATTGCGTTCATCTCACAAGCATTCGCAAGAAGAACAAAGCACAAAACATTATTTGGAAAGACAATTTCTGAATATTACATAGAAGAGGGAGCTGGTATGACTACTACTGCTCACCAGTGGCATATATAATCAAAAAAGGAAACACTGCAAACTATGTTTGCTGCGGGCAGTGACCTTTTATACACATGGCTACAACAGCTGCTGAAGGGAACTGCGCACAACATCATTTAAAAGCCAGAAACAGTCCGAGAAGAAATAAAATAAGAAATTCTGAATTTTGATCCAAAGTGACATGCATGCCCTCAATAACGCTGGCCAATTTGCTTAAACTTTATGTTTCTCTACTGCTAAAATTGAAATAATTTTTGAATACTTTCCAAGCAATAGGCATGACAAAACATCTCTGCAACAGTCTAAAAGTATTCAGCCTTCAGTTTGATCTTCCAGCATTTATTGTTAACATTGGTTTTGCTTTTCCGTCAGTAGTCAGTAACAGCAGGTTTAATTATTGTGGAGAGTAATATGTTGGGAAATAGCAGATTGAATTACTTGAATCAGTTTTAATTTGATCTCCCATTCATTATGTTATTTTTCAATTAAGAAATTCTAAAATGTGGTTTAGCAGGGCTACCAGTTACATTTCAACTAATAACTCAACTAAGTTCATTTCATCGTCCAAATGCAAGTCATGCATTTGAACAGATCTGGTTTTAGCCTGCGTGCATTTGGTTCAAAGAGCAGTTGTAATTTTTCTAACATTTTGTCTAGTCAGTAATAAAATTTGTAATTCTCTCTAAAATGTGTATCTTGCTGTTTGATTGAAATAAGCGTACATTTCAAATAATTATCCCTCAAGGCCTTCCTCGCTTCCCCGTTGTCTACTCTTAACATAACTCTCCTTCTCCTTTGYTTATTATTGATCTCAGTCATGTACTACATGTAATTCTCCAATTTAGTCACGCTCTGATTAAAAGAGGATTAACAGATTCTGACCTTAGTATTACTGGATCCCCACCAGTACTTCTTTATATTGATCCAGGATCCAATTATCTTCTATAAAATTACACAGAGCCGGTAAGGATATAATTAACTGCAGGACAACAGCCTTTGTTAGAAATAATGATTTACATTATTTTTACATCTTTTAGTCATAATCCCTTCCTTTTCTTAMATTTTTATTTCATTTATGTTTTCATTTACATGGCTATCTTGATTTACATAGGAAACTGCTGGATTTTCTCTAAAATATGCCACATGAATTAAGGGATTATGTAAAATATTAATTACATAAAATATTATAGAATTTATTACAAAAATAAAGGTTTATTTTGAAGGTTTTTAATCTCCTTAACTATCACAAAGTTTATTGCACTTGGAATTCATTACCTTTATAACTGAAAAGTTTAGTAGCCAAAAAGTGAAAGTCATAGAAATACTGCTGATACTATCTGATCTCTATTCCTTGGTTGCAGCATACTGCGTCCTCTCTGTGAATAATAAAAAAGAGCAGTTGGGAATTTTTTTTTGTCTTTAGGAACAATAGCCAGCCCCAGGCTCTGAGAGTCCACCCTGCATTTTACTTCTGCATAATTTATCTTTCAAAGCAAAAAAATCCCAGCTACTAACTATCCCATTTCTGAAAGAATTCTTTCCAATAAGAAAAGAAGCAAGTTTACTTTGAGGATACCATTGCCCATCTATTTCAGAAACAAAGCGGTATCTTCAGAACAAATTAAGTAACTGTTTATATAGTCTAAATTCACTCTTTATCTTCCATAGCCTTATTATTCAAGTATAACTCCAGAGAGTTCACCATGCTTTTATTTTCCCTAGCTGGCTCTCTATCTTWACCAATGACAGTCTACCTATTAAAAGGGAGTTTATTTAAACTCTTTATCCGCCTGAATTGCTGGATCTAGTCTATACATCTACTCAAAAAAATACCTTCTTACTTGGTAGGCAATAATTCCACTGACTGTAATTGTAATTTCATTTTAAGAACATTTCTCATCCTGAATGCAAAAAAGAAAAGAAAAGGGAATTTTTTTAATAAGAGAAGGAAGAACAATTCAATGGAATCAAATTTACAGCCTGCACCTTCAGTCTGGATTGCTGCAAATTGTCCTGTCTAAGGACGAAATGGTTCTCCCTGAAAAACCCCAATTGTTACTAAGACTAAATGCCCACCTACTTTGTAGTAGAGGCAACAATCACAGTGAACAACTCACTGGCCCCAGTGGAATATCATTGAATAAATAATCTAGTGCAAGGCCTCTGGCCTGATATTCACAGCTCTTGAGGGGACTAAAGGTTTGAAAGACTGCCTCTCCCCGTGACAGCTAGTTTTCACTTGGATAATGAACATGCCTAACCCCCTGGGAAAAACTGGACAACATTCAAAGTACCTAGACTATACCATGCGATTTTTAAAAAAGAAAAAAACCCAAACCAAAGAGATTAAATCAGTATTTTAACACTTTCAAAAAATGAATGCATCACTTCGAGCCAATTACACCACACAATAATTAAGTTATTTCTTCCACAGATGGGTACCACCACCATTATATGTAGGGACATGAAGTAAGCACATTTCAGAATTAGCATTCAGATTCCAGAAACCCCTGATTTTTAAAGTGGGAAATTCGCCAGAACTAGCGGGCTTATTCAAAAATAAAGACGTTTTCTTCTTGATGAGTAACGCAACTAGAATCAGTAATGATTCTTGTATTGCAAACTGATTTGATATGTACTTCATAGCTAAATATTACTACAGTGTAAACACATTTCACTTATTTCAGAAAGTTAAGATCTCTGTTTGAAAAATTGTTCTCAAAAGCTCTGAGCGATGCAAACCTCATTTTGCTGTTTTCCATTATTCATATTTTGCTTTCTAGATCTTCAAATGAAAAAAACCTCAAGAGTTAGCCGTTACAGGGATGGATACTGGCCTGGCTTTGCTACATCAGTCTGCGGTTAGAGAATTGCCCCCTGCAGAACGTGAGGGACCACTTCATCCCACACAGCCCTTTTCCTAGCATATATAAACCCAATGTATAAAAGCCCAACACATAGTGTAAGAATGCATGTCATTTGCCTTTATACCAATTTGAAACCAAGATTATAGACCACTTTAAATTATGTAGTCATTATTTTTTTTTATCCCAACATTTTAATTCAATAAACCAATCAGAAATGCATTTTCCACTGATAGGAGATTATGAATGGAGAACCATTAAAGCACTTAAAAAAGCAACTATTATTAATGATTTAGTCCTTTGAAGTATCGATTATTGACTGGAGATAGTTTCCAGCAGTCTTTATTATAATTACTGTACATCATTGAATAGTCTTTCCATGCAAACTCCATGAAATCATGAAAATAGAAAAAAGTTTTGTTTCAGCCCACACTTCTTCCATAAAATCACTGTTCTTTTGTAGATTACAGTTCCCATAAAAAAGTAGTGTACTGTGAGAGGAGTGTAGAATAGTTAGCGTATGCAATAAGGTTGTAGCCAAAAAGGAAGGTGTTTTACATCTTTCTTTTAGATTTTTGTTATTCCTCAAAAAAACAGGTAAAATCTGGTTTGTCACAAAGCTAAGAGAAACAAAGATTTTAGTTTTGCAAAATTATTTGGTTTGATTACTTAAAGGTCTCTCATAGGTGACTATGACAGAAAAATAAAACACAATCACCAGTGAAAGTAAAGTAGACCCGCTGGAATACATGAAAATTAAAATCTGTAAAAAAACCAAAAAATTAAAATAATTCAATATGTAGGATATCAGTTATTTGTTGTGGAAAAGTCTGAATAATTTTAAAAGGGGAACTTCTACAGGACTTTCAACTGCTTCATTTTCTTTCATGGAGGCCCACAACTACGTGGGAACACAGTGACTTTTGGAAAAACTACATTTTCAGCCCCCAGAACACGAGACCTAGGTAACAGCACCACAAGCTTCTCTGCAGTATTTTTTTTTTTTAATTACGCTTCACAGTACTGTTATGTAGGACCCATCTCTAAGAATAAAAAGGGTAGTRTGGTCTCCAGCACCCATCCAACCCTTCATTTCTTACCCAAGACTACCAAATAAAGAAGTTGTTATATTGGTTACTCCACATCAAATGAACTGAGATCACCAGCTCATTTCTTAAAGACCAGGGAAGAATTGCTTTAGTTTAAAATAAGAAGGAAAGTAATGAATATAAAGTTTAGCCCAAGAACCCAAAGACAGAAGAGACTCTCCTTTCAGGAGTTCCTGTTATGACTCATTTAAAAGAAATCTCCTGTCTTATCTGCCTTCTGGAGCACATGTCAATGCTATGGATTTCACATGTGACCCATCAGCATCTCAAGACAGCATTTGCCCTTATTAACAAATATAACATTTGTCAACTTTGTCTCACAGTAATTGCTRGTTCATATCTGTTAATCTGTTTGTTATTAGAAGATAATTTCAATCAGAATTCTTAATCCAGGACTGAAAGAACTGTTTTTAAATAATGAAGAAAATCAAAGCTTAAAACCAGTTTGCGTAACTAGGTCTAGAATTTATTACTCCTGAGAGAACAAAGATACAAAATACATGTGAAAACTACACAAAGATTTCTACAAAGTAAAAAGTAGAAAGTGGGAAACGGGAAAGCTACAGTTCAGTGGTTACACAGAAATGTATGGCATGCATTAAAATATTGTAAATTCATGAAGTTTTTTTTAAGTGCAAATGGTTTTTTTTAACAGTTCTCACTGAAAAATATGCAAATTGATACCTATGTTGTACACTTGTCATATTATCAGAAAGACACCAACACAAATCTATGCATAATACACATCAATATGTCTGAAGTACATTTTGTGGTTTTGTTATTTGTAGGCACTGGTTACAAGTCTGTTCAATACTCAGTTTCAGAAATTAAGTGGTAGCGCTTATAGAACATTTCTCAAATACTGCTAATAAAGGAATTTGTTTTTAAAATACCAAGAGGATGATGAAATAATTTGCATTGCCATTTATAAGCATCCAACAACCAAAGAAGTATTTACAAATCATCAACCATACAGATAAAGAACAGTATCAAATACTCTGTGTAAAAAGATAAATAATTAAAATGTATATTCCCACATCACAAAGAAATGTGATCATACAAATTATGGCACCATATGTTTGTGAAACATCAAAAATAAATGTAGCACATAGATACCTCTTCTTATATTTTACATTAAAATGTACAGTACAATGACTGTAAAACGTCAATGTCACAACACCCACTGTCTTCAAACTCTTGTTTCTGGTAATAGCAATTATTATTAGAGTCCGTGTTTATAAAGAAATTCCATACTTCAGCCTTGGGCTAATATTGCTCTGCGATATTGCTAGACCATGAAACTTACATCCTAAAAAGAGTTACATATTTTCTTTAAAATTATCTAATAGAAAGAGCTATTTCACATGTGAATATTCTGGGAGAAAGTGTGATAGATGCAATCTATTTCTCTGTGTAGCAAAGTATGGGTTAAAAAAAACTGTAACGTTTTTATTTTTAGTCACAAATATCTAATTTATTAGAGGAATATTTTTTAAATTAAGGTTTACTCATTTCAGATTTTAATCATAAACAGTACTGTAATTTTCAACACATAATTAGGGTTCCTGCTAAAGCACTTAAACTTCCAAACCCTAATCATGTATCTCATTATGACAAATGGATCAGAAAATCTGGAACGCAACAGTGCTATGCAGCTCAAAATGCTGATATCCTGTTTTGTACTCCTAGGGTAAAGAATGAGATAATTATAGCATATGGATGTATTTTAAAGGTTTGTCTGCATGTGTCCATTTTTGGCCACATGCCAAAAATCCAAACAAAAGTACATTGTTAAAGGCAACCAGAAATATTACAGTTAGGACAGACTAAGGCAATGAAAATCTTTTTTTTTTCTTTCTTTTTTTTTTTTTTTTTTTTTTTTTTTTTTTTTTTTTTTCTTTTTTTTTTTTTTTTTTTTTTTTTTTTTTTTGTAAAAAAATTAAGGTGCAGAGAGAATTTTCTTTCTTGTTTTAATGGGTGCCAAATACTGATTAACAGTGCCAAGGAAAAGTAGTTTTACATGAAAGGAAAGACTATTAAAATCTAGAAATACCTGAATTGGATCTTTGATATCCAGATTTTTCCTGATTACCTGCAAAAGGAGTTGGGGGTGGATAGTTGGCTTCTGTGAGTTTACTGATGTCTGCCGGTGGTGTTGGTGGTGGCGGTGGTAGCAAAGTGCTGTTAGGGCTACTAATATCTCCTTCAGCCACAAGAGTCAAGTCTGCCACATTCTCATCATCTACCATCTGTATGCCTTCAGGTTGTAATTCTCTTGACTGCCTTTTCCATATTGTTGCATTGTTTTCCTGTGCATGCGGAATTGGAGACAATGCAGTATTAAAAGGAACATTGAAAGTCTTCTGACTGTGGAGTGCTGTCAAAGCAGATTTATGTTTATTTTCTGAGTAACCCATTTTCTTAACTGAATTTTCATTAAAGTTTTGTACGGACTCCTGTTTTCCACTTGGTGATGTACATCCATCCTTGCCGTCATTTTTTGAAACTCGCTTGTTGAGGCCTTTAGGGCCTGTGGGAGTAGATGAGGATGGTTCTGGTCCAGTGGGCGGTAAACGAAGAAAGTCGGGAAGAATAAGGTCTTCTTTCCTTAGCAGTCCACGTTGGTCATCTGCTCTGTTACTTTGAGCTTTGGATATGAGTTCAAAAAATTCTATTGGGGAAAAACCCAAAATTGACAAGTTTTTGTCAGAAAGTGCAATGTCATTAAAACGTAAATTTTCAGCACATTTATTTTCCATGAAGATCTTCAATTCTTTCAATGCTGCCTTGAAATAAGATCCCATGTTAATTAGGAACTTTTTCAATTGCAGCAATGTTCACTAGCATCACTATAATTAAGACCATCAGGATTGCTATTGTAAGAGTTTTGCAGTTTAGAACAGCTGCAATTCACTGAGCCTTGAACACATCTTCTATTTTATGCAGTTAATAAATCTGTACACACACACAGGATTTTTAAATGCTTTGTACAAAACAAGGCTCTGGTCTTACTGACAATGGGTGCACATTTTTATATTCTGGATGGTTTTTACCCATCTTAACTCAAAAATAGCCATGCCATTTGAAAGTTCAAAGGTTCAAAATGCTGCAAACTTCCTTGTTATATTGAATTTCTCTCAGTTTAATAATATTTTATCACAGTTTAAATTCAATTCATGGTTTAGTTTTAACCCAGGATGTTATCACCACAGGGCATGATCAGATGTTGACTTAAGTAACCCCATTTTCCTTTGCGCTGCAATGAATCAGTAGCATATAGGTAGTCAATAATCATCAAAGGAGCCATTACTAAAAGAGATGGGGCAGCTTTTTTTTTATAGTTTTTAACACAATTAGAAGTGATTTTCTGATCATGTCCTTAATGATGTCCAATGGTTTAATATGTTTCTATATATAAATAATACTCATAGTAAATCACCACTGTTCTAGAAAGTCTCAAAACTTGGCAACAAGAAACTTATCAATCATAAGCCAAGAATTATACCACTCCTCAAAAAAGAAGCATCGCAACAATAAACAAACTCTTTGGTACAAAACATATAAATATAAAAATATGTAACTCTTAATATAAGGTCTCTGCATGTCCTAATTTTTCAATAAGAGAGCATTGAAACTACAGAATATTAAAGATGCTTAAAAAGGCCATCTCCAACAGGTGAATTAAAATCAATAGTTTCAACCCAGCTTATAAATACTGTTTGAAGCAAAAGCCATTACAAAATAAAGCACAAAATGTTAGTATCAGTTTTAACTTAGTGTAATATGAAGCAATACACTTGCACTTGTATGACCTTATTCTAATCCTCTATTCATATTTGGCAGGCTTTGCAATGTATTTGTAAAAATGAATTTTTAACATGCTTTGTCAAATGCCATAAAATCTGAATGTAGCCAAGATGGAAGCTTCAAAATGCTTCTTATTGCCAAAGTTTTGCAAAATGGCGGTATGCATATTAAAACATGCAACATTTCTAATATGTGTCATACAAAAATGTTCCTTTTTGAAATTTCAAACTTCATAGAACAGTTGTTTTTTTTTTTTCATTAAAAAACAGTCTACAACATTTGGTACGTATTTTCCGAACTTGGACAAATTTCACAAAATTCAAAATAAAATGTGAAAGCCTCGAATTCTGTAGTTTTCAAATTATGTTAATGTTTTACTCAGCCCTAGGAAGAAAAATGAAAATATTAAAATATGGAAAACAAGTTAACAAAATAGTAAGCAACAGAAAATAATTTAAAATGCACTAATATTTTGTAAGAACACTTATATTAACAAACATCTATTTTGCAATAAAAATTTTAGTCACAGCATTTTTTTTCCATTCCAGTCAGTGGACATTTATTCACAGATGACCATTCATTTGCTGTATAACTGTGCATAACCAGCTTTTGGATATGCATATTAGGTAACATCAGCAGTAAATTTTAATCTGTGGGTAAAACATGTCCTCTGATTTTTTCTACTTGGGAAAATAGGGAGGAACGTGTAGGGCTGACAAGACAGGTAATTGCTTCAGTTAATGCCCTAGGGCAGTGGGCGGTATGTCAAGATTTCTACCGCTACATCATTTTTATTCCTCTCTCTCCCATGGACATCTTTCTATAAGAAAGCAAATTCTCTTATGAGTTCTTTTCCAATGATATCACCAAAACTATTAAGATGTAATTGAAGGTAAAAATAGGACTCAGAATAGACAATAACTTCTTTGCTTATTTCTACTTCTAACCACCTTTTCAGAGCAGTTACTGAATGTAAACTAAGCTTCTACTCTTGCCCACCACAGCTCCTCCACAGTCAGATTGTACTGCCCTGACTGTTATAGACTTCAGCATAAAATTTTCAAAAATTCTTACCTGAGTAAGTTAGGGTCTACACCATGGTGCAGAATGTCTTTCAGTGAGTTAAAGACTCTTATGTAAAGGTGAACAGAAAGGCAAGCTTCTACATGGCTTGCAAAGGGTATTAAATGGGATATTCAACTGCAATTGAGTAACTAATTCCTTTTTATTTTACCTGGAATTAAGSTTTCACTTTTGAAAATCCCACTAGGCACCTACATCTATCTTTAGGTGTTCTTAAAATTTTACCTTCAGCTTCAAAAACTTTACAATTCAAGCAAAGTATCAAACAAAAATATAAGGATCATGACTATGATTTTCACAATGCAGTATTAAACACACAGTACCTTTTCCTACACAGATACAAAATTCTCATTTTTCTAAGACTACTTATGTTAATACATAAACTATAAAGTTCACATACCCTCTGCTTCATCCAAATTTATTTTCTGACWTTTTTTTTTCCCAATCTTTGCAATAGAGTCTTCTCTCTTTGACAGCCGGACTTCCCTAGCATTTTTTCCATTTTCGCCTTTCATTTTGATAGAATTAGACTTTCCTAGAGTTCTTCCCTCTCCCTGCATTAGAAGGAAAGTTAAGGTACTACTTACATTTAGGCTATATCATTGTGTACATAATATGGTCTAAGCGAATAAAAAAGTTATTTTGAAAACACATTTATCTACCACCACCACAACAAATGTTTTAGTTTAATCTTGATTATTGCAAAGAACATTTGCCATAGTACTTCCCAAAAATGTATAAATAAATATAATATTGTTTACTCTGAAGAATTCACGTTACAGAAAGGGCCTTTGAATTTCAGAGTAATTCAATCATTTTCAAATATAGATAAGCCAATGACACAAGAAACAACAAATACAACACAGTGAAAGAGCTATTTGATTCATCATGAAAACAAAGTTCTCAGAAATAAATGCTGTTGACAGTGGAAAAATATCGGATGAATTATAGCTATACTCAATCTAGTTACATTATTTGGCTGATTCAAAATAATGGATGAATGCAGCTTTTAGTATAGAATTCAAGAAGGAAACAAAAGATGATCTAAGGGACAAAAATCATTGCAGAAGACTTACAGTACATACTTGATTTCTTGAAGTAGTTACAGTTGCACTCTGTTTTACTGATGCACCTTTTTGTTTATCTGTAAACACTGAACATAAACATACCTTCTATAACTACAAATTTATAATTTCCCAAAGAAGTAACATTTAAGTGACAATGATGCACAAAACAGATTTTTTGCTTTAAAATTTCTCAAAGATGTACTCAGAAAATAAAGAGTGAGCACAGTTGTTATCCCTGACACTTTTCAGTCAAAACCTACCAGAATCTCCCTCTCATCTTCAAATTTTCCTGATACTGGCAATACTTTTAAACTTTAAAGATGCTGAAGTTTCATTTAAGTTCTCCTAAATTTTCAGTTGATTTAGATCAAATAGCTTTTAAAATCTCAGTTAATAATTCAGTTTGTAATTCTCAARTTTAGAATTTAAACAAGAAAAAAAAATTCAGCAGAAAAGACCATTGAAAGGTCATGCTGAATCTTTTCCAACCTGTTCCGTGCATCAATTGTTTTCTAGACACTGCCATATCCTCCTTGTCTACTTCTAAGTAACTAAATGGCTCCTCCAAATTACATCTGCCTACAACAAATATACTAACCGAAGACTGAGCTGCAAACACAGAATCATGGCCCTTTTTTATTGGTATATCGCCACAGAATCAGCCTACTCCTAGAATGATCCTCTATGATTTAGGCTTTTATAGCAGCTGGCAGCACACAGAATTACAGTTTTACTTGTAATCCTTAAACTAATTATCTGTGAGAGTATTTAGATTTACATCTTTTTTCAAAATGACAATTGGTTCTGTTTCCTAGAAAAATGACAATGTCTGATTCTCCGCAATAAGTACCTCCATCTTTATTCTCCTAGTTCTTCCTCAAAGAGGATCTATGCTCTAAGTCAATTTAATTTAACCACACCTAATTTCATTTTTAAAACTAAGTGTTCTATATCTATAAAAAGGTCTCCTAATGAAACTGAACCTTTACTCTCAAGGCTGCTTACATTAATCTAGAGTGTTAATTGTGCCAAAAGATTGTCAGCTGTTCAGTTGATCAACTTCTATTTTTCAAATTATTTTGTCCAGGGAAATCAAAAATTACATCCTTTTTAGTATTATCTCCAGAAATCGTCACTTAAAACTGGAGATGTAGGCTCTGCTACTTTCCCATGTTAAAGAAGGGGGTTATCTTAGCAGTATACATAGCTGCTGAACAAACTGCATCTGTTTTACTTACACAGAAYGTTTCTTTTGAATTAATTGCCAAATTCACAGAAGTTATTTGGCATTTTATTCTCATTATTGTTACTGGGCACTATGTCCCTAAATGCGTGTGTGGATCTATGGCTGAGTGCAAGTAAAATATTCCAGTATTACTAGTGCAAAATTTCTTACAGAAACAGTAAAGTACTTTATATCAATAGATGAATTTAACCTTCAATCTTTAGAAACTGCACTCCTTTTTAGTTAAAAAGAATATATGCTATATGTGACATATCCAAATCTACCACATTTACCTCACCTTCGCATCAACAGAAGAAACTAACCGAAGTCAGGGTTTATGAAACTGACTTGACATCATAAATAAAAGCTTTTATGCCAACTTACCTCTAACCTTTGTTGGCTCTTTTTCATCTAGAACAACCCGCTGACCATCCAGATTAGATATAGGGACACCAAGATCAAGTGGTTCCTGCTCACCATTCTAAAGTCGGATTACAGTTTGTATATAATAGAGAAAAAGCTGTTTTCAGAACTAATTTATGCAGTCTGACATTTTTTGAAAGAAAACAAGCAAAGCATTTTTACGTTTCAGTGTAGCCTCAATATATCCTTCTTCTACCATTCTAAAAATGTTTATTCTATTTGTGTAAAACTACCTTGATTACAATGAGTGTGACCCATTTATGTAAGGAGAACGGTATTTGGGGAAAAGAAGATACAAGAAGAAAAAAAATCATCCAATTTGCAAGTGTGCACAAATACTCTAGGACTGTTAGTGTGTATGTTCAGCAAATCATATTTTTCAGAGGAAGTTTCAGATTATTTTATATTCTAAATTGGTTGTACTTTGTTAATTTTGTAATTTTATTAAATGAAGTTATCTTTATACCAACATGTTTTCCAGTTATTTTAAAAACATGGACTGGTTTAGCCAAGACAGTATACATTCTAGAAATACCACAAAAGTAACTTTCCATTCCTTGATATTCCATCATAACAGAATAGAGAAAATGCTAGCCAAGTGTTTAGTAGTAGAGGAGTTGAAGCAGTCTGCTTCCGCAGAAATTTTCTGTGAGGGGATTTGAGGCAACTTTCATGATTCCCAGGATAATGGAACAATAGCTTTAACTAATCTCAATCAACTTTCCCTGGCTAATAATGGGAAAAGTTCAGCTCTGGAAGAGGCTAAGTTCAGCCTCTATTATTTAGGATGTTGGATTTATTCTGAAGGAGAATATAAAACAGATGCAGACTAAAGCTTTGAGGTAGTTACTATTAAGCATAATGGTTATGACTACTATGCATTTTCATCTCAACATGTAGTTATAAATACAGATTTTAATGCCTAATTATAAGGATAGGAATAATTTCAGGGACTATCATATGATCTTCTCCAGACAAAAAATATTGCAGTTTGAATTACATCAAAAGATACTTACTAGTCTTGCCACAAGTTCATTAAGATTTAAACCATATTTTGCAACCACAGGCCTTAAGACCTCTGTTACTGGTTTGGTGGGTTTAGCCTTCAAACCAACAGATCGATTGATTGGAACAAGATCCAGCCTGAAACACATCAATTGTAACATTAAGTATGAAAAATTCCAATAAACAAAATGTACAAAATATATAAAATCCAATCTACAGCAAAGTTATACTAGTTTATAGTGAGTGACCCTGAAATTTCACTAGCACAAATCTATCCTAACCTGAAGGTTTAAAGCACTTTTAATATAAGTAAAACTTCCACTGTTTCACTCGCCAGAGCTGAGCRAAGGCACAAGCCAACCTAATTGCATGGTGATCCTCAGACCAATTAAATACATTCCATAGCACTTTCATCTTTACAGTGAAATTGCTCTGACCATTCTGGTCCAGTAGTGCTTCCAAAGTGACTCCATGCCTGTATTGTAGCCTTGGATGCAAGAAAAATATTTCTTCTCACTTCCACAAGAGAGACTCACAATGTCCTATTCAATTACTTGAGATGGGCTTGGACAGGAATTTTTATTTTTAAGCATAGGAACAAATACAGTGGAATTCCAGATGATGCCAATTTCTGGCTAGATGCCACCACATCACAAAAAATTACTGGAAAAGAAATTTATACGCAAAAGCTGTAAAAGCAATTCAGTTGGAATTTAAAGGATAAAGACAGCCCTCTTCAGAGTCTACTACACAATTTTCTATCATTTCATCAAAATAGCAAAAAAATAATGAAATAAGAAAAATTTTTTAAAACCCAAACAACTGTTCCATTTATGTCTATTTCCCTGCACAGAACTGTGCCTAGTTTTGGGGTTTTTTTAAAATGCTCTTCATCTCTGCCCTGATTCCTCCATAACAGCCACATTTGACTATAATGGCACTATAGTATGAAAACAAGGGCAGGCTTATTACTAACAAAACTATGAGAAGAAATGTACATCATCAGAAGAAATGAAAACTATTAGTGATTTTGTCAGTCACAATTAAATGTAAACCCCACCTTTTCTCTCACACAAATTACTTAAATACAAGATGTTTCGTCTTATTGACTTTTCCCTTCCACAAGAAACCTGAATAACTGAAACTTTGTCTTTCATATTTTCTTTGAATACAACAGCTACTAAATAGAAATGATCAATTTTAATCATTGGTAATTGACACAGAAGTGGCAGACATTCAGGTAACCAAGTATATCCACATAGTATTTGTCTTATGTCTGAAAATATTCCAAATATTTGAGTATTTTTGCTTACACAGTGTCTACCCACAGAAGGAAATAATGTAGAACATTTGTACATTTTAATTAACACACAAGTAACATATGGTACTGCCTACTTAAAGTTCCTTTTTAATTTGGAAACTTAACAAACTCACACCTAATAAAAGACTGCTCATTCTCAATTTCCAAATTGAATATGCTATACCATATTCATGAATCTGAAGTACCCTTAAATAGAAACTAGCCCTACTTCCTAAAGAAAAGTAACATAAAGCCAAAACGAAGAATGCCTGACAAAATAAATTTCATTCACTTCAAAAGCACAACTCAATAATGTAACACAAACATTTTACTTCATGACTTTTTCCTGAAATAATTATTTCAGGAGTTTTCAGAGCAGTAGTTTGGATTTTTAGAATTTAGGAACATTAAAACATTTTCTGGCATTTTGGAAAAAAATAGAAACAGATTATTTTGAAAAAACTGTATACTATAAAATAATATTACATAATACTAAATATAGAATGTACTGAATTATATTTTACCCATATTAATAATAATATTATAACATCGACTTGTTTCAGATTCAGGGTTATAAATCTATACTCAGATGAATTTATATTTATACAATTAGTCTTGCTGTAATCTGCCAGTTAGGCACATAATTACAGATGTAACTGAATGAGAACATGTAACCAATAAATATATCCATTTAATCTTAAAGGCCCTTTTTTTTTATTGTTGCATTTAGGATTAGACTACAAGACTTGCAGTTCAATTTCCATCTCATTTTTGTGCTGCTTCAACCTACTAAACATGTTTCTTCCTGATGTGGAAGGTCCCTCTGGGACTGCAGATCTGTGCTATATGCTTGTTCACAACTGCTTCAGCTTGAGCAGTTACACATCATAATAATATTTAAATGTCCCTAAACTGGAACATCGGCATCAAAATCTCACTTGTATCCAAGACAGCAATCCAGAAAGCTTCCTCCTGCAGCATTTAAAACTCACCAAGTGCTGCTCTACTCAGTTTGAAATGCTCCTGTAGGCCCACATTTCTTCCATTGATCCCTACCCTGGCTATCCTCATCTGAATTACCTTTTAGAGGTACCCTAATCTCACCATTACCTTTAGCAGCTGGCTCTAAATCTAAGGGATATCAGTGCCTAAATGTAGGCAGCATATCTAACTTAGGCAGTTGTGTAACTCAGAGAATCTTCATGCTAAATGCATATCTCTTGCGTAAGTGTTATTGCAATCTGAAGTATAAATGGACTTTTACTTTAATAGAAACTCAAACTGTGAATTAACTGCAAGACATGGAAGTCAACCATTTTCAGTTACAAACATTAGGTCACCTTCCTCCTTCACATCGGACTCTTTGCTTGATACTAAGGCCTATTTCTTCTAATGTGCCTGTACAATGAATGGGAACCTTAGATCCCCTAATGCTGGATTCTGGATTACAACCTAAGATGTTTCATTGCATGCCTAACTGGATTTTTTTACTGGATTCAGACAAATTCTTTTCTGCATTAACTACTGTTCTGCTGCACAGGTAACTGACAATATAGTTTAGTGCACTTACAAAAAGCAAAATGGAAAATGGGGTGGAAAATGCCAGAGGAAAATAGTATTTTTGACTCTCACCGAAATAAAGTGCGTTTTTCTAAACGTAGGTCCCGAGACTCCAGGATGCTACTGTCTTGGTGCAATACAAGTGGCTACAGAGCACATGTCAGGAACAAAAGAAGAGAGAGCAAATTAATTTTAAAATATGTAAAAAAGAACAGCTGAGTGGTTAAAACAATTTTTCAGATAACTCAGTAAATTATTAATATAGGTTGTATGCATTCTAGTGGATATTCATTTACAATACGCAACATGATTAAAGTGTATTTTATTTTGGCTAGTTGTGAGACAATGACCAATCTTCAACTTCCACTGGAGTCAGCAGGTATTCAGAAACTCAGTGTTTTAAAACAAGCCTAGGTCCTTCAACTTAAATAAATCATTATATAGAATGGCACATTATAAAATATGGCAAGTTAACAGTCAAAAAGTAAAAAGAACAAGCACATAACTATGCACATGCATTGATTTTTGCCATTGTAATCATCTAGATTGATAATAAGCACAAATTTAAGACAATAAATGTTTCACATCCACAGCTTCTCTTTAATTGGAGATACTTCTGTTGGAATAAGAGCCATCACCCCCCACCAACGTAGACTGCTGTCTTGGAAATTTTCCTCAATATTAAAACATGTACCTTAATTCTAGCATGAATTCATCTCATTCACCTATGAACAACTGAATGTCATTATGTGTCTTTGCTTTAATGAAGTACCATCTACTACAACACTGTTGTTTTCTTTGTGGATACTTCCAATTAAGTACAAGCTAACCATTCCCCTGGACAAACTACATGGACTAGATACTTGAATTAACTTATTATTATTAAGGAAATCCTTGTCATAAGGTCTCTTCTGCTTTCTGCAATGTAGATACCACAACCAATCACAGTACTCCACCAGTTCCAGTTTCACTAAAATTCTCCTTCAATTAACTAGCATTGCCAATGTAAAGCTATAGGTAGGATCAGGAGATAGGTATTACTATTGGGAGAACATAATTCCTTATTAGTAAAATGAGTATGAAAATGCTTTAAAAAAAGCACAGGAATATGCAATACCTTATCACCTCCAACTAAAAAAAGGTCCACTGCAGCTATGTTAATGCCATGTTTCTCGCAGAGCCCGGATAGCACCTCTTTGATAGAGAATCCAGATTTAACAGCCATTTTGCTGGATGAACCATCCGGAAGGCTTATACAGCAGTATTTGGGGGATTTCTCTTTATCTGGTACAAATGCAGGTAATCTTGAGGCTTCAGACTTGACAGGAAAGAGAAAGAAAAGTCAGTGCCCAATGGGAAAATAAGGAATATGCATAAACTTTTAGAGTGTACAAATCAAACCAAGCCAAGAAGCATATTTTCTACCATGTTTAGAAATCCTTCCAAATATCACAAATATCAGATAAATTTAAATCCGGAAAAAAAACGTTTAGATAAAGATAACAGCACTGCACAAATCTAAATATATTTCAAGAACAGATCAAGTTTTAGACAGCGAGTGTGTAAAACAGGTTACAAGATTCTCAAACTATAGAACAGAACTCCTAATCAAAAACTGTAAGAAGTAAATAAAATCTTATTTAGCTTCCAAATAGTTAAGTGTCTATACTCAATAATGACCTGCTGATGTAAAAATTACCATTGGCACATGATGAATCAACATTTAAGTGATGAGGAACACCTTTAAACATCAGGTTCCTCAAACAAAATTTCCTCAACATAATCTGAATGCTACACATACAAATACACCGCAGAGAAATTAAAATTTTAAAATAATTCACTTAATGACCATTCTTTTTTCTTATTAAAGGGAAAAGTACAATGTTATGGGTTAAGGCTAAAGGGCACAGCATTAACCTTTATTCTAGAGTAACAGTAGAATAGTAACACTACTACGAAATATCAAAAGTATCTTTGAAAATGTAACAAAAAGCTCACTTGTAACTTAAAGGGACACTACAAAAATACTGTTTTCAACAGTCTTTTAGGGTAYTCATTGTGTTTTTTCTCTTCTCTTTAACTTGCCGCTTCTCATCCAAATCACAGTAACTTTCTGACTTAATCAGTTGGAGTGGGAGAGAAAAGAGGGGTTGTTGCTTTAGGGAGGCTTTACATTTTCTGTTTTTTAAGATATGACTTTTCTGCAACAGAAATAAACATGACTTTGCCATGCTTGCTTCCCTCATCAGTATTTGTAGCATAGGCAAAATTACATAGTTCCTAGAATCTAGTCTACTGGAGAGATATCAAGACTACAAAAAAATTTTTAAAAATTTCCTTTTTTATATTCTTCCTCCATACCAACGTAGTTAAAATAAATTTAAAGTATTACATTTACTTTCTATTATTAATACTGTTTTAATTTTGCATTTCATTAGTTTTACACTGCGAAGGTAGAACTTGATGGTTAGAAATCACAGTGTCTTCACTGAGTATTTTCCTACATACTATGACAAAATCACAGTGTTTGCAATGAAATTCCCCACCTCTCTTTTCTCAGCTTTTAGAAGCAGAGTTAAGTCATAGTGACAAGAAGAAAAACTCACAACTTTAAAAGAAACAGAGAGGAAAGAAGCACGACAGACACTGGTACCACAGAAATCAGCCTAACACTACTTGCATGCAGGTCAAGCAGAGGGAAAGCTTTAACATGTGGTTGTTCAGAACAGAATCTCAAAGCTCCAGTAGGTGGAAAAAGCTGTTTATAAAGAGCTATAGTAGCTCCCTTTGAAAGGCAAACTTTTATTCTGGAAGTTTACTGGTGTCTGAAGTTAAGACAGACAAGATGCAAAGGGTATCTTTCTGTTACAAGGGCAAAATAAGAAACAATATATGAACACAACCTCTATTACATTTCTAGTATTCTAAAATTGCTTAATATTACATCTTGCCCTCTAACTGTATCACTTAAAGACCCTTTCTCAAAGTATTACTTCAAACTACTTAGAAAATTAGTAATTCACTGTTTTCACTGCTTCCCCACTTCTTCATTATTAAGAGGCGGCCATTACCAAGTCAAGACTAGCAGTTGATGACATGGAGCCTTGTGATTCCCGCCTGTATGATAATCCATTGGACTGAATAGAATCTGTTTGTGGAAAGAATCAGCAATCAGTAAAAAGGCTTATTTTTATTATTTATTATAATACAGAAAGCTATTTCAAGTATTAGCTCCTCTGGTCAGAAAAATAATTTTTTTCATTAAAGGAAAAACCACCAAATCTTCATACTGTGCATTGAAGCATGGAAAACCAAAACAATATTTGGTCAAGTATTTCTTGGTTATATAACCCTGGAGTAACCCCACTTGCTTTTACATTAAAAAAAAAACAAAAACCAAAACTAAAACCCTTTTTTTTTTAATCTTAAGATGTTTTTAAAAATTTAAAAACTATTCTACCTCTTCAGATATTTTGAAGGGAGATAAATATTTTTAAAAGGGCAAGTATGGTGTTAGAAAACTAAAATTTAAGACAATCACCAGTCACTTTCAGAAGTTTAAGTCTATAATCTTAGCAAATGCCTCTGATGTCTTTTGACATACGAGTATAATGAGAACATTTAAACTACCCGTATGATCAAAGATATCTTGTGGGTCTGGGCCTTTACTAAAAAATAGACAAGAAGAAACCACAGTAACAATATGGTCCAAATTTAGTGCTTCAGTGGAATTTCTCTATTATTTTTAACTTAATGGAATGAGTTAATGCAAAACTTTCATCTCTTCCTCTAGAGGCCATGTACAGGTGCTTTCACAGGGGAACTCTCAAAAACAGTTAAGTAACAAAACAGCAGATTACAAGGGTTTTCACAACTCTGTCTCTTCTTTTTTCATTTTAGTCAGGAAAGGTGGAAACAGGTAGTGAGTGTGTTCAAAACTGAACATACCTGTGTGGTACTCATAAAAGAAAGAAAGGTAGGATAATGCAGATGGAGGAATTTTTAAATAGCTGTAACTATAGCACTATTTGCATGTACAGCTCCTGAACTTCTCTGTGAAGAGTTGAAATTATCTTACTATAGAAATAGTAGCTCTCTGCTTGAAAAAGCAATTGCCAGCACACAGAAATGCAGGGTCTACTGGAAAGCAGAAAAAAAGTCTCTTGGAAGTCAATAAAAACAAATTTAAATATTTTCACACTTTTATCTATTTATGTGTACATCTGCTTCCACAAAACTTCCAGTGATACTAGCCCCGCTATGGCCTTCTGACTTGACAGTTTCTTTTGCCTCTGTCACACCCAAGGATGCACTTAGATGCAAATTAACCATGATGAGATTAGTCACATCTATTGTTGAAACAACTCTGCAACAAAGTGGAATGTGAATACTCACCATTTGGATAATCACCATTTTCTTTTCTCTTCTGTGATTTTCCCAAACTCTTACTTCTTGACCATGAGAAAAATGTTCCCCTTTTTTTCTTCTCAGTGTCCTCCTCTCCTGACTCTTCATTTAAAGATCTTCCTGACTTTGATTTACCACTTAACTATCACCAAAACACAATTAAATCATTGGTTGGATCACAGTTTTATGTATATTATCTAAAATAACCCTTCCCACACTTCTTCCCAAAATGAGAGTGTGATGGTCAGCTTAGCTGTCTTCTTTACCCCACTCACAAGTGTATATGCCAGCATGCCTCTCAGTAGCAATCAAAAAAAAAAAAAACCCCAGTGGACACAAAAACATAGATGGAAATGTGCTACTTGGTACAGAGTACAAAATGATAGCTGGAAACAAGCCACAGAGAGCTCCTGCAAACATGAAAGAAGTCTCCACAGCTCACCAGTAATGCCTAAATTAATGTGGAAAGGCCATTTGCCTTGCTTTTAAAACAGAGAATTTCGTTTCGGTATTTCAGATATTTTTCCTAGGCTAGGCTTGAACATGAACTGCATTTAAAGACAAAGTATTGTTTAACATTTACAAGTATAATCAAAGTATTTATTAGTGCTGAAGAATACAAACATCAGGAATGTTTGATATTAAACTAAACTTGCTTTTAACAAGCTACTATTCTTGCTAGATTATTAGAGTATTCCTTAAAATGCTACTTTTAAAAAGGTTCCTAGTCATAAAAATACATAATAGCAGATGGGCTAAGGTGTAGTGATTGACATGAAAAATGCAAAGTTACAATTTACCCRTACAGTTATGTAATACTATGGTGGTATTATCTACATGAAGAAAAAATAAACTCTAATTAATGTTAGGAGATCAGTAAGACTACAGGTCTAATTTTTAAGCAACTGTATCTGTTTTACACAGAATTATCTTAGTTCAGTAGGGGCTAAGAAATTAAAAAACTATCCTCTGCAAAGATGAGTTAGATTAGGTTAAGCCTTCTCCAATAACTTCTGATAAAATGTCTGCTCTCAGCAAAGGTTAAAATATCACATCTTAATTCCAATATTCAATCAAAATAAACTTCTGAACTGATGCATTAAAATAATCCTCATCTTTTATTTGTACACATATATTTAAATAATAACAAAGATTTAAAATTATATTCAGGAAGTCAATAGCTAGAAATCTGATTCAAAGGTATGGATTAAAAAAAAAAAGTATTTTCCTGAGTACATAAAGATTTTGTAATTATATTTGCCAGCACCACTAAACAAACATTCTAATTGTTTTTTATATATTATCTTTGAACTTTTAAAGAACTTGAAAAACATTATTTAAGAACATAGTTTTCAGATAACAACAATACAAAGGTAACCTTTTTCGGTGTTGAGATATTGGACTTCTCTGAACTGATACTGTGTTTAGAAGTGGGGCTGCTGGGAACACGCTGAGGATCAGGAAGAGGACGACCTTCTACTTCAGCTAAGATGCATTCTTGGTAAAGGGGGGATTTGAGAAAGCGAGTATAGCTATCAAACTTCATCAAGTTAAATATCTGAAATTAAAATGCAATGGATAATGGTTACATAAGCTTAAATAACACATCAAGCAAATGAAGCTATTTCGCAACAGCCAACTCCCACAAAATTTAGGACATTAACCTGTAAACAGCAGTAGGTATGACTTTGTTTAGACCTGGTTAAATATACTGCACCAATTTAAAGTGAAACATAAATTGATTTATTCCCTTAGCACAGGTTCAGAAAAATGCTATGATTTGTGCGAAGTGCATGAGACGCTGAGATCCTGTAGAGTCTTGACAACACCATCCTCATAGCCATCTTTTACTGCATTTATGCCTCTGTACATTCTATGCGAAGCACATAGCAAGCTAGCCATTTTAAGTATTTTTTAAAGATTATTACATCAGTACTATATATGACAGGATTAAATTATATAAGTGTGTTCTAAGGTAGCTGTGAACAAAAAAAAAAAGTTTACAGTTTAAAACCCAGGAATATGATATAATCACAATATGCAATAGTATGCAATGATACAAGATATTCAAGGTTAATTACTGACACGGGGAGGAGCAAAGAGTCCTTTACAGTATTATGTAATGTTCATGTGCCCAATCATATGGAAAAAAAAAGATCAATATCTTTCGAAGATTCAATAATCAAGGTGCTGTAAAATCAAGACCTTGAAAAAGAACAGTTTACATAAAATGGCTGCTCTGGGCAAGACCAACATTAATCTTTAACTACGTAGGAAGGAAGCAGCTCTATACCAGGCCTGGAGCAAATGTCTGAGGCTAATTTAGCCAAAGCTAAATTTATGAAAGTAAAGGAAGAAAAGTTCTTTCTTAAATGCTAAACAATGTTTGAATTTCTTGTTCCATTTTTGCAAACTATAGTTTTAAGTAAATTCATACTTTTACCTTTATATCTTCTCCAGTGATTCACTTGATCTGAAAAAAGAGTATGAATGCCGCCTTCTTTGGACATGACAAATTCCCTACAAGTGAAGAACGGTGTGTGCCACCCAACTGGTTATGGCATTCCCAAGAGTCTACAGGGAAGTCCATCACTAAGCCACAGTGGCCCGGTTTCAGATGGAAATAATTTTTCAGATTGTGCAGAGACACCCTTCTCAACAAGCATTAGCCCAAAGCTTTTCTGGCAAACAGCAAGATGCTGCAGTGTCATAGAAACCTAATTCAAACTGAATGCTGACTTCCACATTCTTGCCTTCCCCCCATATAGTCCCATTCCCTCTTAGGTGCTACCTGTTGTGTTTGTTGGGCCCTCTAACAAACTGTTTTCCACGTGGTGAGCTATGGAAAAAATATTTTTGTAAGGTTAGTTTTGCCCAGCTTAGCGTGCTGAAACAGCTCAGCACAAAGACTAATACATCCTCAATGCAGTGTCAAAGAGACAATCCGGTGTCAATGACTCTTCCCACTTGAAAAACTGCTYACATAGGGGAATCTCTCTCTCATGCTATGAAAGATACAATCCTCTGACCACAGGTACACTGGCAAAATTCAAAAAGTCAACTAGTTTCAAAGCACACGTAGTCTTCAGGTCAAGGCTCAACAAATTATTCAGTGTACACAGCGCACGTAGCTTGGAAATGTTTCTTGAGTTCTGCTGAACTCAAAGAATAACACTGTGGTATACTGCCAAAATAGCGTAAAATACAGAGAAGCAATTACAAGATATCAAAATGCCTCAATCTCACAGACTCATAGATGAACTGCTGAAACAAGGTTAGTTATTGAGGAAAAATGCTAAGTGCAGTCTGCACACACCAACACAGATGCAAAAGCCAAGCTAACTGAAAAATACAAAATACTTCACCTGTCCTTGAGGTTTTCAAGGAAATGAAATGTATAAAGGTTACACTCAACAAATCACAATATTTTAAGCTAAATGCAATTTGTGCCCCCAAAAGATAAGACACTTTTCAGAGTTGTCTCCTGTCACAGAATCTAGCACCAAAAGAAGATAAAATCGTTATTCCATGCTAGGTAGCTCTCTGCAATATTTTCCTTTATTCTTCCTAAGAGACACAAAGAGAGTTACTGCAGATTAAATATACTTAATACAGCAAAAACATTCCAACCTTTTAACTTTGCTGGACAGCGTGATGACAGCTTAACTACTTTATCTTGAGCTGATCATCATCTGCCCTACTACGTTGCTAGCCCACACTACATCCCCAATTTCCTACAGTTAGCATTATTATCATATTAATGTTAATGCTTCTGCTTATTGGAAAAATCTAGCAGACGCTATTTCGTGTTCTCACAAATGAGAAAGAGAAAKATAGCTTATAAAAGCATAATTTGAAAAGCATAATTTGAACTTTACACGTAAACAAGGGTAGAAAAACTTACATYCATTTATGCAACTCTACATGAAGTAAATGATATTTTATTCTTATTTTAGTATCTTTAAGTGCCCTACACTGTCTTGCATCCAGAAACACTCAAAATACTTGTTCTTATTCTATTACAAGAAACAGTGAAATCCTAACTAGACATTTTGGCTACATCCACACTGTCATACTACAACACCTCTAACAACAGGCTCAAGGGCAAATTTGTCAGGCTATGGACAGAAAACAACTTCCAGCAGCATTCCCAACAGGCAGTACTTGACAGCTAACGGTTTCAGCAGTGCTTTCCAAGCACTTCTGCAACTCCACTGCAGCCTTACAGCAACAATCCCTATTCCCCAGCATCATATAACACTTATCCAATGACCACCACAGATCAGCACCCTTGCACTCTATGCTCAGTGCTGAAATCTAAAAAATCTTGTGAAAGACCACAAATTCAGAGCCTTCACATTATTAATATGGTGTCACCACCRTGAGCTGAACTTTGAAAGTCTGCAGGTGTGTTGTTCTAACTACACACACCTACAGTTCTGTGTTCCCAAGGTCATACCACCCACCAGGACCACAAAAGCGATCCACTGCAGAACCAYCACTTCGTGAAACCAAGATATTAAGGGCCATCAGGACAGCTGATTACACAGCACCAACTTCAGCCACACAACACACCATTAGTACCTCAGCTGGCACACCTAGCTCCAAGGCTGCTTACTTTGGCAGAAGTAACTCTCATCCTGCTTCACCTAATTTTTCAGTGGGAGGAACAGGCCTGACTGAGGGATCTGACGAGAGAACTACAGAGGCATTGACAATTTGAGAGAAGCAGGTCAGGTCCAGACAGGCCACTTGGCTGGGATAGACCCACAGCAGCACTTCACATCAAGCATTTCACCCACCTTATGAGCCCTCCAAACTAAGGACACAGTGTTTTCAAACAAGGAAGAAAATCTGCATCAGCCCAGCCACCAGACTCATAAGAACACCATCTGCTCCACCAAACAACTGGGAGAGGATGATGAGGAATTCTGGCATGGGCTCCACAAAGCCAAGATGAGGAATGCATGAAAAAATGTCTGGGAAGATCGTGGCTGGTAATTCCCACAGAAGCCTCAGGCCTTGGTAGGTGCATGGGGGGTAGCTGTAATGCTAGAAGCTACCAGACCACAGTTGGACCTACCAGCAGTTATCTCCACTTTGCAGATGGAGGAAGATACTACACCCACCTGCTCAGATTGCCCCAAAAGCATGCTATCTGAGGTTGCATGAAGACTAAGATTGTGACCTGCTTCATTTATGCAGTTAAAGCTATATCCTTGATTTCTAAATACCATGATCTCAAAATTATTTCTACTAATAAATTGTTAGGGTGGGAGAGTTACTGAAGAGATTAGTTAGGAGAAAAAAGAAGAAACTTAAATTCTACAGAAAACGTAAAGTGTATCCTGTTGTTACATAACTGTTCTGTTCTGAACATCAATAATTATTTAAAATACATCCACTTCAGTGGTCTTCAGACACCAACAAGCTTTGTCTGACAGTTCTATTAAAGCATAAGGGAAGGACTCCTTTAATACAACAGACATATTTTACAAACCACTTTAACCAAAATTACACACTATTTGTGTACACAATTGTCCACTAAACAAAAGAATAAGCAACCATATGCAAACACCATATGCAATGGTGTTGCAACACATGGAATTATTTACTTGCACTAAACCTTCATTTCAATAATTTTTCAGATTATTTTTTAGTTAATGGCAATTTTCTACATATATGCAAATGTACAGAAAAACAGTTAAGCAGCCTTCCATTACATGCCTTTTTCTATTCTGCTAACAGAATCTATATTATCTTGACTTCAATGATTTTTTATACATAGTAAAATATAGAGCCTGTGAAACTACTTTTATAGATTTTAAAGTACTTTAAAGGAAAAGATAATAAACATAAACGTACAGCAGTCATGTTTTCTATGGTTACCTGAAGTTGCTGTTCCTTGAACATATCTGGATGGGGAGAATTGAGAATATCATCTGCCAGCTGTGCCTGGCTATCAATATTAACTGGGGTTGTAGCTTTGCTACACAAGAACTTACTGAAGATCTCCCGAGCTCTGTAAGAAAGCTAAAGAAAAGAAATGCTAAATATATGTTTGCTTTAAAACATATTTTTAGACAGGCATTTCTTACACTGATATATTCCACCAAAAAATATACAGCCATTCCAGTTTCCTTAATATATAAGCATTTTTCATTTAACAGCTTTTGTTAGTTTTAGGCATATAAACAGGGTTTTTTCCTTTAAAATTACAAATACTCATCAAATATTTCTTAAGCAGTAAAAGTTGCCATCAAAATAAAAATTAAAATAATCAAACTATGAAAATAATAAAAATGAAGCACATCAAATGCTGTCTTAAAAAGAAGAATAGATTTTTTTAGATTTTAGACCTTTTACTATTACCAGTTACTATTTAAATAAATCCTCTAAGCCTCCATTTCTAGAAGTTAGAAAAAGGTTAAGTGTATATATATGAATATTTACAGTCAAAAACATTCATGCTCTATTTTTAACTTGTTTACTTTGAAACACCCACATTCTGGAAATAATGAAAAAAACACCAAACTGAGCTCAGAGCCCTTAAGGGTGGTGTTCAGAAAATACATTGTTCGAAGACAGAAGAAAGTGGGGAAAAAACCTCAATGGTCCACAAAAGAGCAAAGATGAAACCGTTTCCACAGTGTAAACCTGACTAGATTTGGCTGTGGTGTCAACAGAAGCGTTGCCAACCTGCACAAAATTCAAAATTCACCAAAACTGCCTGACCAACATAGGACTGTCTTAAAAGGATGAGATGCAGATTCTCATAATTTGTGAACAAACATGACTACACTTACAGCAGCAGATACACCTAAGTTAGTTATAAACACATTATCTCGGCTAGTGGAGGCAGTCTAGCTGGAAGGGCACAACAGAGGCTAATTTTCACCTCTCCCTGACATGTTAAATTAACTTGCTCTGCACTCCCTTGCACTGGGCTACTGCAGCTAGCCATTTTTCAACATCCAGTATACCTTAACTCATTTTTACAGAGCTACCTCTACACTTCACTGCAGTCTAAATATATCCAACATCTTAAACCTGGGACAGTACTCTCAGGGGACTGAGACAATTAGACTGAGGCTCCAACCCTATTTTAGTGAAGTCACAGTACAAAGACCAAGCACAGCTCCAATAATTTCAATAATCTTGAGGAAGTAACAATTTTTAGTAAGCAACACCATATATTGAAATACAACATTGACTTACCTCTTTTTTATCATGTGCAGGTACATGGTTAAAATATTCACAGGCCTGCCAAAATAAAATATTTTCTTCACTAAATTCTTTCCGTAGAAATTCCTAGGGGAAAAATAAACAAATAAATAAATGTCTCATAAAGAAAAGAAGTTACTTGCCATTTCAAACAACATATTTATATGCTTGATAAGAGTATTAAAGTTAGCCTAATGGTAACATTTCAATCAGTCTCACAGTCCAGTTTTCTTCTGAAGTAAAAATCAACGCATGTCCAATATAGGCCTAGTGCTTGTGCTTCTCCTCTTTCTCATTTCTTTTTAAATGTATACAATTGAGAAGAACCCAACAAGTTACAATCAAATAATTTCCATGTAAAAAGACAAAGTTTGAAACTTCACGTTAAGTAGTGTACAAACTAGTGAATAAACTTTTAATAAAAATTTAAATAATTTATAACTACATTTAAAAGTTACACTGTAAACCAGCTGTCTTTAATTGCAGTTCTACTAGTATAATAGAGTAGATGTTTATCGAGCAGTGCCCACAATCAATTCTGTACTCATTACAGCGTCTTTCTGCATCACATGGCAGCTACGAAAAATCGTTCATCGCTGCTTGCTGATGACGTTACATGGGTTGTCCTTGGACAATGCATTCTTAGAGGGGGGAAAAAAAAAAATCTCCCAGTACAACACACAATAATCAGGACATTTATGTTATAGCATCCAAAGGTCCAAATGAAGACTGGGACCCCATTCAGCTGGGAAACTGTACAACCACAAACTGTCCCTGATTCAAATCTGTATAATTCAATATTCTCTCAGCATATGTTTCTTGAAAGCATTTTAATCATTGGCGGGGGGGGAGGGGGAAGGTACAAAAAAAATTAACTTGGTCCTCTAAAAAATTATCTAGGCATTCATGTAATTGGAACAATGCTTGTTTACACTTTAGAGCCTTTAGGTATCAGTGTTTAATTTGAAATTTTATTTTAAGTCAGCCCACAAGCCACAACCTTCACTCAAGTGTCACACTGATATCACTCAAGCTTCCTTAACATACACGTCAGTCTCAGAAAGCAGTGTAAGAGGAATCTTCACATTAACTTTATTTGTGCTTTTAACATTTACATAGCATTTAGGGACTCCAACTGTAAGAAAGCAATTGAGATAAACTACAATACAGGTAGTCTAAATCCACTAGCAATCTCTCAATTTAAACTAAAAGTTCTTCAGATACCTAACCTGAGACACCAAATGTATAAAAGACAATTCAGAGAGTAGTCAGGAAACATTTCTGCATTTTACATGTAATTACAGATTAAAAGAGAATCAAATTAGCGAGCAGGAACTGGAACTCAACTGCCTACTTCCCCGCTCCGTGTCTTCACCACGAATCTACAGTCAATCTCCTGCTTGCTTTCTTTCTGGCCACGTGATTTGGGCACAGCTGGCTGCACAACAATTCAGCTTCATCAGGAAGACTGAGTGGTGCCCCAGTTGGAACATTATGTAGCCTTGCAGTTGTCACACATGGCTGGGAAGCTGGAGATGTTGGTTTGAGCCACTTGAGGAGGGAACTTGCAATCAGGTCTCTCACTTCCTGGATGACTGCTCTAATCAGCAGACTATTATGCAAAATGTGAGTATTTGCAAAACATGCAAAATCTCTTCTTCTTAAAGAGTAATTCCTGCTCTGTGACAAAGCTGTCCTCAGGAAAGGCCTATGCATGCTGAATCCCAAATGCACCAAGATGCTTACTATGCAATCGTAAATTAAATACTGATGCTCCAATGTTCTTGAATACTGGCAGAAATCTGTATCTTTTGGCTAGTTACAGGTCACTCCCTTCTCAGTCCGTGTGCTTTCTGAGCTTCCCTTTGAAGGAATGTTAACCTATCACTTGAAAAGGCATTTTTTTTAGGCATCATGACTCTGCTTTATGCCAGACTCCAAGGCTTACGCACTCTTAAGTGTACATAAGTAAGTTTACTGGTGGCTTAAAAGTAATGAGAAAAGACAACTAAACTTTCAGTAGCACACTCCCAAACTATATCATTTTTCAGGTGGATTCTAACATCAGATCAAAATTGTAATTCTTCTTTCAGTCTGAGAAGAAGTTTCAGTATCTAAGCAGAAACGCTAATAACTCTTAGGCTACTCTACTAAGAAAAATGGAAAGACAGGGAACATAATATCCAGGATATATTATTTTTCACCTTCTCTGTTTCCTCAAACAGGTGTTCACTGATAACATGGTTTTTTGGGTCCCCACACCATTTAATATGGAAGTCTGCTTATTAATCATTTGATATTTTTATGTACTTTTGTATCAAGTAAAGGAGTCCAATAATCTACATTTCTTATACCATAGGTTTCTTTATGTCCTATCTGTGAAAATTATTTGGGCAGCACAAAATGTCCTTGTGATTCAGAATCAGCAACAGACTTTCAGTGCAGCAATGCAAAAGTCTATAAACCTCTATTTCCTTACATGTAAAACAGATGATACTACTTATAACTTCATAAATGTGCTGTGAAGAAGCTTAATTTATGCTTTGCAAATACTCAACACTACTCCTGCAAGCTGCAGCTTTAACCAGTGCTGTTAGCTACCTTAATTACTTCCAAAAAGTATTTCTAAATTGCAGGAAGATAAGCCACTGCATCAGTGAAAAAATGTTCTACATGGCTTCCAACATTTCAGTAGGCAAACGTGAATAGATTACCGATTCTTAGGAAACTACTGAAACTACTGCCTCTTTCTTTTTTCAAAGGCTACAGATACAAATGTAACCAAATGTAATTGTTTTATAAAATGGGGAAGCTTTCTAAAAGTTCCGTTACAAAGCAAAGTATAGCCTCCATTTTTATCTGAAACCTTTGCTATCCAGAAATGCGTGGCAATATGTTGTCCTGGTTTCAGCTGGGATAGAGTTAATTTTCTTCCTAGTAGCTGGTATAGTCCTGTGTTTTGGATTTAGTAGGAGAATAATGTTGATAACACACTGATGCTTTAGGTGTTGCTTAGTGTTTACACTAGTCAAGGACTTTTCAGCTTCCCATGCTCTGCCAGGTGCACAAGAAGCTGGGAGGGAGCATAGCCAGGACAGCTGACCCAAACTGGCCAACGGGGTATTCCATACCATATGACGTCATGCTCAGTATACAAAGCTGGGGGAAGAAGAAGGAAGGGGGGATGTTCGGAGTGATGGCGTTTGTTTTCCCAAGTAACCGTTACGCATGATGGAGCCCTGCTTTCCTGGAGATGGCTGAACACCTGCCTGCCSATGGGAAGTAGTGAATGAATTCCTTGTTTTGCTTTGCTTGTGTGCGCAGCTTTTGCGTTACCTATTAAACTGTCTTTATCTCAACCTACGTGATTTCTTGCTTTTACCCTTCCGATTCTCTCCCCCATCCCACCAGGGGGGGAGTGAGCGAGCGGCTGTGTGGTGCTTAGTTGTCGGCTGGAGTTAAACCACGACATATGTGTGTAACTATGAACTCTTATTCAACTGCAAACCTGTTTAAACTTAGAAAGATTCTCAGATAACAACTGTGTAACAACAAACTCCTATCTCTTGCCCTATGTAAGGATACTGTCAAGAAAGAAAAAAGAATACAGAAAAATTACTGCAGCAATTTTTAAAGGCCTCTTACCATCCCTCGAAACTTACAGAAAAATATTTAACACCAACAGGATCCTGAAGAAGACGCTCAAATGAAACAGCCCAGCTTGCAACTCTTCTTTCTCGAAGTCGTCGGCAGCTCTGTACACTGGGAAGACTAGCATTGCTACTGAGGCTATTTTCACTGATGCAGTCTTTTAAATCAGTACTATTCAGCTCTGTTGGAAAAAAAAGAACAAATTTGTCAATAAAATATTATTCACTCTTCAGCATTGTTTACTTTATTTATCACACCTCCTGCTCAAGCTGAAAGTAGTGCAGACTTCAAAATATCCCTCCCCATTTTTATTAGGAGCACCTGCATAGATAAAGCAACCCCAACCATCTCTCAATTTTCTTCTGTTCCACTGCAAAGAAAATTAAATTAGTGTCTTAACAGCAATCCCCTGCAAGAAGCAAAAGGGGCAGGCACAAAAGGAAATCTCTTTTCTTGCTTCACRAAATAAATATTTTGGACAAAATTTTCTGCTCACATTCCTCACCTCATGGACTGCAATCCTTCATAAGATTATCCAAGGAACATAGACCTTTAAGAACCCACCGTTCACCAGAAAGTGGGRAAAAAACTATTAGGTGATAGAACATAGCAAAATCTCATACACTCTTAAATCAGCAGACAGGGACTATGTGAAGTTTTTCATGGAAATGAGAGATTCCCCTTAAATGCTGAAAATATAGGAAAGAAGTCAAATGAGGAAAAGAACACCAAGGAAAATGAGCTAGTAATGGATGCCTTCCTCATCCATGGAAAGTAGAGGTATCAAACCATAGGTCCTAAATTTATCAGGGTTTCTGACAAAAACAGGGATCCATGACTCCCTTCCAGACTCAAGCCAAAATAGTGCAATAATCTGGGGACCCGAAGTTGAGAAATGATCAGATTCTTTAGATCTCAGAAAAACAGAAATTTCTTTTGTATTCTGAAAGACAAATTAACAAGAACCCATAGAGAATTCAGGAAAACCTTGTGTAGCAAACCCTTGTGTAGCAACGTGACTGTAATAATTTCAAGTATTGGCCCAGATCATCTTTGTCACATATCAGTAAACAGAGCATGAACAATAAATTCTTAAAGAAGTGACCACTTGTTCACAGAATTGTAAAGGTGAAAGAAATGGCTGCTCTAATTAAAGGAGGGAACTGTGTACAACAGGGTCCTATTCACAAACCTGTCATTTTTTTGTTGTATGCCCTTTTACAAATCACCGCTCTCTTCATCTCTGTTTACACAAATGTAAAATTGGTGTAGTAGTAGTACTCACAGCTACCCACTTCACAGAGGTGATCTGAGGTATAATTAGTTGTGAAGACACAACTGAATAAAGCCCTGAGCTACCTGGTCTGATCTCATAATGGACCTTGCTTTGAGCAGGAGGTTGGACTAGAGAGATGCCAAACTGAATGATTCTGTGATGAAGGGATAAAAAAAGCAGACAATCAATTCTTTGAAAAATTAGCAGTAATAGATGTGGGAAAATAATATCCTCAAATAAAATAGATATCTTCAATAATTCTGTGCCAAATGGAAAAGCAAATATACAGCTCATTACAAATGTAAACTGATTGAGAAAACTGAATTCACAACCAGTAAGAAATGGCCTATTCTTCACAGAGACATTTTTATTGTTGTTTATTTTCCTCAGTTAATCACCTGGACTAACTAAAGCAAGGAGTAATTTCACCAATATTACTACTTTATAAGATCTCCCAAGTTCTCCTTTTCTGTTACATATATTTCAAAGCACTTTGCATTTCCAAATTCTGTGTTACAAAACATTACTGTTCCTCCCTGGAAGTATGAACTCTGAAAAAAAGGACCATTCAAAGATAGTTACGAACATAGAAAAAAGTTATAAAGATAGTTGTAAAGATAAGAAAAATTAAAGAAAAAAATAGTTCTGAAACTTCATTTTAAAATGTATTCTGTAGCTTATAAATATTTACTAAGACGTAACAGTTAACTAGGGCAAATTTCTGTAAGCAAAGCTATCGTTTAAGACAAAAATAAGACAAAGATAGAGAATTAGATTAGGGAGGGATGAAAATGTAACTTTATATTTTCAACAAGGATAATATATAAGGCCTATAATAACACATCAAGTATACAAATATTTTTCTTTGCCTAATTGTCATATTAATAAAAGCTAATTAAAAACACCCAGCAAAAATAATAATAATAATGCCAAATTTTTAATAAGAAATATTTATTCACTTTTTCCTTTAAGACATGTGAAAGCACATAACCAAGTCAACTGTTAGCTTCATTAGAGAATACCTGTCACCACAGTGAAACTATTGTGAAAGAAGCTAATGTGAATCTGAAGAGAATTGTATCTAAATTTATTATCTGAAGTATTTTGCTTTAACTCTGCAGGTGGATACGTTTTATTTTACAGTCCAGGATATAAATAGACACCCACTTCTTGATATATCTGGAACAGTTTCAGATACTGCCTCACTCCTAGAGGGTTCAATCCCCAATGTTCTCCGGTGATGAATGATGAAAATTTCCTAGTTCCTTTCAGGCAAAGTCAGAAATGTAAACTCATCCCACATACCAAGCCATTTAAACCTACTTGGCTGACAGAGGGAAATTAGGGAGTAGCCACACAAAGTGCTCAACTCTAAATCCACAAGTCACAGCGCCTTAGGACTCAGAAGGGATTGCAAAATGGTAGGCACAGCAGTCATTAGCAGGTCAGCTTTGCCTTCCTCCCTCCAAGTGACGGCTGTTCAATTTCCCCATGGCAGGCAGGAAGACCAAACTGCAATTACAGTCTCTGAGTGTTTACACCAGTGGGTGACTGCTAACTACCTTTAATTGCTAGCAGCTGCTTGCTCTCTCCAGCTTGTCAGAGTTACATTTGCTCTAACCTACACGGGGTTCTCATTCCTCTGATACACTGCTGACTCTGGAGGTCCCATGAAAACAAATGAACCAAAATAAGACTGCCTTTTCAACGACTTTGAGAGCTACTAGCACAGGTCCTCTGAAGTGTTAAAGCAGCATTCAGGGATTACTCATTCACTGTAAACTGTCTCTGTTCTGGTGGATTTTATTTAGCTAATTCAGATTTTTTCAGAAAGAACTATTTGAATTCATACTTAACCCTGACACTGCTTTGTTTTCCCTTAAAACAAAAATGCAGTCAGTTTGCTTTTAAAATCTGTACAGATTTCTGCTGGGGTCCCTGTCAATCTGAAAACAACACAGAACAAGGCTGTTTCCCAGAAAAGGCTTGGTTATTCTAGTTTCTTTTACCACATACATCAACAGTTGCAATTAAAACAGTTATAACCTAGTGCAGGTAGGTTTAGAATCAAAGAAAAAGAAAGGTCAGATGGGAAGAAAAAAACGCCACCGACTATAACACTAGCACACAATTTATCCAAATCACGCTTAAATGAAGACTGTATAAGCCGTAACTCCTGCTCCACTCCCCTTGCAGAGGAATGTTTCCAATGTAAGAGTTCAGTGTCATGTTTCCCGACTCTCACAACTCGCGCATTCCTAGATACACACAACCCACCTTGGAAAGCAGGAAAACTTTCCAACCGAGTCACGTATTTCATCTAATGATCATGTCTAATAATCTTCCTCATCAGAGGAAACAGAGCCTTGATTCCCACCCTCAAACGTTCTAACCGCAAGGCTGTTGTGCAAAGTGGGCCCCTCCTTCTTGTTAAGTGTTTAAAAAAAAGAAGATTAGCTCTTGGGAATCTCAGGATGCCAAAGGAGTTTACTGTGAAAACCCCAACTGAGGTGCACAGAAGACTTAGCAGTGTTGTGAAGTTTCCTAATGCCTGCCTGCCTTTTTCCTTACTGTGTGGAAGCACCGACTCACCTTGCATTACCTGTAAAAGGAGGCTCCTTACTCAAGCATCCCGAATCCCGGGGACCTACATTTACTTCTGTTCCTGTTCAAGGACCACCGAACCTAGCGAGGAAGCACCGCTCTCTGTGCAAACTCATTCAGCTTCATTTATTGCCTTCTTCAAATAGAGAATTGACACAGAATGTTTTCTAAAAATTCGCAGAAAAACAATCTTTTACACCTTTTGTGTTTACACATTCTGTGGAGGTTCTYGGTTTTGTTTTACAAAACCAGCATTATGTAAGAAAATGCAGGCATTTAATCAGCTAAAATCTTGAAAGTATACAGGATAAGATGGCTTTGAAAGTTTTGATTTAAATAATATAAAGCAGTAAGTCAGAATACAATTAATTAAGGATGTTTTTGTATGCATTTGTTCATAAAATCCATATGTATTTTTCGACCTCTGAATACTTTTTATTATTGTGAGAAGCTACACGTATTCCTTGTAGTCATCGAAATGCATAAATTCATATAATTAAGATATTCCAGTTAATCACTAAGTACATTACCTGGATAAAGCTGGTAAGAACCACTATGGTGCCACTTAATCAAATACTTCAAGCCATTCACTGAAAGCCATCCTTCTGAATCCATACCAAGATCAGCTGTAATGTCCCGGAACCCATTGGGTGCAGATTAGTCTTACTGTACGGCACATTGTTCCTCTGCAACTTTGGGATAAGGGAAGCTAACACATTTCCCCCCAGCAAGTCCTGGTAGCCTCTAACACCATTCTAAACAAATTGATTCTTTACCCTCATGGCTTCAAGCAGAGGAAAGCAATAGCATACTTAACACAAAGCATTATAAAATGCTACATAAATAATTAACATAAAAGACCTTTTGCCACTGCTGCTGAAGGAACTTGAATTATTTATGTTACAGTGGAACACAGCTACAGCAAGCATGCACTGCCAACATAACTGACAAATAAGTCATACACCTGTCAGAGGGAAATAATCCATCTGTATTTATAGTGTAAAAAGTATAAACAGTATTTTGTTTTATTTTGGACTTCATTGAGGATTTTTTGCTCTACCTTCCTTAGTTACTTTTTAAAATACAGTTTTACATTATTTATTATTGCAAACATCAAATTCCGTTCAAAAAAAGTCTTTAAGAATGCTTTTCCTTATGAAAATTCTTTCCAGGTGATGAACACTAAAACCAAAAATCAGCAGAAACTGCAGCACAGTAGTATCTTAGGAAAAAGACATGCATATAGTATCTGTTACGCTTAAGTATTTGGAAGTAATAGACTTCAGCCTTGTGGAACTCATCTCTGTAGGGAATAGCAGGTAAGAACTGACTTAGACATTCTCAATAGCTCATATACCTTACCACCTGTCTGTCTGGGAGATGAATAATGATGTACTTCTATGATATGTCCTTTGACCTTAAGGTTTTCCCTTTGTAAAGTGCCGTCTAGGTATCAACAGCCAAAGTCAGACATTAGCTGGGGACTATTGATCATCCCTGTGATGATTTACATGGCACAGCGCTCAGAACATCAGCCACAGCCTACATGCTGTGTACGCACTCGCTATTCCTACAGTCAGCAGGAATGGACAGTTTCTGAGATGGGAAGTAGGAGAAATCTGCTAATCACAGGTCGTTGTAGTAACATAAAATGGTTTCTGCTATTCCTAGAGCACAGGTGCTGCAGATTAATTCATCTATAGCAGTGATGTTGCATCTAAGCATTATTACAGTTTGCATTCTGATAGTCTGCAATTCATTAAGCAAATCAATTACAGTTAACAGTTGCTACTGGTCAGCATCTCTGGAAACAACACTAATTCAAGCACCTCTATCTTTTAAATGTTACCTATCTTGCAAAGCCCAAGTGCACAGTTTTGGCTGATGAGAACAGCCTTGCACAAGCTGAGTTGCCACATAAAATAAATGCAACAAGGGGTAGATGGTTTCCAGTGCCTGGCTCTAATGTAATAAAAGCCATATGACGTGAGGCTTCATTGACCTTGGAAAGAAAACATACAGAGAGCTGTCATGCCTCCTATTACACACATAATAATTACTTTTTACACATAAATTTCCCTTCCCAGACTAAAGCTTAACAACAGTATTTACAGTATCTAGTTATATGTACAAATACTAATATTAAGATTTAGTCTAGGAAGGGAAGTATGCACTGCTCTACTAATGGTTACACTAGTGAAAATTTCTCTAATCTAGACATGCCCTAAAATGTGTAAATCTGTGGCTCTATTAATGAATTAGTGAGATTAGAGAAGACTGGAAAAATTTCAGTGCTGTGACATATTCAATAAAAGTGAAAGCCTGAAAATGTAATTCAGACATGAATCAGAGCTTTTTACTCAATGCAGCTCTAAATGAAATGAATTAGGATTTTATTTCATTTCACTTCTTCTGGTTACAGTCTCTCTGGTTCTTATTTTTCCAATCCACTTTCTAGGTATTTAAGCATTGATTCCATATCACTCAGTATAGTTTGACTACCGCTTTTTACATAAATTACATCCTCGCTCTTAAGTCACATTTAACAACGAAGAGAGAGTCCATGTTAAATCTTCAGCACTAGCTGGAAAAATAGGTCATACAACTCAGCAGAAAAATGCATATAACTTATTGTCTGTTCTTTCACCTCTGCAACCTACACGGCCCTTAGATTTCATGACAGTGAAGGGTCTGGAGAGCAAGTCTTACGAGGAACGGCTGAGGGAACTGGGACTGTTTAGTCTGGAGAAGAGGAGGCTCAGGGGAGACCTTATTGCCCTCTACAACT
>JAYKAV010002837.1:617885-651832 GCA_035582835.1 Phoebastria nigripes | reverse complement strand
CCCAGGGAAGTGGTGGAGTCACCATCCCTGGAAGTATTTAAAAGACGTGTAGATGAGGCGCTTAGGGACATGGTTTAGTGGGCATGGTGGTGTTGGGTTGACGGTTGGACTTGATGATCTTAGAAGTCTTTTCCAACCTTAATGATTCTATGATTCTATGACTTCACAAAACTGTATAGAATTAATTGTGAAAACACAATTACCTATGGAATTGGAATGAAATACAAAAGTCATATTGGAAGAACTGAAAATAAGTCAGATCTTTAAAATAAATTTTCAGCTGGAAGCATAAAAAGCTTGAAATGACTATCATATGAGTTCTATCACAGGGATCTCCAAGTTTGGATAGGCAACAGAAGTAAAATAATTTTCATTAACATGGAACAAGAACCCTCGTGGAGACAAGACACAAGTACATTCCATTTTAGTTAAAAAAGATCAATCAAATTTTTTGCCCCTCAGCACCTGCAACTTAATTCAACTACATACACAAACAGAAAAAGTCTGTGCTTTGTCTTGATTTTTATATCAAACAGGTAACATCTGGGGGGAAAAAAATACATATTTTTCCCACAAAAATATAGGCTACATTTTAGAAATAGAAAGCAGAATAGACACAATTACTTTCTGTTTCCTTCTTTTGTCACTTTGCAGACAAGACAGATACAACATAGAGTCTATCTTCTCATCTAGACAGAAGTACTGTTACAGCAGTAGACTGTGTCAGCAGTACAGAAGGAAAATACCTGACAAAGTCAGCCAGCCATTGGAAAATGGCTCTGTCAAAAGGACCAAAACAGTAATGTTTCCCTCAACTGTAGTTTTAGTTTTGCAAGGAATCAGAAGTTAGAACACGATGGAGTTTTGTGAATAGTATTGCTAATTTTGCATTTACATTTCCATGTAATATAAAAAATTATCCTTACCATTCAAAAAATTTCTTCAATTTCACTGCACTAATTTGGAGCAACACAGTTTGTCCCCTTTTTATTTAATAAAATTGTCTTGTACTGTTGTCAAAGAATAGCAAATGTAATAATACATATGTAAGTGAGCTTCTCTGCAGGATCAAGTGAACCAACTCCTGCCAAGCAAGACAACTGAGAAAAGCCATCTCTTGTGTACCCTAAACTATACAAATTCCTTTATTCCATTAAGGAAGCATACTTAAACTGTTTCAATTAACTTCAAAGGTTCAGAGAAATAATATTCTAATGTTTAACAAAGAGCGGACGTCCTTTAAAACATTAAAGCCACATTAAAATCAAAACAAACAAGCTTAGGTGACATAAAGAGRAGTTTACTTAGAAGCACTCCAGAACTGCAAAAGCTCCACGCTGGGATTTTACAAATATCAAATTACTTACCCCCTTCTCAAAATGAATCACACTGTAAAGAAATTTCAACCTCAACAAGTGCACCAACACAGCTTACAACTTAGGAGCTAGAGTGTATCTCTTCAAAAGCAAACAGGGTATGTAAAGGACAATAAAACAGAGAACAAGATTTTATCTACCATCCAATTATACGAAAGTCTACCAGCTCTGCCTCTTTATTATTATGAATGAAGAAGCCTAGTTATAATAAAAACGTGCATATATATAGAGATGTGCCACAAAAAAAATTATGCAAATGAATCAGTGAAAGTATGTGAACACAATCCTGCAATATTTTCATTAGCACAGTTCCCAAAGAAGTCACAGAGTTCTGCACCACTTTGGGCTCACATCTTGTAATATATCACCTTATTTACCACATATTATGTTGCTTAATGTGGAAAATTGATTCTTTTTCATTATAAAAGTAAAAACAAGCTTCAGCTTACCTCCATCAGAAACAGTTGCTGACTGCAATAAGAAAGAGAAAAATAAGTGTTACTTAAGTTTCATGGTAAGTATTAGAAATCTCTGAGCTTCACATAATATTTGAAGCGTTAGCTACTTTTATCATCTTATTAACAACAGATAACATGAGAGAGGAGAATCTAAAGAAACGAGCTGTTACTTTCTCACAGGTGTTTCCTCCCCACCATGAAATTTACCCCAGGCCTTTTAACACTGTCCTGGAACTTGATCCCACTAGTATTTACTGGACGAAGTACTTCCTGCTGTGAGTAGCTACACTGCTTCCAACAGTCCTTCTTAGATGAATCAAGTCAATTGGTTGGTATATGTGAGAAAGCAGATACCTTAAAACTGACCTGCAAACACTTAAAATGAAAACAACACCTCATATAGTTTATTTTGCTGCAATATCTGGAGATATGTGGAATCAAAATTAAAATTTGGTATTTTTTCAGACAGATGACTCTGAAAACTTCCCCTGCCAATCACTTCTGACTTCCACAGAGCCAAAAGTATGTTAAGAGTGTTTCCAATAAGCTAGGTGAGAACTCCTCACCATCTCTACTAGTATTTTACATCAAATTTTCAAGGACAATTAGTCTTCTAGTGAAATGCCAAAGTTTATGTGCTTATCTACCCTAAACTTCTCACCTTTGATCACAAATTACCTCAAGGCACCTAACATTTCTGTAAAACCAAGTAGGTGACCATTTCCCAAACATGTACTCCAGTGCTTGCAACTTGACACGCAGCTGAGTGAAAGACTGGAAGGACAGCTGATTTTTAGATTTAAGTTTGTATTGATTTTTAATGGCTATTAAAAATTATTATTATTTTAGTTTGGGGAATCTTTTCTTGGTCACTTAAAGTGTCCTTGAACCTTGAAGTAACTTTCTAAATAGTTAAAAAGAAACTCTCTTATTTTGTGCTGCTCTTTAAAAAGCTAGGAAAGAATGCCCTATAATATCTACAATCTCTTCAAGACGGAAAACACACAGAAGAAAAAACCATACATATATATACAACTCAAGAGAAAAGCTCTCTCTCCATAGTTTGTCTGTATCTTCCAGCCTTGGCAACAAACATTCCCTCTCCCCTTCAAAATCCACAAAAACCTTTGGTAATCCTTAAAAGAATAGTATCTTCTCCTTTCTTTCTCTTTTCTATTTCACTGCAGAATCTCATACTGCTGTTAACACTATCTGAAGAACATCACTTGTCATAAACTGTTGTGGTCTCACCATTCACATCAGCAGCAGAGGATCTGATCTAGTTTTTAATACAAGTATTCTGGAACTTTCAAAGTCTAAACTAGTCTCTACTGACATCACTCCTCTGGTGCTAGTTCAGCTAAACACAAATACATCTTTCATGGAAAAGATAAAAAAAATGATGGTACTTCTTGTTTAACTGCACAAAAATAAATGCTTCTGAATCTGTGAAGCATAATAATATAATCAAAAGTGTATCCAGGCCTCTCACTTTTTTTAATAGCACTGTTTCAGGTATCAAAAAGTATTTCTGTTTTGGGTACAGTTCTTCAGTGAGGCTTAGGACATCTTTTCTACTTCTATTTTGCACATAAGTCTAGCAAGCATATTATGCATTCAGAAGCCGTAACTTAATTCATGTTTGTAATTTAGAAAATTTAATTTACATTACTGAAATCTGTTGTATAAATCTAATTGCTTCTAATTTCTTATTCACATACTGTACAGAACAGCTGATGAATAAACAATTTCAATGTCATTTCTCAAAGAATGAAGAAAAGGATGACTCAAAGTAAAGTAATAGTATCAGTTTACACATTAGACAGAAAAAAATAAAAATACTTCCAAAATATATACATTTTAGGAACGGTCATTTACTTTGGCAGCTTGCATGAATCTAGATTCAAACATCAAGTACAATTCTCCTTCATGTTTTTGAAAGGTATCAAGTAAAATGAACAGGATTCTCATGATAGTAAAAAGAATATTTACACTACCTTTTTTCAAAAACTGGGAAGTTAACAATTGTAAAATATCATTTTAAAGGAAAAATAGTGTGATTTCATAGAAAAGCTCAAACATTACAGTAATAGTACCACTTAATTAAGTTCTATGGACAATGAGACACAGTTTAACATCAATCCCTTTAGCATAAGTTAATGCAGTGAGCTTTCTACACACCGTGGGTTGGTTTGGTGTGTTTATTTTAAATGCTTTGTTTATTGCACGTTACATTACATGTATCAACATCTTAAAATCTCTCCAAGCAAGGCCTTAGTAATTATTATCTTTAAACATTGAAAAAAAAAAAAAATAGTACCCATAGGAAGAACAGAATTTATCTAAATATCAACCACCTATTTCTGTGCTATTAGGGTATTTCAAATTTCCTTTTGGTTTTGACATATTCCAACTATATGGTATTTTTTTTACATTACAGTGTCACTAAAACTACCCAGCATGTTCCAAACATTACCAGTTTACTTCTGTAGATCACAGAATAAAATTTATTTTAAGAACATTTCTTTAAATTCATCTATGTAACTGAACTACATCCACTTAATTCCACAAAACCAGCTAGAAACTAAAGCTTGTAACTATTGTGTAAGAATTCACAGTAATATGTTCAAAACATRTTTGTGAGTACTTAGAAATCTTAATATAAACCTGTCAGAAATTGCATGGAAATTCCACATTTAGACAAAGCAGTTTCTCTTCTGAACTGTTCAGCTGAAACTTGTCTAGATTTGTCCAAAGGTATAAGTTGCAAGACCAGATTTTTTTAAACACTATGATGATCTCATTTTAAAAATTCACTATATGTTGGGGGCTGTTTTTCATTCTTCAGTGCTCACGCTTACCACCAATGGAGGCTCTTCAGGACAAAATTTGATCTACTATAAAGTTTGATTATTTGATGAAATTTAACACTTACCACATATGTATTAAGAACTACCTACTAAAAAAACATATGTATTAAAAAGCTACAAAATTGAACAGTCCCTGTATGTAGCCATTTCTGAAAGATGAGGAAGGATAGGGTATGACCCCGTGCCAGTTAGGGCTAATGTGAAGATTAAAAAAAAAAGTATTTAAGTATTTCATTCCAAATGACAGGACATATATGTATCATTTTGTGAATGTACATATGAACTATCACCCAGAGATAAAATCTAATTGCATTCAACCCTCAAATCTTTCACAACCAGATAAGAACTGAAATTAGTTCTTCAAATTACCCTGACTTCCAAATTGGTTTAGGAAAAAGCCCATGGTATACGCCAGGAGTCTGATGGTAACAAATTACCAAAACTTAAAAAATAAATCTAGTTTAGGAAAACTAAAATGTCTTCCAGTGTATCTCTTCATGGGAACCTGCTTGCTCATCTAGCTGGATTAGCAGCTGAGGTATACAGACACACACACACACCCCCCCCGCAAAGATGGAGGATGCAACTCTCTTCCCTAAACTTCAGGGCAAGATCTTGATCCCTGTGATCCAAGTGAGGAGCTCAGTGCCAGGGCCAGCAAGCTGAACAGTGGCTTCCCAGTTATCATACACCATAAGAGATGTTCTAGGTCTCTGTAAACTGGCAAATGCTTCAGCATATATTAGATAGCATAAAGTTCTGATTAAGAGAAAACATGTAAAATTCTCTTTGTATCATCTCTCTTTGCTACGTGGAAAAACCAGAAGGGCCCATGAGTTTTTTGATGTCATGTTCAGGATCGGCTTGCAACAAATCTAAAAGAGTATTAGCTTACAACAATTAACAGAGAGAAGACATAATTGCGAGTACATAATTTTTTTTCCCAGAATAGAAATAGATGACATAGTATCTTGCACCAACAACAAGGTAAAAAGGGAGAGAGGGCATAAAGGAGAATAATTCATAAGGTTGAAACAGCCTATATCTTCTAGCTTTCATGTTCTATAACCTGCTAGATGTGTGCACCACTGCATGAAACTAGTCTGATGACATCTTTCAGTTGACAGAAACTCTTATCCAGAAAATCCACTTAGTTCCATTCTACGTGTTCCATTTTACATGGATCAGGTCCCAGGAAACTTAGTAGTATCAAAGTCTGCCATAATACCATGATGGAGAAAACCCAAAAATACCCTACTTATATCCCAGACATTACACTGAGCAAATAAATCCATGTGTACAGACTACCCAGATAACACAATACAAAAATGTCCTTTTTCTCCACTTCAAGATTTGTCATTCAAGTCAAAGTCATGCTCAAGTACTCAAGTAGAACGAAGGGAAAGATGRGGATACCAGGAGCGGTGACACATACTAGGAAATGCCAGGCCTTAGCAATAAAATGGAGCAACATGAAATCATCTGTGCTAATAGAATGTGGGTGAGTGCCTTCCTGAGTCAAAAAAGACGTATCTATTTCCAACTCCTTCTGAGATGTGGAGGGATAAAATCTGTAAGGAGAGTGAAGACATATTCCTCTCTCCTACCCTAACAATGACAAAATCACAGACAAAACAGAAACATCTATTTCCTTCCTGGGCATCCAGAAAGATTCAGAGAAAAAGGGATTAAAAATGACCTCTCTGTGTCCTTTCTAAAGTACACTTTCTTCCAGTACACTTTCTTCCAATACAGGCATTGACTTTTTGCTGCATCCAAAGAATTCTCTGACTGCTGCCTTCAGAATCTGTTAGACTTACCTAGTACAATATTATACTACACACTATTTTACAAAAGCCCCTCTAGTTAAGCCCTTCAGCTTGGAATAGCATACCTAGCTCCACCAACCTTCTAAACTGATTTTCTCATATGATTTCAATATACAAAATAAGTTTGGGAAACTTGTCGTGATCTTTAAGAGATGAAGCACTGAAAATTTACAAACTGAATACAAATAGCCAACTTTCAAACATTCTGTCACTTAGCTCAGGGAAAGCCTATCACTCAGTCAACTGTCTGCTTGCACCTAGCTTTGTTCAAACTTCTTATTAAATCACCTGAAGCAACTTCTCCTTTTGCCAAGGTACGAATTTTATGAGTGGGTCCCTAGATCTTCAGTCACATTACTCCAGGACTTACGTTACATACATGTATTTTTATCCTTTTAAATACATTACAGCATTAACATTGTACAAATGCCATGAACTCCAATGATCTCTGGGAGGGAGATCATGTCTCAAAATACGGTATACACTGTTCTAACATTTCAAATAAAAAATAAAGCCATATTACTTACAAATTATTGCTAGATTTTCCTTCTAATAAATAACCTCAAATGTACTTCTCACCTAAATATTAGAGTAATATTATAGTATCTTTGTCCTCGTTTCAAAACATTATTGCAATTAATTTCACGATTCAGAATTCTATGAGAAGGATGCCCCTTCGGAATGCCACTTAAAGGAGGACTATTACATAATTTGTCTTTTCAATTCTCTACCACCAACAAAGTGCATTTATAATRGTTAATACAAAAGTATTATAGATGTAAGAATTCCCAAGGAAAAAAAATACAGTACAACTACTGTACAATAATTTTACTGAATACCTTCTTCTCTGGAGGTTAAATATTTTTGTCAAATATTTGAATCTATAAAAACAACATATGAACAGTAAACGATGTGACATTTGGAATTCCTTTAAGAAATAAATGTTCAACTTTTCACCCCAAACAAAACCAATCTCATCACATATAAACAGAGTGCCTTAAATGCCAAATCCATCCCTAAAATTATTTTGATACACATATATACAAAATATATATAGTTTTACCTAAAGATATAATATTGATGTAATGGTACAGAAAGCATACACAAAATACATTGCACAGAATTAAAAAATAGGCACAGATTATAAACATACTGATTTTTTAGCTTTATACATATTGGGTACAGTTCATAAATACATCTCAAAACCTAAATGTTAGTTGGTACAATAAGATTTCCTTTACTCTTCTCTGATAATAAAACCCAATGTTTGCATTTACAAAGGAATTTTAACTCAAATACTTTAAAGTAAAAAAGTTTAAAGGTTAAGCAAAAAGCATTCTGAAGCTTGTAACATTCTTCTCTAATTTCTTGCCAATAACAATAGCCTCTTCTAATTTCTCACTGCAACAATGCCTTGCCTTAGCTAAATATAATTCGTATCACTTACCCGCTCTTCGTAAGAAACAGCAGTTATTTTTCCTAACAGTACTCTTCCTAAATTCATCTTCACTTAATATGGAAAAAGCATTTCCTTAACACATCAGCTTCTCAAAGATTAAACTAAAAAATTCAACCCTGTTCCATGCCTGTACATGCCAGTAAAGTTTAAAGGCATTTCATATGAAGTTCTATTTTACTCCCTTTATGTTACCCATAGCAACAGGCCAATGCAGGAAGCTGTGGTTCGTCAGGGATTCAGATTAGATCTCAATTATCTCTCACCAGAAAAGCTAGATCATTTTATATAAATCATGCTGATTGTATTTTAAAACGTTTCCTATAACAAATCAGGAAAATAAAATGACGTTGAATTGTGTGATAGTCCTGTATTCGATAAAACAGATTTCCAAGACAGTTTTCAGAAAAACATTAATCACCCTAACATTAGTTATAGAAACATTTAGATAGTAAACCACTATTTTCAGAGGTTTACATAATGCAAGCCAAAATAAAGTAGGACCTCAAACGGTCTATTCTGCTTAACTTTTCTGTGTTTAACACTATAAATTGCATGTAAAAATCCGCAGTACAAGGAAACTTGGCATATTTGATTAAACCTAGGAGCAGCCCGTTGTCACTAAAGACAAAATTCTCCTTTCAGAAACCAACTGATATTCTGCCCTTCCTTCCTCACTACCCGAGCCTGTGCTCAACTGATGTCAAGACGGTTCTGTGCACASCGCCTTAGGAACAGAGAGCAAAATAGGCTACTTGTAATGTAAGAGGGAAGTGCTATTAACTTGCCTGTGACAGCAGTGTCTTCAAGAGACTGTATATGGGAAGTATAGGATTTCATGACGTTTGCTGCTATTCACAAGTAAATAGCGATAGTACCTAAACCATTCATTGCTGTTATTTTTTAAGCAATCAGAATACAATTTTCTGCTAAAAATAAACACCAGAATTGCAAACTGGGAATAATTAGTGGGCATTTTTATGCTAGTGGGATATCCTTAAAGCCAAGGTGGACTTACTAGTAGTAGTTTAGGAAAGAGGAATCTTCTCCCTTGTTCAATGCAGCATGTGGAATCCCTCACATCCATACAGTCCTAGGTTGAGCCCCTAATATAAAAACAACCCTATGAAGAAGGCAAATATTACTCTGAACTTATAGAGAGAGAAAATGAGGCAAAAAGAAGTTAAGAGCCTTTACTCAAGATCTCACGGTAAGATTGGCTTGCAAAAGACAGTCCAAGGCTGCACACCTTCCCATTTTGGATTTAGGATGAAGAGACTTGGTTAACAGAAAAACTCAATCTTCTCAATTTAATTCAGAGTGATCAGAGAAGAAATTTTAAGGTAATTGCAGATGAAAATGGAGGAAGCATACTTTAACAAGCATTCCAGAGGCATAAGCAAATTGCTGCAATGGACAAAGTTCATTTTATGATTGATTACTTGTTTGAATAGGCACATCACTGCACTTCTGAATGCTGTCTTCTACAAGTATTTAATACCATGAAGAAATGCAATGGAAACAAATGGGTGGGTAGACAGGAAGGAATGTGTTTTACAAATTACACCCTCCATTATTTTAGGACTTAAGAAGCAAATGCCTTATGATACTTGCACAGAAGAACAGTTCTACTATGTGTGGATAAGTATCAAAAATTTATAATTTTATAAAGAAAAAATGCCAAACAGAGCTGTTTAAATACTGCATTTTACTTGACACTAAACCAAGTAGGATGCAGAATGTAATTTTGCTGTCAATACCTTAACCAAACAGCAACACCGTTACAAATATGCAGGTGACCGGGTGCATAATAATCCTTACATTGGATAAGTAAAAAGCACAAACGGATCAGAAATGCCTAGAGAACTTTCCTGTGAACACTCCTTTGGGGTAACACAAAAAAGGACTTTTTTACTTAATGCTCAACCGAAGTCCTCTAGGAATCACCTAGAAAGACCAAATGTACTAGCAGAGTTTTAACAGGTGAGGATGTTACCCACAAGAACACAAGAAAAATTAGGAAAAAAATAACCCCACATGCAATGGGATGTAGCTGCAAGACTAGCAGTTCACCAGAGCAACCGTAGTGACGTTGTTAGGAACACTGTGTGTAGGCAATATTTTATACATTCTAGGCACTCATACTTGGCGTTATAAACCTAATAATCCCTTAGTTTAAACAGACCTTTAGAGTTGTTGATTTTATTTCACTGAACTAAGCATTGCACGTCCACATTTTTTCCATACAGTGACTCTACTGTAAAATAAGTGACTCTACGCAAATAAGCTCTACCAATTAGACAGTACCAGTTAACGATAATGGCTATGACATGTCATGTGACTCTGAAAGCCCTTTAAAAAATTGATATCCCTCTACATTTTCACAGGTTATTTCAGCAGCTGCCAGATTCAAAATCTTGTGATTTTGCATACCGTATTTGTAAACCAGGCAGGCAACTCAAAGTTCAAAGGTCAAAAGCAGAAGGAATGTTAATTTGCAAAGCTATTAATGGAAAGTGTTAAAATATGACACAACAGCTTTAAAAACCTTATTCACATATACCAAAGACAACAGTTGTAAACCCACATCCATCTGCTTAGAAGCTAAACTGTGGGAAGGGGTAGAGACCCCAGATATGGTTGATCTGTTTTTCTCTTCTACCCTCCCTCCACTTCCTGCTCATATTTTCTTTTGTACGTTTGTTTTCAGAGCAGAGAAAGCTGAAGAGAAAGACAGAATGACAGGAAGCCTGGATAAGTTTTAAACTTGTCAAAAGATGAATAGGATTTAATATATCCCTGACTCCTGAAAGAAGAAAACACACACAAAAAACGCCAGGCAACTAGAAAGAGGCAATCCCCTGGACCAGCTCCTAGTCACACAAATTCCTAAAGTAAATTTGACATTGGCAGAATGCACCATCAAAAATCTTAAATCTCATCAATATCAAGTATTTCTTTTTTTATCTCACATTAAAGAAAGTAACAACTACTTGCATGAAAGCCAGAGGAAAAATATCTGTTAAGAATATGATTTAGCTCACTGACCCTAGTTACTGAAATAAAAAGCAGGAGTATCAAAAAGCCTACACACAAATTAAAAAAACTTTGCTAGAAAATAAAATGGTTTTTTTCCTAATTCCCCAAATTTTCTATAATCTGTCCAGATATATTTTTGTCAATGATTTGTCAGCTACTCAACAATAAACAGACCCCATATGTGCTACTGATTAAAAGAGGGAAGATTCTCTTATTTACAACATTGTGGTTTCCCTCTATCAATTTTAAAGATAAAAGTCCTTCCTATTCCAAAGTCATATTAACGAAAAATATTTTCAAGCCAAACTATTTGGAATTTGTTCGTGTATAAATAACTGAAATACAAGCCACCTTGTTAAATACCAAGACTTCCCATACAATAAATTCAGTGAAGTAAAGAGACTGGATGCAAACTGCTGTTCCGAGTGCCCCCTGCTGTCTGCCTATACTTCTGAGACTGATGCACACATTTTAAAGTGTTAAGTTCAGGAAGTTTTGCCATCCAGAAATCTACTCTAAAAACAAATATTTGGTTTTGAAAGCCATATTGTAAACTTTGAAAAATATTTCTGTAGAGCCTGAGTGTAAACTGACAATAAAAAATACACTTTTTCAAAAATGTTTTTTCAACACTTTTTTTTTTCTTTCTGTTGATCAACATTTTAAGACAACTGAATTTTCTCCACTAATAAAAACATGCAGAAACAGCATAACTTGCACATCCAGATGGAAGGCGACTTGCAGCCCAATAGTAAATTAAAATCAAATTACGTATTAAGGAGGATCTGATTAAGTGACAGATCACTGAAACACATTAAGCCGCTTCTACTGCTGCAGATGAAGCCTCTAAGAATCAATAGATTTTGAGGAAATCAATGTAAAACTGAGCATGAAAACTACTAATTTTTAACTAAACAATGCATATATATCTTCCTAAGCCTTGCAATTGTTTCTTTCCCTTTTCATTTTAAAAACTGATAGTTTTGCAGTTATACTTTTAGCATTAAAGACAATCACACTCTGAGATATATAGACATAAAGAATAAGACTATAACGTCAAAATTTGATAATATAGCTAGGACCTTGTGTTTTCTGAGCAACAAGAAGCTAAAACTGGTCTGAAGTCTCTACACCTCAGAAATGTTGTATTCTACAAATACTTTTCATTTATTTTCAGTTATTTTAATAACTCATACCATCTGGATTCTGTTTTATTGGATAAAAATCCAGCTGGAAGGAAAAAAAAMCACTTTAGCTGCACACCTTAAAAAAACCACTGTAACAATTTGAAGGTAACTTATAACTTTAACATAACATTCTTGCTTTACAGAAACATGTGCAAGTATAGTGAAAATTAACAGAAAGATTTATAGAAAACTTAATTAGAGAAGTATCTGTGTATCTACTCAACTCACTCCACATTTTAAGAATACAATGCTAAAGAGAGATTTAAAACATGTCTATAAAAATGGTGTATTCTTAATTTCGTAATAGAGCTTATATAAAAAGTCAACTTAAATACTTATACTTACAAACTTTGTCTCTTTAAAACCTCATTGAATCCTTAGAAGCATTATTTATCATATTTCACTGCAAGATTTCTTAGCTCGGAAGACTACTCATTAAACCATATCCCTGTTTTCTGTTCGCTTTAGACAAACAAAACTTTATACTTACAGACACTTGACTATCAGTAAAAGTTTTCTCCATGTATAAATAGTTTAATAGCTCATTGTTAAGAAACAGTCCCTTCAACTTTATTATTACGCTCTTTCTGAACACATATTTACTTCTCCCAGCGTCCAGTAAAAAAATGAGGCTTCTCTGTCTGTTGCCCTATCAACACCTCTCCCATTCTCCTCCCTCCCCAGCACATTCTCCGCCCTCAATACTGGTTCTGTATCTTCTCATCAAAAGGAACAGGCAGCTTTTAAAATGGTGTTTAGGCAGGTCCTGTGTAACAATAAAGCTTCTGTAAAGACAACAGCATGCTGCTGAGGAATCTGCTAATGTAAAATGCATTCGGTAAGGGCCTACAGGACTCTGTCTTAAACATTTGTCCAAACTTGTTTAAGCATTGAGTCAACATCGTTTTCTCCTCCAAAGTATTCTCTTTTTTAATACATTCCCCTTTGATGAGTATATTATCTGAATGAACTAGATCATCAATCCCTACTAAAAATACTTAAAATATAATCTAAAAATACTTAAAAAAAAAAATTGTTAAAACCTCTAAGACTCACAGCAAATTTATTTCAGTTTCTGGCATGTAGGTACGTGTCTCAGTATGATTACAATCACATGTATGCATATTATGCAATCTATCTCATCCTACCAAAATGCTCCATGTTCTTTTGAGTAAGCAGGGCATTGGCATTTACAAGGATCGCGTTCCAAGTGAAACATGATTCTCGTAATTTTCAGTACCACACCTACTCTCCAGACAGACCAGCAATATCTGTGTATTTTCAGAAAGAAATGTACGCACTTTCTGCCCAAGAAATAATGCTTAAATACCATCCTTCTGCAGTTCCTCGGTCCAAAGGGAAGTAGAGGATGGGATTTTTACTGTATTTTTTTAAGTATCAGAAGAACAGATTAAATGTTTTGATGATTTAATATTGAATAAAAAGCAGTAGCTCATCTAGTAGAAGCTCCACAGGTGACTCTTTTTTTTTTTTTTTTTTTTAAAAAAAAAAAAAAAAAAAAAAMAAAAACCTTCACTGGGCTGATAAATCCTTGACAACAGTGAAAATTAAATGGTACCAACTCCTAGCCAAAATCCCAGCAGTTTAAGCATGGAGACAGGGTCAGAAACAACTCACGGATAGCTACAGTGCTATCATTTGTGCTGTATGTATTCTATGATTATACTCTGGAAATACCAATTCAGTTCCTTCAATAAGGTCTTAATTCATTCCCTAACATTAACCAGGTCTCACAGAGTCAAAATCCCTCCTTACCCCCCTTAGCACGTGACACGACAAAAAGACATACCAGATAACAGGAAGAGCAGCGGAGGGAGGGCAGGAACAGAGAGGCATGAAACCCGTCACCCAGTTCCTCATTCCCACCCTGGAATCGCACGGGCAATCTGTTTTGCAGCAGAAGCTCTAACCAGGAAAGCTGCAGGTGCCCTCTCCCTCAGACATCTGTAGCACAAACAGTAAATGCTCCCAGAGCCAATGGCAGTTACACTGCGCTAGGAGATACTATGGTCAGCGAGCCCTTTACTTTACAAACAAAAAAGTTTACACCAAGTGAAAGGTAACACAGCTTCCTGTGCCGAGAGTACAATCCATAATCCCACAGTTAAGGAGAAGAAATGTCCAACCTTGAGTCTAAGAACATGATCGGTTCAGAACATGGGTTTATCAAACCCAGTATTATGTTTCCAGTAGTGGCCACATGTGGATGTTTACCGACAAGTAGCACAAGGCAACATACAGGACATTTCCCTGATTACATTCTCCCAGACTCCAGGTCTTTTTTAGTTCAGGAGATTTCCTGAACCTGGTGTGGCTTGTCTCCTTAATAATCCCCAGTGGCTCTCTTTTCCAAATACTTGTCCACTTTCCCCCCAGGACATGCAAATTTCTTGCATCCACAGCACTCAGTGGTGAGGCGTCCCACAGACCGACTCACCTCCTGCATGAACAATCGTGTTCTTATGTTTGTTTTGCTCCTGGCTCCAGCTACCTTCAATTAATGGTGCCGACTTCTTGTCCCGAAGGAGACAGTGAGCAGCCAATCCCAGCTACTTTTTCTATGCCACCCATGATTTTGTACTCTTTCTTACGCCTTTCTGAACCTTTTCTACTTCTAATATATCGTAACATTTTTGAAATAAAGAGACCAGATGTGGGCAAATCACAGATGTATACAATGGAATCATTATGTGGTTTTTTCCCTCTATTCCTTCCCTAATAATTCATAATGCAGGATTTTGTTTCATTGCTACTGTAGTGAGCTGATGTTTTCATGCAACTCTCCCTTATAACTCAAAGACCTGACTTCTGAGAAGAAGCAGTCAGCTCAGAGACATATATATCATTTGATATAAGAAGCTAGGGCTATTTTGCCTCATTTGCATTGCTTTACATTTATCTGCATATATTTTCATCTGCCATTTTGTTGTCCAGTCATTCAGTCTTATAAAAGGAGCCTGCTCTCATCTTCAGAGACTGCTCTTGTCCTTATTACCTTGAGTAATCACCTCACTGCTCACCTTCTTGGGAAGAGCCTTAAAAGATACTCTTGAATCAACAAGCGTAACATAAGAAACTGAAGCCAGGGCCAGCYTTAAGCAGCAAATAATTGCGAGTTTCAATAACAGACCCCAGTGCAGTAAGCCATTATTCTGCCTTAATGTCATGCGCCTCATGAATTAGACCCCGAAGAGCGAACAGTTTCAGTTCAAAGTGAGTAAGCCCAATTTTAAAAGAACTCTAGGTATCAAAGGTTACAGAGAAAGACAACCCTGAGAGGTTGCCCACCTACCAAGAGTCCCAGTTCTGCGAGCACTCACTGTTTCATCACTACTTAAGGAAACCAGAACCAAAAGAACAGAGCCAAAATCAAGGTCTGATACCTTATATTGGTGAACTAAGGGATATGACCCCTCTGTAGCTTCAGGTGGTTACTTTAACTTGTTCACCCYGGCTGATCCTTGTAGTTCCACAAACATGACTGCATCAGAGATGTTGACAGCTTATGAATTCACTTGTGTCCATTTAATCACACATCTTAAGAATGGCAGTACTGGCTACTGACAAGAAGTAAGGCCTGCTCCCTGAGGATTTATGCAGAATACAAGTTTGTATTTAGTCCCTGAAAGCATACACTGTGCCTCTGGTTCTGTGACAGAAATTGGCTTGTGTTGGAGAATCAAGCCCAGAGGCAATAAGGCTTGGACAGCACTTGAGTGGCAGGGTCAGACAATGTACTGATTGCTTCCTCAGACAGAAATTTCTCCATACACTGCCAACTGTCTTTGCACATATGGGGACTGAATTCCCAGTGGAATCCATCCTAGGCAACACCGTTGGGTTTCTTCTCAGGCACCAAAGTATGGGATGAGTGCTGCCATGATGAGCACTGCCATATGCACCTCACAAAGAAAGTAGAGATGAGATCCAGCTCTCAGCACATTCTCAGACTACTCTGCTTTTTACATGCAAATTTACATGGCAAATTTCTCCAGAATCTGAAATAAAGAAAATAACCCAAAAGCAGGAGAAAACAGTAAACAGTAAAATTACCGAAGTATGGTCATTTTACCAATTGCAATAACAGAAAACAAATCCCATTATTCTCAGTGTCTGAAAAAAAAAAAAAAAATCATACAGTTTAACATTCTGGATTGTATCTAGAAATAAGTATCTCCAATTCACGATAAAGAGGTTACACACAACTGTACTCATATGTTGACCTACCCACCTTTGTCAGATACTTTACAAAACAGTGTGAAGAGCATAAGAACTTTCCATTATAAAGTCTATAAATGTAACGAAAACTTAAGAGCATATATTGGTAATCTTCCAAAAATTATGGTACAGTATAAAATACCAGCAAAGGCTTAACATTAATATTAGTGCACAATCTGTGGAAAAAATAAATAAATGTATACTGCTACTATGATGTATTCCTTCTTTAGGGAGTAACAACGGATATAACTAAAGTACCTGATAAGATCACACATGCCAAAGTAAAAGCCTGAAGAAGATCCTCTAGAGCACGCTGAGAAGAGTTTGAAATTCTTAATAGAGCAGTCTAGAGAACCAAATGTGAAAAAATGATGCTCTTGGAAGTCTTTAAGACATACTAAGAATGATGACAGAAAAAAAAAAAAAAACAGCTAAAGGATAACATAGGCATCATCCAGAATGAGACAATGGTTATCATACCACCATACTCTCCCATCCTCCTATCAAGTTGGTTGCATCCAAACTGCCTGCTGGCTATTAGGGCTAACAGTGATGCTAGCTATTAGGGCTAACTTCTAAACCATGTTTGAAATCATTTGAGAAAATACACTAGTTGGCCCAGGATGAAGCCACATAAATGACAACTCTAACAATGTGACAGTACAAACATTGCAATCCCCTGCCTGCCCCTGTGCCCTGGCACTGTTTCATTTACCAGCACAGGTGTGCAGCCACTATGCAGCACTCCAGCCAGGGCTGTAACAGTCAAAGGTCTGAACAGAGCAGAAGAATGCCTGGCAGAAACCACTGGATGCTTTCAAAGCCTTACTGATCAGCTCCATGACCACATATGCTACAGTAATTCAAGGAAAGAAATCAATGTTTAATGTCATGACTAACTTACGCTATTTAAAGCTATATATTATAGTTCAGCAAGAGGGTTTAAGCTATTATAGCAAGAGACTGTGAAATCACTAAGCACCCATCTTGCACTTTGCACTGTTTTAAAAGCTGACCCCTGGTGGCACRCTCCAAGAAACAGGATCTGTCATTCACTGCTACTCCACCGAGCAACACCAGACAGGTTCCAGCAAAGGAAAAAGAGAAACAAAGAACCTAGGCTGTGGTCACAGATCCATGAGGCTTCCAAAACAGCAGTGTTAGGGGTTGGACTGTGTTAGTGTTCGGACTTCAGAATATTTGTATATGAGACAGGAGTAGCCCTTTAAGAAGTCTATTATTAGCATGCTAAAAATACAGAACTACCTTTTACATACAAAAAAGGAGATTTTATTCTTGCATGCAGTTTTATTTCACAACTGGCCTTTTCTCCACCTTCATGAAAGCAGACAGCAAAATTGTCAATTGGTCAGTTACATCTTAGATAAAAATTAGGACAAAATACATGCAAAAGATGCAATACTTAAAGGTAGTACACGGTGGAACCTGTGTATACTGGCAGCCCATGGCAAGTTATCACAGCTTAAAAAAATTGGTGAAACTTAAAACAAAAATATACATTCTTTTCAAATTTTAAATTCACAATTATAAGCTGAGAATGGAGGCCTCTTGATTTAAATCACGTAATTATACTAGCCGTAGTGGTGGCGTTGTGGCCGTGGTGATGATCTAAGAACATCAGTAAAGCAAGCACTGCAGGGAGGGTTAATACTTTTTATTGGATCAACTGACAGGGTGGGAAAAGTTTGGGGCATGTTTAGCTCTTCTTGTCTGATTTTCCTAGTATACTAGTTGGTCTAATATAAGCTATTATCTCCCTGTGTAAGCTTTGTCTGATTATTTAAATCAGTCAAACAAAGACAGGTACCCACTTAAAAACTCATTATTAAGTCAAATGAGCATTTAGGGGTTTTTGCCACCCACAGATGCCAAAGCTAATATCCAGCAGAGACATGTCATTCATTAGTATAAAAACCTCATACCGAAGAGATGTGTTGTATGCTTTCAATTAGCAGATGAAATGCAAAAGAAGTTGCTTCAGTGGAATTAACAAAACAGAAAAAAAATCAAGTGTTATTATCTATAATAACAGCTAATAATACTACATTATTAATGGTTATAATTAAGATAGAACATTCTAACAAAATTCCTCACACTGATTTTTAAAAGGAATACATGATACATTACAACTTTGAAAACATTACTAAACTCTAGAAATTTGATCCAACAAATGTTTTTTCATATAGGGCTTTAGGGTTTCCAAAATGGGATGAGGACAAGAAGAAAAGCAGCAACAGCCATCTTTTTTTGTCCTGATATTTAGTTAAAAGGATTAAATAGTCTTTAATTTTAAAAAGATCTCTACATTAAAAGATTATTTAACAATACTCAAAGAGCTTGACACTTGTTTGCCTAAGATATTCTGTCTCTCATGATACTATTCTAACCTATTTTTAACCACAGAGAAATACCAAAAGTACAAGTGCCACAATGATTTTCAGGAAACACAACAGCTTTGAATGTTCTCCTTGGCAAGGAGGAACCTAAATTTGTTGACTTCAAGGGAATACTGCAAGGGTCCCCCATTTTTACAGACCTCCAGAAAAATTAAAATATGAATGGAATGAGCTACAGTTGAAAGTGTTATGGAATCTGGTTCCAAAATTGTTGATGAGTAAAAGGATTACTCTGTTTAACGTAAATTTTTACAAAGGCAGTGTTCTAGACTTTGCAGTCTCACAGAGTCACTTTTAATGTGTTTATAAATCTATAAACAATGTCTTTGCCAGGACAGAATCATGCAAGAGGATGAGAGTAGTGGCACTTACCTACAGGGAAGAAAAGTAGGAGGAAAGATAGGATCATGCTCTCTCATTAGTCCAATTATTAAATAATCCTAAATCATGGCAAGTTCCATTTAGCTTAAGCCACACCTTGCAAATATGAACCAGCAAACATGCTATGAAGTAAAATTGGTGGAAATCACAGAATTTTAACATGGTTGTTAACGGACACTATTTCATAACGACAAATGATTCACATAGGAAAATTTATTACTACATAAAAAATAGGAGTCTGTTCTTAACAGATTTCTTGTACTTTAATAAAGAAAAAGTTCTAAATACATTTCTTGTGAAAACAACATAATTAAGGCATATACTAGACACGCTAATTTTCTGAATTCAGTTCCAACTTACAAGATAATCATATTCAGCCCTGGTGTGAACAAGCACAATTTCCACAGTGCAGAAATAAAATTGTGTATTTTGTGGTTTGTGAGACATTTTCCGTACCATAGTTGTAACATAACTGCATCCATTAATTTTGCACTCTCATCCTATTTTGATCCCTGCAGATTTAAAATAATCCTGTATACACGTTCTATTAGTAAAAACAGCACCTAGAGGTTAATCCTACAAACTTGTCTGTTTTCTTCTATGTATGATACAGCTTCTGCAGGTAAGACAAAAATGCTTAAGGAGGGGCAACTGTATCATTACAGCTAATTCTAACCTTATAAGAATATTGTCTGTGCATGTATAGCCAGCCATAATCTAACAATTTAAAAGAAAAAGTGAAATATTCTCTTGCAAGCATTGTTTTTATTTATTAAAACAATATATATAAAAATATGTTTTATTCTTGGATAGATTTAAAAAAAAAAAGAAAAAAAACAAACTGCAAAGAAATCACGCCACCTTATGGCAGAAGACAGCAAAACTGACAGCTGGTATTTCACACACTACAGCAACAAAGACAAGAGGAGCAAGTTCATACTTTCACAAAAAATCCAAATACAGCCTTCTTCAGACCCATAAGCAAATGAACAGTGTTCAGCATATGCCCATAAAAGAAACTGCATGGAACATACTTATACTGCTCGATTTAGAAGACTAAGTTGGATGCCAGCAGGAATCAAACCCACAAGCTCAGAGAAGCATATTCGTTTTCAAACTTCATGTTTGGGTTAGTACCTTATCGATTCCGCTAAGATAACTGGAAAGAACACAAAAGCAACCGAGTAGCCTATATAATATGTTCATGATCATTATTCCAAAGGTGGAGTCTGTAAGAATTTCCTGGTATTGTTATTTCCTCTTCCAGCAACTCTAAATAGATGGCCTGAATAATCTAAACATGTACTAACAACATTGTGTTCTCCTACACTTAGTGTAACAGTACTTGGGAAAAGTGCTGCAGTAGCAACGTTAAAGTTAGAACCAAAATCAAAACACTTCAACACTATTTTACTTTGACTTATCAAGTTTTTGAAATTCTTCTCTGGGTTGGTATTTCTCCTATCATTCTCTTACGGCATGCAGAAGGAAAAAAAGAGATTCCAAAGTGAAAGGAAGCAATTGACAGAGAGCAGTCCACACCCAAATAGTTACATGTAGTAAGGGCATTCATCCAAATACAGATTGTAAAACAGATTGTTTCTTTGTCCAATTTGTATTGTGACCTAGAATGTAAGTTTCCCCATCCAAAGTAACAGCTTTAACAATTAGGTCATTGGGTAACACAGAGAGCCTCTCAATCCCTCCTGTTGGTGCTACTCAATTTGTATACACTAACGAATACCAACTAGGACATAATGAGAGAAAAACTGACTTTTTAGGCCAGTAACTATGACATCTTTCTGAAATTAACGGAAAGTACCAAGTCCGTATTTTAATGAATATTTATGCAATGTAAAACAGCTCCAACAACAGAAATTAAATTATATCCTTGGTGTTTAAAACACACTCTCAAAATATGAGATGTGCACATAAATCTCTATGAAATTTCAATCTGGAAGAACATGTTGTGAACCATGTTTTTCTTGTTGCACGTGAATTACTAGCACGAGGCTCTTGGACATTCTGAGAGGATTCTCTCTTACTGTGACAGGAAATTCTGTCAAAACTGGTAATATATAGTAGCAAGCTTTTTTAATTTAGAAGAATCACCATTTTCTGATGAAGAAAGATGTAGCTAGATGGTTCCCAAACAGCTTTATCCAGAGGATCTTGCTGTTTGTTAAAGTTATGCACTTACTGTATTAAAGTTATGGGTGCAAAGAAATGAAAAAGTTCCATAACTAGAGAAAAAAAAGCAAGACACTTAAAAGCTTCAGACAACAAGATAGAAATAGACCACAATGAAAAATGTCCTTTAAAACATCTGAGACATAAGTAATTACAGTTCCTACCTGCATTCCCTAAGAACACCGGAAGCTCCTTCCATATATTCTGTTCCCTAAAAATCCAGTGCACTGAGCACCCCTCTCCTTTAGTTCAGAGTCAGTGAAATAACGTTCTTCCTACATTTTCCCACAGCAGGAAACTCAGAATATCTCCTTCTTTCCTCCTCCCATCTCAAATGCTTTTTAAACACCTCCTTCCCATTTAGAGGAATCAGCGTGCCACATTCCCTCCCATGCTGAAGAGCAGTGTAATATGTATTACATGGTTCCTATGCCAAGAGCTCTGCACATCTTTTTGTTCCTCCCCAACGACAAACCTTCTCCCAGATAAGCATGCTAAAGGGGTAAGAGAAAAATCTCCCCATTCACCTTCACATCATTATGGGTCAGGTTTTCCCGAGGAAGCACACTAGAAGAGAAGATATAATGAAGCCATATTCCTACAGCTGGTTGAGAGAGGCTCTCAGCAGAGCAGAAGGAGCAGCTTTTTAAATTCAGATGGCTTTTCATKTCTTGTTTTCACCAAAATCAATAAGGTTTGGCCACCGAGGCCCAGGCATCAGCTGATTTTATACCAGATGTGAAATAGTGTTATTATATTACACTCAGAAAGACCCAAAATCACCTTAACCAATGACCAACACAAGGTTGATTAGGAATTCCCTTTTCTAAACTGCTGACACATAAGGAGGAAAAACCTATTTAAGTATTTTTAAAAACTTTTCCATACTCAGTAAGCTACATTCCTTAGGAAGTTATGTAAAGAGCCTGGTCCAGCAACGAATTTAACACCCCAAAATTTTCTCAATGCAATGATTATCAGCTGAATGAAAAAAAGAATATGAGCATTTGATTTTTTATATGATATCATGATACAATGATTTCTAAGATATGATGAACATTTTGATCAGCAAAACTGTATTGTTTTGCTTTACATGACCAGCTGTGATGGGTAAAATAAAGTCAAAATTCCCCACAGAAAGAATGGCCACTGCTGGCATCAATGTAAACTATTAAAGAAACACTGAAAAAGTCAGGTGATACATGAAATCTGTATTCCTCTCCCATAAATGTCATATGATGATTAGTAACTTTATTACACTACAGATATTACTTACTTTCTTTCATTAATGATCAGCATTAACTACTGTAAGTTCCTCTCTAGGACTCACTTCTAAGTTTAAAGTGAAAGCTAATTACCTCAAGGTCATCCAGAGAACGAGTAATACTAAATCGCTTTGATCTTCCAAATGATCTTCGAACAGAAGAACGCGGGGGAGGAGCCTGATTTAATCCCACTGGATGTCCAAATTTTGCACCCTAAACAAAACAGAAAATATATATTATTATTTCACTACTTTAATTTTAGTACATTGCTGATCATAGTGACAGCATCTGAATTTTAAGCATGGGTAGGTACAGAATTCCAAGGAGATGGATTTGCAAACCTGTAATAGGACCACAATTTCAACACAAGTTGGTCACTTGCCATGCCCCTGTAAAATCATGTATTAAAATCATTAAAGTTATGACTTCTCCAGTCTCAAGTCAAACACCATAAATATTCAGCATTAAGTTACTGTATGAACATGAGTCATCAGTTAGGTTGCTAGTGTACACATGCTACATGTCAGTATTAGTAGACAGAGCTTAATGAAAAGCCAGACAATCCTAGCTCTTTACTGTCTTAACTGGAAAATATTTACAATGACAAAATATTTGTTCTTTCTATAGGAAATTACCATCCTAGAAATCATCTCACCCAGCTTCTGGAATCTTTCTCCACGCTTTTAAAAATCTTACTTTCACTACTCTTTTTTTTTTTTTTTTAAAGGCTTGCTACTGTGAAGTCCAACTTTTTAATCACACAGTACAAAATGCAGGAACTCTTGTTCTGAGGAAAGAAACTACCTCACCTGGATGTTCCATGACTAGAACTGGTGCTGCAATAATTAAATCTAATGGCTTTCTCTTTTCCCCATAATCATACTCTTTCTCCTTAAAAAGTCACCAGACGTCAGTTAAGCTACAACAGCTCAGCATATACATATCTAGTTTATGCCAAATGGCAAAGTGTAAGCTTAAACCTAAGAGTAGGCACACAGTCAGTGACTGGTGCTAAGCAGATGTACATAAACTCGCTACATTATGAAAACTTGTGATTATATGCCTGAAATTTTGGATTCCTTTCACTGTAACACTCAATGTGGGGAAAATTCCTCCCTGTCTTCTGATGCTTTTTCGTTTTAGAAAATAATGGAGTTTAATTCAGAGTAAATTTTCTTCTATTTCATTTCAGCATCTTTCTTCATCACAGTAAGCTTAAAAATATATTTATTAGTACTTTTATAATTGCTTACTGGCAACTTTGTAATATTTATCAAATTTTGTACTTGTATTTGTTTCTTCCTTTGGGCAAGCTGCTGTCCTCTCAGTTCTGAAATATTTTGGTGTCCCTTTGAACACTTGTTTGAAAGTCTATATACGTCACATTAACCAAAAGAACAATCATAAATTTCACATTCTTATAACTCATGCTAACAACCACTCATACAAACTAGAGAWGAGCATCAAGAATATTACACAGCCTCCTTAATGCAATAGAAGATAAGGTATCCAACAGAAGATGTCTGCCTGTTTGCTTATTCCCATGGAGTCAATGCTATTCTTTAGCAACAGGGCTCTGACTGTCACCAGTATTCACAACAGACTCTGTTTACAAGCTCGTAGAAATGTCAAGACATAACACAGCATACAGGAATCTGGATCCAAAGTACGTAGCTGGGTTCATCGTAGGGTTCATCACTGCAACAGGCTGAGACTCCAGCTTCTTCATTCAATGTTAAAAGTGATCCATTTTTATACGAAATCTCCTTCCCTCCCAATTTTCAACTTACTAAGCAGTTTTTTATTGGCTGAGAAGAAAATTGGGCAGGTTCTGCCAAGGAAAACTGGAAATCTGGCAACTGGAGATTAGCTTCTAAGGTTTTTAAGAGAACATTTAAAAGTGCAGTATAAACAAGCTAAGATGGCTTTTGCTAAAATGATCAACTAAATGTCAAGACAGGAAAGTTGCTCTCTGTAAATGTTCACCGATAGCACCCACTAGAATGAGGACAGTTCCTGTCTTTCTAAGCCACTTTTAAAATCATCTGTTCATGCAGGCAGGTACCTCTAAAGTGGTTCACACTTGGCTCACACCTTACAGTCACAGCAGTCTTCCCTGTCTAAACGGAAAGCTTATACCTAATGCAGTAATCTGTGTCAGTGAACTCCACATTAACCCCTGACTAAATTCAGTAGTATCCATTACTATTACTGCATAACATATCAAAACACTGACGTGGCTCCTCCTATATGAGTATGTTCCTGTTAAAGCAGCATGAATATATGTGTACAACTACTAGGTTTCACCACTACTCAAGTATGACCACACCAGTTTTGCAATTTTTAAATTTTTAATCTGTGAATTAGTGAAAAAAACTATCAGACTACAAACAGCTCAGCAAATTCTAAGGCTAGTGAAATTAATGACATCATTAGCGTGAGTACAACAGGTGTTTTGAAACTAATGAAATAGTTACACAGTATGGATTCTGCTTAATGGTTTTTCATGTATTTCTCAAAACAAGATGCATCCCTCGGAGGACTTTATCTTTCATAAAAGAAAACTCGTGAAAGGAAACAAAGGAAAAAAACTATCAATAGCAGTCACATCTATTTTGAATAACGAATACACTTTCACGTTTCTTTCTAATTCAGCCCAAAAAGAATATCAACTGTCCAGTATATGTTTAAATAGTGGAGATTGCCATATACAATTCTGGGAGATTAAGACATATAACTAGAGAACATACACTCAAAAAAATTTTGAAGCAGTAATATTACAAATTGAAGGAAGAGGAACAAACCACCTGAAGACAAATCTAATTAGATTCCACTGAGAAGGAGATTCTAGATAAGATCAATTATCACCGACGCCCCATTTTAGAAGTAAATGCTGCTTACCTATTTGTGGTCAGAAACATGACAAAGATAACAAGGGAGAGTGGACAAAACACACGTGCAAATTGTGTGGTAGTAGAAAAGAGAACAGTAAATTAGTATCCAATGAAAATTTCTATCTTTTTGACATTCTTATACAAAACTCATTACTGAGCCCTGGATGGAATGGTAAAGATAAGAGCAGGAAAAAAAAGACCCTGAGAATAAGACAGTGCTTAAGAAACGATTACAAAATATAAAAATTCACTGAGCTACCATTTCCCCAACCCATTTGAATAACAATTGCAATTAGGAAAATGTTTTCAACTGACAAAAATCTCTTCCTTGCTCTGAAGAATCAAATTAATAATCTAGGAAATTAAGGAAGACATTGCTAAAAAAAAGACTGCAGTTCACAAAGTATTTAATTTCCTGGTAATGGTGCTGAGAATTCTCCCTTTTCATCTTTTCTTGACTCTACTCCAGCTATTCAGACTATGAAGGCAGACCTCCTTCTGCAGATCAATTAAAAAAATTGCCTTGCATACACACACGCACACAAGTAAAGAAAGAATCATGTAGCTTAAGCAAATAGCAGCAACATTCCGGCAAATGTTTTTTCATGGGATTGAAGAGCTGGAAATAAAAGCATCCATGACTTGAAGAGAGAACAGCCATTGCAACTAGAATGTACTAATCAGCATGGCTAAAGAAATCCACAGTATTTGAGCAAAGAGAGATTGCTAGTGCAATGACTGATATTAATGTAAATTTTGCAGTCTGTTAGCCATAAAGAAATTATCATACTTCTAAAAGCCTTTATTACACTATTAAACAGATACTAAAAAACATTAAATGAACCTAAAAAAATTTCAAAACAGTACTCTATATGACCAACAAAATGCTGTTTCATTCACTATTTGCTGCCAAACTAAAACACTGAAATTTGCCACATGAACATTGGGCTGTGAGTTTTTTTAAATACAGATTGCCTATAAGCCCTAGAACTATTTACTATTATCTCTTAAAGATTCTCTTCCAGAAACACAGTGTTGCTGGATCTATAAAAAAAAACTCTAAAAATATCTAGATATTCAAGAAAATCTAAGACATCCTATCACAGAACAGTATTAGAAACTAAAATCCATCTGATACTTCACTAAGTGTCTTCATTTTAGGAATCCAGAAACAAACAGAAAAGCACAGAAATTTGTGAAAACAAGTTGATTAGTGAAAAGCATGTGCTACAGCACTACATCCTCTGCATTTTGCCATACAGATACTTACAACCTTGTTACTACTATCTATCGTGGTGAAAGTACAAAAGAACCTATCTCTAAAAGCCTTTATCCTGTTATGATTTGGCAGGTGGGAGAGGAAAAACAACAAAGAATTAAAGGAATTAACATACTGATGCTCTAAAAAATCCATTCCTTTTTCTATTCTTGTAACAAAGTAAAAAGTATGAACTAGCATGGACTGAAATACCAGTTAAATGTATAATCATAAGAGAAAAAGCAGGACAATGAATGGGTCTGCATAATTTTTTTTTTTTTAATATATGACTAGATCACCCCTTTTCCTTAGGCTAACAGGAAATGGCAAGTGCAAATACATTCCCCTGAAATAATCATCAATCACTGACCAAATTACAGTCTTTCTTCCCCTTCAAATATATATTTTTTTTTTTAATTTAATTTTTAACACGCTTATTTGGCCTTGTGGATGAGCTACCTCCTAATCTACTTGACAAGAAAAGCATTAAAAACAAACATCACCAGAGGAGGATTGATACAGCAGCAGTTTGTGAATGTGTCCAAGTGAGAACAGTTTCTGTCTGATAACAAGAAAGGTGTACAAGAAAAGTACAAATGAGAAAGTGGAACATGTTGTACTTCATGTATTAGCAAGACAGAGAGAGTGAAGAAGCACATGACTCATGTTAGACTGCAAACGGAGGGACAGAAAGAACAAAAATGATCCAATACAAGGTGAGTTGCACGAATCTAGTTCTTTAAAGACAGAAAGAAAAAGGATGGAGTCTTAGAAGTAATTTTAACTGATAAACAAGTTAGGCAGTAGTTCCATGTAACATTATTTTCAGCAGCTGTGCTAGCTTAAAGACTTCGCATGTACATCTGACCACTCATGCCAGCTCCCAAATTGCAGCAGGCTGCCCCCTCATCTCCACTAACAATAAACTATAGTTTACGAAATTAAATAATCCTGTTTCTAACACAGATCCTCGGACGGTCATGCCAACACAACTGATGAGGCTCACTGCCAAGTCTGGCCTGAGCATCACAGGAACTCTTTAAGTTGGTACTACCAAAGAAATGCAATGTGAAACTGTGATAGTCAATAGGATACTCTAACCTGGAGCTTGAGTGCACAGAAGCAAGTTGATGAAACCTTATCAATTATTCAGAACCCAAAGAAACCAAACACCTTTAGAAAACATCTTCAATTAAAGAAATTCCCAGCTATCGCATGAGCTGTATCACGCTCTTTCATATTCTAGCAAATGCACTTGTCAAGTATTTTAACTTCTTAACAAATTTTCAACAACCTGAAATTTCCGTTTTGTACTACATAGTCTTTGTGTCTCTCTACAGGTAAATGTATATTGTCCTCTCATCCAAATATCTGGATATAACTAATAAAACAATGAGATTCCTCTCCTCTGGTACAACAGTTTTAAAGTCGGAGGAGCAGGAACGAGGTAGGAAGGACAGGACACTGGTGGCTCTTGGAGTCCAAGAGGCTAAGGAAGTGGGAGATTTTTGCTAGGTGTTCAAGCATCCTTGACAACGACAAAATACAGGGAGCTGGCAGCAGGAATCCAGAAAGGAGAAAAAAGGAGAAAGAAAAACTGAGGCTTAGGCCAGCTTTCAACATCTAGCAAATTTAATCTTTTCATGGAAAAGACATTACAGTTTGTGACCTTGAAGGGAAACTAAAGGGGCTGAATCTTATGGGACAGAGATTTTGGCTGCTGTGTGGAAGAGCAGGAAGAGGGAAAGGTAAAATATAAGACGGGGAGCTATCTAAAAAGTTAAAAAAACACTAACAAGCCTGCTCATCTACATTTACCGAAGGATGCTTTCAAATGCTTTCAAAACTGTTTCACAATAAAAGCTAGTCTCACAAGATTCACAGGCATGTGAGTGAAACAATTTTTTTAAATGTTTGAGGAAAAAAGCATAAAGTAATTGAATGTCATGAACAAAGTCATAAGAGCTCTAAAACAAAAATATAGTTACCGGTATGTAGTAATTTTGATAGAAATTGTTTCCTCCTCCTGTTCAGGTGGAACAAGTATACTATCCTCTGTCCTGACCATTTAAGATAATACAAAAGGACCACGCACATGCTAGAATGGTCACATAGGACTGCTTGCCAGCTGGATTAGAAAAATTCACCAGAATAACAGTTTGGGGAGTCTTATACAATCCAGCTAAACCACGCTTGCAACAAAAACAACCATCACTACCCAGACAGCAACTGGCGATCCTGCTCCAGAGAGTCAATTCCCCAGGTAAGCATCTCCCTATACTAAAAAAGTCCAATAAATTAGATTATTTTAACAAAAACTCTATCAGTGTCTGTACAACAAGTGTCAATTTGAGTACTGATTTCTGATTAATTGCCTCTAAAAAGCACGTAACAAAAGGAGGGTGCTTATATTCACAGATTTTATTGCAAAAAGAAAAAGGAACAGCACCATTTAAAAGGCCTCAATTTAAGGAGCTCAACTAATACAGAATTTGCTGTGTTCTATGTGTCACAGAGCTTAATCATGCTAACTATAAAATCATCAAATTTTAATTTGTCCTACTCCTATTTCCAGCTATAGAAGCTTTTAAAAACTCTCACTGGTTTTAGGTTTGACTCTATGACTTTGTATGGTAAAGTGTATAATAGTTCGGAACCCAGATACACAGATCATATAATTTGAAACTTCTGTGGATATTCAAAACATGCCAAATTTACTCTCGGATGTTAAACAGCAGAAGGGTCAGTCTGGAGCAGCAGTTCATCTTTACAAAAAACGCAGGTTTAAGACTTCAGAAAGAAAGTTCCTAATTTAGACCTTTCTGAAAAGGGATGGGAAACAGGGATGCCACAGTAATGCCAATATAGTCAGTGCACAAAATCTCAAAAAATACTGCGAGTCTTGGAGGATCATAGAACAAAGCAGTCAATACAAATATTATTCTGTCATCAATATTAGGCTCAAATCCTGCTCTGGACCATTTGGCTTAATCTTCCTCTGTTGTCCACTACCATCCCTAAGAACCCATTCTCCTGATGATGGGTCCTGTTAGCCGAGTGACCGCCCCACTATAGCAATGCAGAACAGGCAAGACTGTAGGCCATGACCTCCCTTTACTCCTCATTCTATCAGCCAGCATCACATGCTCCTCCACCCAAAATCTGACAGTGCAGACTTGCAGGACTTGTACAGTGAGGGTCTATGGGACCTGAGAACGGGATGGATTGAAATATGGGGTATGTTGGGTTAGGGCCTCTCATACCCTTAAAGAGMTAAAAGAATCTGGGAAGTAAATGGGAAAAGAGTTTGCTGTGGTCCAGTCCCCTGGACCATAACAGGAACAGAAGCACTAAGTCCTGGGGTACAGGTTGGCATGCTGATAGAGAGGGCTCCATATGCTATAGAACAAAAAAAGAATGAAATAACACAAACCAGGCTGCCCTGCGCTGCTGCCTTCATCATGGATTGACATCACCTCACAAAATTGGATTAGGTGGGGGAGGGTTAATTAAAAAAGGTCTAGCATCATTCAAACTTTACAGACAGCTTTTCCGCAGGCTTTAATTACACTGCAATTCCTGTAATGATTTTTTTTTTTTTTTTTGGCACCAGTATGACAAAGGATTCAAGTAGTATTATTCACCATTACTGGTCAATAGATTTGATCACTTTTAAGAATACCTCTTTAATAATCAGATGATAATGACACATTTCACTGCCTTCTAACCATTACAGTGGCATTTTTAATGGCAGTTAGGCCCATAATATAATCAAGAATGACGTAAAATTTCATGTAAGATCTCTATGCGCTCTGGGAAGACATAGAAAAGAGGCTGTCCTGTCACACTGGACATCTAAGTAAATGAAATGTATTGCTTGTCTCCTGTACTAAGGCACAAAACACTGACCACCTACATTTCAGTACTATCCTAATCCCTTTTCAAACAAAAAACCACACATGTTGATGGTATTAATGCAGATGGGAGTAGTAAGATCATTTTCTCAGTATAACTAGATAATAGTATCTTGTATGAGTTGGAAGCCTATTAGTTGAAAATTGCAGAGGAACAGAAAGACCTGAGTACACTAGGGAAAAACGTGGAGAAAATTACAAGTACACACATAACAATTGGTTCCAAATCATCTTGAACATTAGGTAGGCATTAGCTGGGAACATTAAGTCAGTATGGCCCAATAACCAGTAACAATCAAAAAGGCAAATGAAGAATAATCAGGAAAAGCAAAAGAAATCAAGAAATAAGCTTTATGAATACAGTGCCTGCCCACACGTTTTGAAAACTGCTTATAGTTCTGGTCAACCCATCTCAAAAGTAAYATAGTACAACTAAGAGAGGAAGATTACAATTATGAAAAAACTTTTGTATTGAAATTTTTGTATTGTATTGAAAAAACTAAGCTGACTTCTGCTTGGAAAGTAAGTGATTGGTGGTTGAGGTTTAAAACAAAATAAAGTGACTAAGAGAAAACAAATAGAGAGTAAGATTGTTCAGTATTTCTCATGACAAATATTAGCAGGTATGAAATGAAACTATATGGAAAGTACAATTATGTACTGTTTTCTTTCCATGCTATTAAACTGCAAAATATATAAGTCAATATATATAATATACCAGGAATGCCAAAAGTACAACTGAGTTTAAGAAACAACAAATTCAAGAACAAAGGTTCACAAAGGTTATTACACACAATGATGTGGATGGGGTCTCCACCGGAGGAAAGTCTCTAAACCACATGCTGCTGAAAATTAGAAGGATATATTTTTCACTGCTCTTCCATGTTTTTTCTAAGCAGCTGCTGCTGGCCGGTGTCCAAAATAGGCTATTGACCTCAATATTGGATATCTCATCTGATACATATGGATGTTTTTACTGATCGATTACAAAATAAGTATTAACCATCAATGCTATGTGCTATGAAAAAAAGTAAATAATATATGAAGAGGTATTGTATGAAGTATTAACAATAGAGACAGGAAAATGTACACTACAATTACACAAAAGCTTGACCAGGAAATCAGCATAAAATTTTGGTCACTCAGCTGCAAGAAAGAAAAATTTAAACTAGAATAGTTTCAGAAAAGGGCTACTGAAGTTATCCGGAGAATGAAAACTTTACTTCCCAGAAGACTAGAAGACTAAGTGCTTTACATCAAACAAAATGAAAGCCAAAAGAGAATATGATTTCTATGCATAAACAAAAAGGTAAACACTGAAAAAAGAGTCACTTTCACTAAAGGAGACACTAGCAGCAGAAGAAATGGGTATAAGGTGGCCATGACTAGATTTCAGACTGGAAAATTAAAAAAAGTTCCTAACATCGTAATAGTGACGGAATATTGTTCCTGTAGAAGGCAGGGTGGAAGGGAAGGCAGGGTGCAAGCACGTTTTTTTTCAAAGGTACAGCTGCTAAGTGTATGGAAGGCATGATAATACATGATTGCCTAAAAGAGCTAGAATTTGGTTTGATGATGCAGAATATCCTTCTCTGGTACTATCTTTGCAAACTTATTGACATCTTAATGGCCATTTTATTGATGGGATTAATTTTCAAGTCTTTCTCTTGAGGCTTCATTTTTCCATGTTTCTGTTTAGACACTTCAGGTAAGTTTTAGCAATTCCATATTTGTTTTTGTTAATTAAAGACCTTTATTCCATATTGATCTATTTCTTCTCCAATGAAGAACGGGTATTTTACAGTTCCTTGTCTTCGCTGAATCTTCTCAACTGCCAGGAATTGGGGTCTATCTTTGTACAACTGAGAGCTCAGACAATAATTTTATAATCTCTTATCTCAAAGTTTCTACATTTAAAACTTAAAATAAAGCCATTTTTCATTATTTCAATTCATTCTGTGCTAATTATTTTTCTCCACACTATTTTCTTCATTTTTTCTCTTTGTTTCTCAAGATGCTACCTTCTCCTGTGACTTTGCAACTCAAAACTAGCTCAGAAATACTTATATGCCTGCATCTCCCCTTAATTGTCATGATGTTATTTGGAGTCCAAACCTATACTTGATCTAGAAAACATTTAAATTCAGGTGTAATGAAAAATTCTAAATCTCTAGCACATAAATTTTAAATGAGAAAATTTCACAAGAGTCAACATTGCTCCACAGACATTTATTGTCCAGATTTTATCTAATTTCTTTTTCAGAGAAAAGCACCCAGCATTATTTTGGCTTTTTATACATTTTTAAAGATCCTAGAACTGACCATTTTTTTAAATCATTGTTTTAGAAGATTACAATACATATGAAAAGGCTGCATGAAATTACTAAACATTTAATTACTTTTCATTTTCTCATAGCAAAATGTATCAGAGGACCTATTTCATACAAATGCCGCTTTGCAGATTAATTCACATTAGCACATTCTCAGATCTAGCTTGGTGTTGGGATTTCAGCTGAGTTCACTTTAAGGTATATACATACATCTCAAATCAGATCAAAGCCTATAATTCCGAAGTTAACATTAAATTGTACTGCGTAAGAATAGCAATCCAGCTGCCATTAATTCTGCTTTATAAACAGCTGGGGTGGAACAATTTAAGCTAGCGAGCAAACAGAATTGTAGAGGAAAAGGAAAAAAACATGTAATTATACAACAAAAAACAAATATGGGAACCACACAGCTTTGCCAACATTGTCTTTGCATCTAAAATATCTGCCTTTCAGTTCACCACCCAGTTGCCAACATTAAAAACTGCAATTCTTGGATTTGAAGCAAATTACAAATTTTCACAAAAAAAAACTATTCCATTTTTAAGTTGAACAGCATATCTTTTTCAGTAATACTTGCTTTGGAGGTAGTCAGACAACTCTGAAGTAGTTACAGTTAAACTTCTGATCAAAACAGAGTAACAATAATAGTAACCCAGAAAATACATTAGCAAGGAAAGATACATTAGTGAACCCCACAGTATTGCTTACCTGTCGTCTCTCTCCTATGTTTTTACAATATTTTCAGTAGCTTAAGTCATGAAGGTTACAAAGCAGTTGATACGTTTTTTGGTTTTTTTTTTTTTAAAAAAAAAAAAAAAAAAATTTTTAAATTTTTTTTTTTTTT